>JAWZYV010005754.1:0-471178 GCA_038373885.1 Cheiracanthium punctorium | reverse complement strand
AAAGGCAGCCCCCCTACCTTAAGCAGATAACACTCGTCCAGTTATGTATTAAATCAATACACCCCTTGTTCTCAACCAGTGGGGCTCAAGAAAAATAGGCAAAGTGATGATGCATGTTTAAAAATTCACTTTATTTATTCTTCTTTTGCTCGATTTTTATTTTACGCTAAAAATGTTTATTCCAACTTTATCGATAACATTATTTTGTAGAAAAGGCTACAAAACGTTCATTGTTGTAGTATAAATAAATTGCACGCATTTTGAAGAATATGGGGGGGGGTGTCATCGCGAGCTAAACTTTATTGAATGGGAGGTCATTTTGTTAAAAGGATGGGAGCCTTTGCAATACACACAGTAAAATCCCATCTAAAATAAATGTTTGGATAATTTCTAATTATTTCCAAAGTGCAAGTGCATACCTATGATTCACTTTATGAAACTATACGATATTACCTTCAGGAACGACCTACCTATTGGTTAAAGCCTGTTACAGTTCCTGGGGTGTCCTGCTGTCCCGTTGAACCCCAGACGCACGCCGGGTCCAGCAGAGCCGCAGCTCCTATTCATTTTTTAAGACACAATATTTGAATGACCGTTCGTAATATTTTGATAACTTTAGGAATTAGCTAATATATTCTATATATTTATTACCTTCCCTAATGTAGTTATTATTAACAATCTCTAAAATAACATTTTTAAGCATCATAGCAACTCTTAGTACTAACGATGCTAAATCGAAAAAACAGAAATTAAGAACTTGCACAGTAAAGGTAAATGCACAAATGTTGAATGCGAGACAATGAATTATATATCTTAATTCTACAGAAAAAGCTGAAAAAACTGAATAAAAAAGAGGAAAACTTAAAAATAAAAAATTAATTTAAGGAAAAGAGCCCTCTGAGATGAGGTCATATGTGCTGCATTACGCTGTTTTAATCAGGATGCGTATTTAATGTCAGGAAAACTAACAGAACGAGTCAGTTTTTGGTCTACCGGTATCGAGATGGCCGAGCGCCATTGATTCCTAGATGGATTCTTTTCCATCTAGGTTTACAGTGAGAATGTGTCATAAGTGTATCTATCAGGAATCACTACTGTTCCTTTAGGCAGTTATTTTTTATTAGAGAACAGAGAATCCCAAAGTGGTGAACAAATATAAAATAAAAATACAGAGTCTCCATAAATAAACTTCATTGTTAAAAAAAAAGGGAAGAATTATTTATTAATGAAGTAATTTAAGATTGAAAAAAAAATCCCTTCGTGATCAGGTCATATGTGTTCCACCACTCTGCAGCTCAATGGAATACTAACAGAACGGGTCTCTTGTCGCCTGCCGGCCTCGAGAGGCCTGAGCCCCAAGGCCCCAAGATAGCCGCTAGCTAGTCCTTCGCATCGGGCTTGACAGTGACAATGTATCATGGGGAAGGCATGCCACCCGACCACGACCCCACCAGCTTCCGCCGCAATTCACGGCACTTATAGTAGCTTTGACGATCTATATAAGCATTTCTTTGTTGTAGCTTTGTTACAGCCTCGATGTTTCTTAACTATCATTGTTACGTGCTGAGCATTGTTGGATCCATCATGGCCAAATGTATAAAACCCTGAACATTGTAAGTGGCTGATTATCCAGGGATCTGGCCTATCTCAAGGCTGTTGTTCTAGCGATCTGGCGTTTGGGGTGTTTTTTTCCAAAGGTAACTTAAGTAAATTGTCGTTATAACCCCCTTAAAATGTCCTCCTAAAAAAGGCAGCCCCCCTACCTTAAGCAGATAACACTCGTCCAGTTATGTATTAAATCAATACACCCCTTGTTCTCAACCAGTGGGGCTCAAGAAAAATAGGCAAAGTGATGATGCATGTTTAAAAATTCACTTTATTTATTCTTCTTTTGCTCGATTTTTATTTTACGCTAAAAATGTTTATTCCAACTTTATCGATAACATTATTTTGTAGAAAAGGCTACAAAACGTTCATTGTTGTAGTATAAATAAATTGCACGCATTTTGAAGAATATGGGGGGGGGTGTCATCGCGAGCTAAACTTTATTGAATGGGAGGTCATTTTGTTAAAAGGATGGGAGCCTTTGCAATACACACAGTAAAATCCCATCTAAAATAAATGTTTGGATAATTTCTAATTATTTCCAAAGTGCAAGTGCATACCTATGATTCACTTTATGAAACTATACGATATTACCTTCAGGAACGACCTACCTATTGGTTAAAGCCTGTTACAGTTCCTGGGGTGTCCTGCTGTCCCGTTGAACCCCAGACGCACGCCGGGTCCAGCAGAGCCGCAGCTCCTATTCATTTTTTAAGACACAATATTTGAATGACCGTTCGTAATATTTTGATAACTTTAGGAATTAGCTAATATATTCTATATATTTATTACCTTCCCTAATGTAGTTATTATTAACAATCTCTAAAATAACATTTTTAAGCATCATAGCAACTCTTAGTACTAACGAAGCTAAATCGAAAAAACAGAAATTAAGAACTTGCACAGTAAAGGTAAATGCACAAATGTTGAATGCGAGACAATGAATTATATATCTTAATTCTACAGAAAAAGCTGAAAAAACTGAAAAAAAAGAGGAAAACTTAAAAATAAAAAATTAATTTAAGGAAAAGAGCCCTCTGAGATGAGGTCATATGTGCTGCATTACGCTGTTTTAATCAGGATGCGTATTTAATGTCAGGAAAACTAACAGAACGAGTCAGTTTTTGGTCTACCGGTATCGAGATTTACGAGCGCCATTGATTCCTAGAATCAGCGTTTTTTACGAGCACTCAGTTATAACGAGCTAATATCGCGGCCCCTTCATGTTCGTTATAAGCGAGCTCCACTGTACTATACGCAGCAGTGAATATTTATCAAATTATATTTGGTCTTATTTACATTTAATTTTTTTCTTTCACATTCAAATTAATATAATAATAGCTAATAACATTGCGTTTGAAACTGTTTAAAATCGCTATATTCTCTTCTTTGCTCTTGTATAGGAAAGTGTTTTATAATCGGTGTATTGCATCAAATTTGTTAATACATAATATAGTTAGAAAACGAACGAAACTGCGATCCTCGGTTTACTACATAATCGTAGTGGTTCAGCAGAAAAGTTTCATTTCATGAAAGAATGTTAAAATGGGTAATACAGAAGACCTATTTCAAGAAAGTGCTAATTTATTTTGATTATGATGTAAATGACTGTGATAGAAATTATTAATTTCATGTGGCCTTTAATTTTCGACGTCAAGCTTTTTAACTATGGATATTACAGAAGTATTAATTCTTCACTATTCTATATCCTAACAAAGTAACTTGGAGTGGTAAAAAATTGCCAAAAATTTCAAGTAGGGAACAGATTAGTTTAAAGTAACGCATATTTTTATTTATTTACTATAACTGAAGTACCCATTGTTCATGGGTTAGTATACTGAATGCAAATTTCCAAAAAGCAAGAACTTTCGTCAGCATTGTATAGGAGTACAATGAATGGGAGTAGCATTTTGTTAAAAGTAAAGAAAGAAAAGTTATAATTTTTGTATACTGTTAAAAGATTACAGGTTAGAGAGTATTTAAGTAATTTTATTTGATTCGCGTTAGTGGTTATTTTGTGATGCGCGAACGAATATTTATGCATTTTGAAATAATTTTCATAAAATGTCGAATCTAATCAACATCTTAGCAAAATTGGAATCCTAGACTTGAATTTGAGCGACCACTTATTAAGTAGCCAAATTTCGTTCTATTCCCTGTAGTCTTTATTTCGAAATGCTGACACAAAATTTACGAATTTTGAAACGATTTTTGCAAATTTCAAAATATAATCACATTTTAAAAATTCAACGCCTATAATTTAAGCGGCCTATAATTAAACGCCTATAATTAAATTTCATATCATCAGAGGTATGGAATTTTTGTAAATAAAAAAAACAGAAATTTCGCAGAAAAAAAATTATATTTTGAAATTTTTCTAACATTCGCATAAACTACATATAAAAAAAATATTTGCTCTTAAAATTTATATTCAATGTTAATTAAAAGCTAAATGTAGTGTTTTTAACATTTGAGTGTTTTAGAGTCGCTCTTTTGTCTGTAACGAAGATATAATAGTCACGAAGGAAACGTTCTGGCTCTCCGCTACATTTTCAGGGAGTGCTTTGAAAAAAGGAATTTTCAAAAAGCTTTCGTCCGATATAATTTGTCATAGTTGCAGCCACAGATGGAGAAAATAATTGACAAATATCAAAATAGGCTTCATATGTTGTCATGAATTTCATGTACAAGGAAAGTTTATAAAAAGTTCTTTCAGATACGACTTATAGCATTCTGCTGTATTAAAATGAAAATGTGCTGATTTTGTCTTTCAAGTATTGTTTTTAAGTCTTCTAATTTGTTCCACAAACGGTAAGCAAATGCGTAACTTAAACGCCACGTCAGACTTGATATAGTTTTGCAATTTCTCAAATTCTGATTAGCATCTATATAAATAAAGCAATGCGTAAACTGTCCGTTAGTCCGTTAGTTTGTCTGTCTGTGTGTCGCGTAGCTCGCAGACGGGTGATCGTAGACCTACCAAATTTTGTACGGAAATTTTCCAGCACGGATCCCGACACACCTCGAAGCGATTTTTTCGAAATTCGAATTAGTTTAGGAGATATTGATAAAAAACCCCGTCAAAAACACCAATTTTTGCTTTCTGCAATACCGCAATTGTAATCCCTGCAGTGAAAAAGTGAGAAATAAACATCGAGGTTGCCATGTTTGGTAAATTTATTAAATGATTTAGACTCTTGAATTAAAAATAAAAGAATATTCTTTTTTTTTTCTGTTTAGAATATTTGTAAGGCTGTTTTGTAATTAAAATATCGTGTACATGTGAAATCAGAGCAGGAATGAACTCTTTTATACTCAAATTAAAAATAGGATTTGGAAATTTTTCGAGACAACTTTTTATTTTGGCGAAAAATAAAATGGTTGATATGCGATTTTCAGAAGATGATTCTAGCGCTTGGCGCAATTTAATGAGAGTGTACTTTTAAAAACAAGCGTAGGTTATCTTATAAATAAAAATGAAATTCTGTTTGTCAGTTTGTCGATTTGGGTAGTATACAAATCCACAAAAATGGACCTATCAGCCTGAAATTTCGCACAGATATGTAGAATAATATAGAATAAATGATAATCCACTTTAAAACTTTGAAAATCCACCCGTTCCCGGAATTTTTTATGTTCTCCTCGCAGAAAGCTTTCCGTAATTGTAACCCCTGTAGTGAAAAAAGTGTGAAATAAGCATCGTGGTTGCCGTGTGTGGCGATTTTGCCGAATAAAATGTTTTAAATTCTTAAAGTAAAAATAAAAGAATAATAATGATTTTTTTTAGTTTATATTTGTAAGGTTATTTTTTTAATTATAATATCGTGTGCGCATAAGAAATGAGATCAGGAATCAAATGTTTTATACGCAAAACAATGAGGATTGAAGATTGGAGACTAATATGTAAATTTTTTTAGTTTGGCGAAAAATAAAATGGCTGATAGGCCGATTTTTAGAAGGTGAGTTCTAGCGGTTTGCACAGTTTTAGGATTTTTGGCGCAATTTACTGAGAGCTTAAGGAAATAGCATTTTTGAAAACAAGTGTATAGGTTTTATTAGAATACAGCATTAAATTTTAATTATCCGTGCAGAAATAATGCAGTTATTAGGGCATTTCAAGCGATCTAGCTTCAGAAATCTCGCCAATTGAGTACATTGATTTAACTTGGGGGAATTCCGCCAAATTTCAGAAAATTGAACTCTTCTCATCGAGATAACGATGAATAAAACACGTTATAGTTGATAATTTTAAAAATATGCCTGCTTTACTGTTTGGCGGTCGAACCGTTTCCCATTTTGATTGCTGCTGCTAAGTCAATGCTTCGAATGATTTCCTGAAAAAACTCTTGCAAAATGGTGTATTGGCACTTTGGCGAGACTTACATTTGAAACTGGATTTTATTTGAGACTGGTATATATTATAACACTGGTTATAGATGAAAATGAATGTTAGTATGTGTGTATGAGGTTGAAAAACTCTAGCACCGTTTCACCGATCGCCATGAAATTTGGTTCACCTAAGTCTTTTAGTACATCGGAGTAACGATGAATAAAACGCGTTATATTTGATAATTTAAAAAAATTCGGCTGTATTAAGGGATTCCAATTTTCAAATAAATGCGTGCTTTACTTTTTGGCGGTCGAACCATTTCCCATATTGATTGCTGCTAAGTCAATGCTTCGAATGATTTCCTGAAAAAACTCTTGCAAAATGGCGTATGTTGGCACTTTGGCGAAGCTTAGATTTGAAACTGGATTTTATTTGAGACTGGTATATATAATGACACTGGTTATAGATAAAAATGAATGTTGGTATGTGTTTATGACGTTGAAAAACTCCAGCACCGTTGAGCACCGTTGCACGATGAAATTTGGTTCACCTAAGTCTTTTATGATGGAGAAGGTTTTTATGCTATCCGTTTTCCTTAACTTGCCACTTGGTGCCGCAGCACAACGTCGAATTCTATTCCGTTTAGCCGTTTGCTATGCGAATATCGTCCAACCGATTTCGATGAAATTTGGTACACGCGAATATTAGAAGACGGAGAATATTTTTCACTATCCATATTTCTGTAACTTGCCGCTAAATGGCGCTGCAAAGCATCAACTTCTATGCCGTTCGACCGATCGGCACAAAATTTTTTATACTTACACATTTGAGCACGAAGAATATATTCTAACTGTGTTCCTTTTGATGTCACTCACCACTAGATGGCACTGCAATGCATTATTATTTGAACTCGCCACTAGATGACGCTGCAGCAGGCCAAATTCTTGACCATTCAAACGGTCGCTATGAAAATCAGTATACATAGCTATTTGAACAATGAGAATATTTTGGCGTTATCCATTTTGCTATAATTCGCCACTTGACGGCGCTGTAGCAAATCATTACTTGAATTAACTACTAGATGGCCCTGCAGTGTATCAATTCTTGACTGTGCAACTGATGGCTATGAAAATAGGTATACATAGATATTTGAACAAAGGGAAGAGTTTGGCGCTATCCATTTTCCTATAACTTGGCACTAGATGTCACGTCAACACAGAAATTCAGGACTATCGAGCCGATCGTCATGAAAATTCGTATACATCGATATCTGAATGCGAAGAATATTTTCGCCGTATCCGTTTTGCTAAAACTCGCCAGTAGATTGCGCTACGCCGCATCGCCTTCTTCACCATACAAACGATTGCCTTGAAATTCGGTATGCATGATTATGAACACAATATAACGCGATATCCATTTTTGCTATATCTCTTTATTACAATAAATAGTAATCAGAAGAAATCGTAATATTCAAAAGTCCATTCATTCCCGTGCGAAGAACGGGTACTGCAGCTAGTGTAAATAATAATAAACCCTTTGTGGCCTATGAATTATTAGATTGATATTCTTTATTTTCTGTAAAAGCTATAATTCACTTTTAAATTTCAAGTAAGCTTGCAAATGTCTTGTGCAATGATTTTATAACCTTTATAGATAAGTGCAAAATGGAAACAAAAAAAGCCTAATGATTGCCAAAGCTTTCGATTCTTGATGATGTATTGCCAGATATTTCACAAAAAATTCCAATCAAGTAATTTTTGCTCAACAAAATATCAATTTAGAGTGGACTTTCTTTCTAGCATTATATAAAACTTAAAAACATGCGATCTTATTGAAACTTCGCGACATTTTCACCTAGCATAAGTACAACCCCCTATGAAGGAGTGACATTTACACAGGCACCAACTCCTTCTTCCTACTAAATCGTATACGTACCCACTAAATCCATATTCCTCAGTTATTTTTGTGCTATAGGGTTCCTCAAAAATTTCTCATCTGACATTATCATAAAATTCATCGAATTTTAATTCTTTTTTTAATAGAAAAAAAAATGAAAGAACGCGAAACGAAATAAATGAAATAAAGAACGCTATTCTCCGTGTGAGAAGAAGGAGCTATTTACTACTATTTGATAAAAGTAGAGTCAATCATAATTAAAACACTTGATTTGTGTAAAAAAGTCTTTCGAATATTTAAATATTTAAGTAATCGTCACATTTCAGATAAATTGAACTTACAAATCTAGCATTTATTTCATTTTTTTTTTAATCTTTACAATTAATAATCTTTATTTGTTTTGCAACATAAATCGAAAGGATTGCATAAAACTTTGTTAGTTATATTAGCAATTTATAGGGGCTTCAGAAAAAAAAAATCGCGGGGGGAGGAAGGGGGCTCGCTCTTTTCCGGGACGACACTGTACATGGAACAAAATTGCATTTCGAGGTAAAATACACTGAATTTTCTGATTTGGTTAGTTTTGTGGAGAACGGAACGTGCCTACACTCCTTCTTTGAATAGTTGGATATCCAAAAGCTGAATTTAGTTGGTGACATGCTGAAAATTTTTCCTTATTCACTAAAAATTAGGGATCGACCGATAGTATCGGCAACCGATAGTATCGGCGCCGATACCTCCTATTTTTTTAGGTATCGGTTCTTTCGATTCTAAAAGTATCGGGAAAGTATCGGTTTCTGTTGCATTCATCCATTTTCACCGATACTTTTCAACCGATACTTCGCTTTTCAGAAGAAACCACGCAGGCGCAACACCATTCTAGAATCTTTATTTTGGTAATGAGATGAGAGGCGTCGTTTCATTGGCACATCTGTTTGCGCGAGTGTTTTCGAACTGTGTTTTTTTTTTTTTTTTTTTTTTTAAATTCTAACCATCGCTAACTGTATGTCGTATCACCAAGTGTGGTCAAAAATATGGACGAAGAATCGTTATATGACAGTTTAACAGGACAATCGTCTATCCTTCTAAATTATTTTGAATTTGTGCCCAACACTTAGCACACTATCTGCAAGGATTGCAAAAAACAAATGTCGAGAGGTAGGCTATAATTTTACTTCAGTTTTATAAACGTTTATTTTCTCACTGTGTGGACTCGAAAAAGAGTTCATTCATATATATATATATATATATATATACATACAATTGAATCTCCCTATAACGAACTCGTTCGGTTCCAGTTAAAAATTCGCTATAAAGAAAATTTCGTTGTTCAGAGATTAGAGATTTTTGCAGTTATTTCAGCAAATATTACAAATTTTTTAGTTAATTCGATGTTTAAAAGTATTAAATTATGACTTTCAATTAAAAAAAAATTGGTATTTTTTATAAATTTGCTAAACTTACGGTTTACATTGTATAAATGAAATTTTCTAAAGTAAAGACAATCCACGTATTTAGAGAATAAAATATAATGCACAATTTCGTTTATTTTACTTCAAAATTCCGTTATTTTACATTGTTTTGCATTCTGCGATTTTAAATTTTCAAAAAAATATTCACTTTTAAAAGTCCGCTGAAAATAGAGTGAGGCACATTTTCTTCCATTTGGAAAACTCTTTTTAATGGTTTTAAAAGGTTGAAGCATTAAAGTTTGATATGGTTTTGGTCGTGAAGCGCAGGGCCTTATTATTATACGGGCGAATCGGGATTTTGCCCAGAGCCCCTGACTTGAAAGGGCCACCAATTTAAAATGTTTTTTCTGTAGTATTCTTTTTTATATCAAAATTTTATGAAAATTATAACAAATTTTATAGATTGGGGGCCCCCAAATCTATCAATGGGTATGATATAGATATCAAAATTGATGGGGAGACGGTCCTTGACATCGTTTGATATTTCAGGGGATGATGACCGTTAAAGTGTTAAAGCAGGTATGGGCAACCTTTGAAAAGTTGTGGACTAAACTTTAGGATGTTGCGAAGTCGCGGGCTAAACTTGCGGATTTTAGCGAAGTGGCGGGGCGTATAATTGGGATTTATATGGGATATTGAATGGTTTATACGGAGTTTTCAAGTGTTCCGTGGGCCGGATCAAAAGCCACATCCGGCCCGCAGGCCGGTGGTTGCCTATATGTGTGTTAAAGTGTAATATTTCAGCCTACGAAATACGTTTGAGGAATTTGTTTCTATTTAGCCTAGAGAACTTCAGATACAGACATTTTACCATTAGTTAGCCGGAAGTATTTGAAACAGAAAGTAGCATTCTGCTATCGGAAGTGAATCATATTTCTGTGCATGCAAACGGAGGTAGGGTTTGAACCGAATGACGTTTGTCGGACATACTCCCCCCCCACACACACACATGGTGCCCCTCTGCAAACGTAAAAAAGGCGCCCCTTTTGTGCTCTAGATCAGTGGTTCCCAAACTATGGGCCGCGACCCATTGTTGGGCACGGGAGCAATTTCGGTCGGTCGAAAAGGGTGAGAAAAATTAAACTTTTGTATTTTATATGTTTAGTAAACTATACTATTTTATATAGCCTATATTGGATATCGTTATGTAGTAGTGGGTCGTGAAAAAAAAATCTAGTTGAAGATTTTTTGAAGAGAAGGGCAAAAAGTTTGGGAACCACTGCGCTAGATCAAGATTTTCTCAGTTTTAGTTCGAAATGGCCCCCCTTTCGACGATGGCACCCAGACCTTGCTTCTCGTGCCACGCCGCCCCTGCTCAGAGCTCAGAATAAAAACAGATAAAATTTGTTCATATCAATCACAGAAAAACATGTTAACAATGATCATAAAAACAAAAACACTAAAGATCAATTTCATTAAATATGGATACTTTAAGTAGCAATTTTATTTTAAGACTTGAAAATTGAATTTAGTTTATCATTTTGGATTTTCCTTTAACCTTCATTTAATCTCGCCATTTTTAAGCATCTTTTATTTAGACCCTCCAAGGCGTAGCTTGAAAACGAGCAAAAATATTTTTCTTCATATTGTAGCTGTTTCAGTGACAAAATTAATGATACTAAAATTATAAACGAAACCTATTTGTAAAAACAATTTATTCCTTTTTTGTGTCGCAAAGAAGTTAACTTTTTGGCAGTGACTTGAAAACTGGCGACTCCCGTGAACTTTAATTATGTTGGTCCAGAAATTAAAAAAATGATTCATTTTTAAACCATTACACACTATCAAATGTACGAATTATCAAACATTTAATGATTGTATTATCTATCAGATTAATGAGAGAACGTAGGATTTGTGTATCATTCTGTTTTGAGAAGTGTAATAATTATCAATATCTACTAATTATTTATATTGTTAATTTAAAAAGTTGAAGCTGTATTAGTATAATTGGTATTACTAATTATTATTTAGTTTATTTCAAATTTTGGGGTAAAAAACATATTTCTTGTGAATAGTATTTGGTTTATATATAAGGAAAACACATTAATAATCGGTGCGTACCTGTTCTTCGTACGCAAAAGATCAAATACATGGATTATACGGATTAATTGTGGCTTAACCCTGTCCGGAGAATCAAAATATTCGGATTTTCAAAACGAACTTAAAAATGATCACATGAGTTCATATTAAAAAGAAATCTTGCTAAAAAATTTAATAATTCACTTAATTTTTAAATAATTGGACTAGATAAATAAGACCATTAATTAATGTGAACTTATTATGCATTTTAAGGGAAGAATTTACATACGTATTTAATGAACAATGTCTAAATACATATGTACTTACATAATATTGTACAGTTTATACATTATCACAATTTAATGCAGTTTAAGTAATCTAAAAGCTATTTTCATTTGTGAAAGAATTATAATTAAGGAAAATCTAAAACTTGCAAGCTTTGAAGTTGAATAAGTTTGATGTTTTTACTTTTGTAAGCACAAAATCGAGGCATTAACCAAGAACGAAGACACATATAGTAAGAGCAAGCAGGAAGCTGTTTTGGGTCTAATATGGAAACCTTTTATCTGGCTCATAGCAACAATTAGGCGACAAAATAGAGGTTGAGAAAAATTGATTTAAATATTTGCACCAGTCGGCACTGGAAATGGATTCTCTTATTAATATATCCCTTTAACTCCCCCTCCCCCGTGTTTGCGTTCTGTTAAGCCTAAATGAGGGGCATCTACCTATAGGGGGGGGCTTGGGCGGAGGACTTTTTAAGAGAGTCTAACGCATATTCACGTAACATCTGGAGAAAATCGAACAAAATTCTAGACCACTAGATTGACAGCTACGCGACGAGAAAGAATTCCGAACCTGCACACTAAGACGCTTCCCAGTGCTCAGCTTTTTATAAATTCGGCCATTCGTCGGCATGATTGAATAGAAAAGAAAGACTAGAACTACTGTAATTCCACACTTCAATGTATCCACTGCTTTTTCTTTTTAATGCTTTCTACTTGCATCAAATTTCATCATGCTGTTATTCATTTTAACGAGAACTACACTCTCGTTAAAAAAAACTGCTCAGAATACAGATGTAGGTTTAAATGACATTAAATTACGTAAAGTATCGGTATCGGCCGATACCATAACTTAAAAGTATCGGTATCGGCTATTTCTGAAAATGAATTTATAGGTAAAGTATCGGTATCGGTCATCGGCGAAAATGTGGTATCGGTCGATCCCTACTAAAAATCTAGAAAAAAGCACAATGTCACAAAGAAAATCCACAACCTCAGTTATTAAGTAACAAAAACACGATTAAAATACAACAGACGAGCAGTTGGCTGTACGGCCATTGGTCATTTGTTCTTTTGTACTAAACGAAGAAGTTGGCGACACTTTCCAACGTACAAAGGAACCAAAGTAAACTTTTTTGACAAATATCTTCACGAAATATTCTTCTTAAGATATAATACCTGTTCGTTCCGTAGTTTTTATCAAAGAAAACATATGAAGAACTGTTTTCTTAAAAATAATTGTTAACTATAGGTAAACGTAAGTCGGTAAATTATAAAAAATCGCCATGGATGGCTATACGCAAGGTGTTCCATAGGTTGTGAAGTTGTTCTAAGGAACATTCAAGAACCAAGGAATGTGTAGCTAAGTAATATTCTATCAGATCCAATCTTTGGGTTTTGTCAATTATGCCTTTTTTACGAATAAGCCTTATTAGGGGCCGAATGCCTTGTACGAAAAGCGAGTCTACGGGCTTTGGCCCCTAGTGACGTAAAACAAAACTAACCTAATTTCCATGCCATTTCATGTTTTTCAAATGCACATGATTGTGCAAATAGAATTTGTGCTTCATTTCAAAGCATAAACCATTTTGTGTGGGCGACACTCGCCAAGCATGACCACCTAAAAACGGTTTTTAATTAATAGTTAAAAAGGTAATTAAAATTTCAAAATTCTGAGCCTCAGTTGAACATTACCAAAGTCTTGGGTTTATATGTTCAAATTTTCAAAGCTCTGCGCATGGGCGCTGGCAGCATAGGGCGAGGGGGGGGGGAATCGCCCCCCCCTGGATTTTTGTATGCAGTGTTTTCTCTTGCTTTTTTGCTCTTTCCAACATGGTAACCATACCTTAAAGTAGTCATTGCCCCTCCTCCCCCTTGAGTAGTCTTTGCCCCCCCTGGGAAATATTCTGCCGGCGCCCATGGCTCTGCGTGCTGCAGATTTGTCTGGAGAACATTCATTTTTATTATTATAGATATAGATAGATTTGGCGTAAAACTGGCATAATTTTCGTGGTATTTCATGATTTTCAAATGCATGAGATACTTCATGGAAGTAATAGCATTTCTGTTAGCTCAAAGCATGAATCATTTTATACGGGCGAAACTCGCCAAGCATGGCAACGTAAAAACGGTTTTTAATTAATTATTAAAAGTGTAATTAAAACTTTAAAATTCTAAGTAGCCTATAGCCGTCTCCAGGTTCCCATCTATCTCTATATCAAAATTCATCACAATCGGTCCAGCGGTGTAGGCGTGAAAGCGTAGTAAACAAACAAACTCACTTTCGCATTTATAATATTAGTTAGGATAAATAACTTTTTTAAGCATTCTTAACCATCTTTTTGCCGCATATTTATTCAAAACGTTAGGTAAGAATACTTATTTCTGTCATCAGCGTACTAAACTAGTTTCTTAGTAAAATTTACTTCTAACAGAAAATCTTTGAGATAAAAATTGAATTGGGGGTTAGTTTTCAAACAAAACAAAACTAACTTCTTGCAATGCAAGCAGAAACATAAATGTGAACATTTTGAAAATTTCCTTGATGATAATTTTAAAGCATTAGGTTTTAGTTGTGCTTAAACTTTTCAGCATTTTAAAATTAATAATTGTTGTTTTAAGGTTGTTTGCTCTATCCAGATGGATAAATACACTGCTGGCCACCCAAATTGCAACACCAAGAAAAACAAGAGATATCACAACAAAATTTATTGTGTAGATAACATGTTGACCAAGTAACAAATGATTAAATTTACAGCATTCTATGAAGCGTGGTTCCTGCCAAAATCAGTACCCAGAGTAGCCGCCGTTGTTGGAGATCACAGCTGCCACACGCCTCGGCATTGATTCAAAGAGACTTTGAATGTGTTCTTGGGGTACAGCAGACCAAGCAGCTTCCACACGTTGCCAAAGTTGATCTGGTGTGACAGCTGGGGATGAACTCTGGGTCAGTCGTTGAGCAACCATGGACCACATGTTTTCTATCGGCGAAAGATCCGGAGAGCGCGCCGGCCAGGGAAGCAATTCAATCTGGTGATTGACGAAGAACCCTTGGACAATGCGTGCCACGTGTGGCCGTGCATTATCCTGCTGAAATATGGCTGTTGGCAAGCCCTGAAGGTAAGAAAGGACAACTGGCTCCAACACCTCGGAGATGTAGCGCTGGCTGGTTAAAGTACCGGCAATGCGTACTAGAGGAGTGCGAGAGAGATATCCGATACCGCCCCATACCATAATACCCGGTGCAGGACCAGTGTGACGGTGCATAATGCAGCTGTTCAGCATCCTCTCTCCACGGTGTCTCCAGACTCGAATCCGACCGTCGTGGTGTTGCATACAGAAGCGTGACTCGTCAGTAAAGAGAATTTCATTCCATTCTGTCGTCCACATCCTTCTTTCATCGCACCATTGGCGGCGGAGACGTCTGTGGTTCCGCGTCAGAGGTAGACAAAGCAACGGACGTCTTGCGGACAGACCATTCTGCTGTAAACGACGTCGAATGGTACGCGCAGACACTGGATGATGCGTTACAGACTGAATCTGCTGTGATATGGTTCGTGATGTGACTGAGCGGTCCGTCACTGCCATGCGTACAATCTGCCTGTCATCACGTGACGTGGTGCACTGAGGTCGATGCGGTCGATCACGTCTGTCCGTCGTACCCTCCTGCACCCAACGATCACATATCCGCATCACAGTTGTTTGGTTTCGTCCAATACGACGACCGATTTCCCTGAAAGATAACCCACAATCTCGGTATGCCACTATCCTTCCTCTGTCAAACTCGGATACTTGATCAAAAGATGATCGTTGTTTCCTACGAGGCATAATTTATCGTTTTTTTGAAAAAAAAGCAAGAAAAACACAATTGCTGTACTTGAAACCGTCGAAATCTCCAAGCCTTAAATAGCGCTTTGAGGTGGCGCCACAGGCGCGCTTGATGTGCGTCTGCGCTGAAATTCTAATCATTTGCATATCTCACCTCAGCTAATGCATGTTGTAAATTTCATATTATTTGCATGCTTCCTTCAGGGTGTTGCATTTACGATGGCCAGCAGTGTATTACAAGCAACAATACAAAGCAACTTTCATATGACACCATACAAAGAAGAATGTTGTAACAGTTTAAAAGAAAAAAGAGTGAGAGAGAGAGAGAGAGAGAGAGAGATGGTATAAGATACAAATTGAAATGCCGTAGTTCGATGATAATATGTAGGATAATAAATATTTCAATTAGAATATTTAATTTTCAATCGTCAATTTCATTACCTATTTTTCAAATAAAATGTTCCAGAATATTTTTGTATGTGTTATCCTAATGTCAAGCATTTATTTATAGTAGCGTGACCAAATTTTGCAGCTGGTTAATTTTTAGTTATTCATGTTAAATACATTTTGAAGCAATAGTTTATTTATATATACTGTTTTCTACGGGAGGAGGCCTAAAAAAGGGCCCCGTAGAAAAACACACAGAATTAAAAATATCTGTTTTTTAGGGAAAAAAACCCTTAACTTGGTGTGTACTAGATTTTTATTTTTTTTTTATTAAATCTTTGAAATGTTAGAGTCTGAGATGGGTTCCCTGTAAATAATAATAATAATAACAATAATTATTAATAAAAAAATTAAAGACATCCTAAAGAAGCAACGCTTCCTAGGAAGCAACTTATGCTTAAAAAGGTACGGTAACTTTAAACCGTGTTTTCTCAAAAAGCATTTTTAATGAGTTGTCTATAGCATGACCAAATTTCTCTAACAAGTTGTAACTGGTGTTAATATACCGTGTTTACTTGCGTAATAGTCGCACTTTTTGTGTCAATTTTTCATGGTGAAATTTAGGTGCGACTATTAGATGGGAAATCTACTACATAATATTGTTCACTCTAATGCTAAAACATAACTATTTTACCACGTGCTTCCAGATTATTGCAATATATTAAATAATCTTTTCGACAGTTGCACACAAAAAAGAGCTATATTTCCACGCTAATATTTTTATAGACACATATGAAGGTCAAATATACGTGACTGCGACTTTTATGCCGATAAAACATTTTGACGATTTTTTTTCTGCTTTAAAATGGGGGTGCGACTAATTATTCGAGGGTGACTATTACGTGAGTAAACATGGCGTATAGAATGAACTAATATTAAACCTGGATGAGAAAAAAAATGAAATTTATACAAACAAATGTATAGTAAAATATTTTAACACACATATGTAATCATCTTTTAAATTATAATTTGAAATCAAATTAAAAAATGCTAAATATGTATTTAATTTTTTGAAGTTAATAATATTTTATTACTGAATTTGCAACATTAAGTATGTTCAACAGTAAGTATATGTGCATTTTAAATTTCATTTATCCTGCGGATAAAGCAATGCTCCTAAAAAAAAAAAAAAAAAAAACTCCCCCCCCCCTCAAAAATCTATGAATAGAAGTTTTATCTCGAGATTTAAAATATGTCATAGTGTATCATTAAAGGAAAAAAAAAGTATAATTATGCTACTACTATTCATTTGCTGACAACATCCCCTGTAATTTTTGTGGCGGATCATGGTTTCAGCCCCATTATTGATGATAAATGACAGCTACTCCATGACAGCTGGACACGAGCCGAAGAGAGCTACCGCGAGCATAGAAGTGACCGCGAGGAGGGGGAGGGCAGCTAGGGTCAGGGTCAACTTGCTTCCTCTCCGAGACAGCAAAGATTCTCTCTCCGAAGGAAAAGGAGATAACACATTTACATTTTGGATTTTTACTAGGTCCCCAGCCTAATGAGACATCTGTTGCTAATTCATTCGACGATTTGGACCGTTCCCGAGGGTCCACTGTTCCCCCAGGCGTACCACTTCACTTTGAATACTTTCTCAGAATGGGCGCTGGTGTTTTTTTTCAATGGCTATGAGACGAGAGAGACGTGATAATGTTATGAAAGAAAGACGAATGGATTCTGATCCCCTCGTCAAGGTTTTCTTCAAATTTCGCGAACGAATCGCTGGGGAATGTTTGTACATCCATTAATTCAAAATTAGGGAATAAGAGTTTAATTACACAGGATAGCATATTAGTCAGATCTATTGATTTCTTTCTTTCTTTCTTCTTTTTTAAATTGCTTGCTTTTATATTTTACTTACATTATCACAATAAAATGAAAAATTTTGAACTACTGAAATAAACATCAAAAGACAAACTTTATAGCTCCGTTTAAGATACATTCAATGCATTTTTAAAACACCTTCGCAATAATTATTATTGAGGAAGGCACACGAATATTTTTATAAAAATGACGTAACTGTGGAGTATCGAAATATGAAAGTACTTTTTTACCCCATTTTTAACACTTTCTTACGAAGTTGATGATGAATGGTCTGTGATTTCGATTCGTCTTACTTGTCTGTGTCCTAATTGGTGTGGACATGGAATTAGGGGTTTGTACGAAATTTTACAGATATTATGAATGAAGGGCGGAAAAAGCGTACAATATTGAAGATTTCATTTTTTATGGAGGAGGACTTCCCCCGTCTTCTAGCGTCTGCTGTAGGGAAAGTTTTGGGGGCACATAGAATTTTTTGCTCTATTTTAGCACTAAGATGCTTGATAGTCTGGAATGGGTACTTTTAAGTAACAAAAAAGCGCTTTTCTAATTAACCTCCGCCACATAAAATTTACAATAATTTTAGAGGTATATTTTTTAAGGGAAAAAACAGTGTTTAGATGCACATTTTATTTTGAAGGCTGTAAAAATCTTGCAGAAATAACAATTTTACATACGTAAGCCAGACAAGCTGTGGGTCTGTTTGTATGGGAGGGAGGTCTGCTTTTGTTTGAGCTTCGGCAAGCCTACACGAGGGAAATCTGCCTTACAGGAAGATTCCTTGGTCGGGGGACTTTTTATTAACGCTATATCTGGTGAAAACCGACCAAAACTCCAGACAGTTATCGATAGCCGGGTGGTAGGCCCTAACACGGGACCTTCATTTTTCAGTCGTCTACCATGTTTAGTGTCTTTGTTTACGTTTAATGTCATGTCTTACCATGGCACTCGAAATAACCCATGCATGTTAACATTCATAAAGAAACTATGGGTTAAAGGTCTAAATATTTCAAAACCTTCTCAATCACACTATCAGTTTACTGAGAAAACTTATTTTTCTGGCTAGTAAAAGTCATCTCTGAGACACCCTCCCAACCACAAATGAAGATAACCTCAAATAAGCAGTATTTTTTGTAGTTTCAAGAATTCATAGAAACATACCGATCCCCCTCCCCCCTAAAATTATTCAACTGCTGCGCTTCTGCTTAAAACAGACCCACTTAATAAAAAATGTGTGTGTGCATATATATATGAATTATCTTGGGATTCCTTATCCTAAGTTAGCTATTCTATATTATATCTATATATACACACACACACATTTTTTTAAATAAGTGGGTCTGTTGTAATTATATATATATATATATATATATATATATATATATATATATATATATATATATATATATATATATATATATATTGAAGAAAAAGATTTAAAATATTCATTTTTAAGGTGTTAATTCTGAAATTTTTGAACATCGCTGGTCTACTACGTTCTATGTTGTTGTGTTAAACACGAGGACTATCTGATAAAGGAAGGACGCCTTTGGCGAACGACATTTTAAAGGGTTCTAACACTTATTCATGTTACATTTGGAGAAAACCGCCCAAAACTCCAGACCGTTAGTTCAGCAAATACGCTGTAAGCCAAAACTCTGGACCTTCACATCCAACAATCTACCAATTTTCAGTGTCTTATCCTCTCGGCCATGGAGGTAAGTATGTGGTGGGCGGAGAAAAAGCGCACTCGAAAAAAAAAAAAAAAAACACACAATATTGAAAGGGTTTATTTTTTTATATGAGTGGAGGGGGGGAGGCGCTTGAAATAGAAAATCTAAGGAAGGAGTGGGCATGGGAAAGGGCGGCGCTTTTTGGTGAAGTATATTTTTTTTTTTTTAAGTATTTGATTTTTTTTTCATTTTTACACTAAAATGCTTCACACTCTGAATGCCCTCCCCCAACCCCCCAATAGAAACACTTGTATTTTCACTTAGTCTTCAGTTAAATACTGGGTTCAAATTTGTAAAAGAGGGAGGTCAGAGCATTTAATTGACTACTGGGCTCACCACCATACATTTTCAGACTGCGAGAGACACAGATATTTTCGTGAAAAAAGGGTGATGCAATAAATGACTGATCTGTGGTAAGAAAGAGGCGTATTTCGGTTGACAAACAATTAAATCGAAAATCATAGTACTAAATGATAAACCACAAAATGGAGAACCCGCCTTTTTCGGACCGCAGGTCAGAGATTTATGGCGACAACTGTCTGAAATTGGACGGTCTGTCAGACTAAAAAGTAGGTCTTTTCAGTGATGAAAGTTAACAGGTTAATCATAGGTTCTTTACCCAGCAACTGTGTGAGCACAAAACTTGTCCAGCTGAGATTTCAAATACCCGAGCTCGGAAGCAGCATTGGTCACAGTAGGGTGTATTCTAAATTAAGTCTTTTCAGTGATGGTGAGCAGATTAAAAACGGGTTTTATAAATGATTAAACCCTCTCATAACTCGAGAGATTTTTATTTTTAATTATGCTCAGTTTTGAGTACTTTCTCAGCCTCCTTGTGGTTACATTGATTTGAATTAGAGATATTTTATCTTTTCTAATGAAAGAGTACCTTTGTTAAGATGTAGTTTCTTTTGTATCTTTACTTTTATTTTAAATGTAAAGTTATTAAATGAAATTTTCCGAATTTTGGATGAAAAGAGACAATTCGTTTTACCAATTACTCAGATTTAGGCAGGTTTTATGAAATTTTTATAGGCGAATCCATTATATACGTCTGTATGAATTTGTCGGAAAGTGTTTATAATTCACGCACTTCGCATGATTTATTATTTTATTCCCACCATGGCCGAGTGGATAAAACACTGAATTTCGATAGGCGGCTGAAGTGTGAAGATTCAGAGTTCTGCCGTATAGTGTGACTGTCAGTCAGACCCGGACTGGCTCGTTTGGGGGTCCTCGGCTAGATATTGAAAAGGGAATTTGGATTGAATAGAATATTACGGTAAGCAATACAGTCCAACCAAATTATAGCGAAACCGGTATATAATGAACTCACGGATATAAAGAATGAGAATTTCGGTCCCGCAATTTTAATACTGTACTTCTTAACGGTTCGGATATAGCGAACAAAACTTTTGGTCCTTTGAAGTTCGTTATAATGTTGATCGACTGTATTTGAAAAAAGGTTATGTACCTAAAAGCTCCTTGTAACTATTTTAAAGCTGTTGAGGCCACTTATTTTTCGGCTAGGCCCTCGCGCCTCGGGTTCCGTGTGGGCCGGACGGGGGGGGGGCGGTCCGCCCCGGGTGACACCCGATGGCTTGTACATCAAAAATTTCAAAAATATCGCATGTATGGGGGCAAAAATGCTCGTATGGAGGGGTGACACCACTTATACCCGCCCGGGTGTCACCCTCTGTAGCTACGCTACTGCCCTCCGCTACGCCACTGTGTGGAAGCGTAAGATTACTAAAAAATAAATAATCATAATTACTTTGATATATATTACTCTTATGTATATCAAATTACTCTAATTATAAAGTAGTATATCTATTATTGGGGGCCTCGCTGGGTCCCCCTTTGGTCAAGGGCCCTCGGCAATAGCCGACCAGCCGACCTTACCAGTCTGAGCCTGCTGTCAATCTAACAGTCTGAAGTTTTGGTCGGTTTTCTCCAAGTATAACCTGAATGAGCGTTAGAATCACTTAAAAAGTCCTCCATCAAAGGCACCCCACCCCTAGCAGATGCCCATCGTGTACGCTTTTCATAACACAAACAAACAAACGTATTATTTTCTTTTTTTGCGAAATTTTGAATTTCAAATTCCTCAGCAATGAAAATCATTCCTGAGATTTGTAAAAGATCCACAGGATATAGTATTTTCACTTAAGTAAAATGTATCTGAAAGTGTTAAGTAGCGAAGCTTTCCTCTGCATTGTTTAGTATAACTATCAGAAGTTTTATACATAGTTTAAAAAAAATGTAAAATTATGAAACTTAAAAAGAAAGAAAACAGATTTTGGGAGTCAATTTACTTTGATTTGACATAAGTGACGATCCGATATTTCTCTGATTTAGAAAATCTGCCAAGGAACTTTGAAAAATTGCAAAAGTGGAGAGTTTAAAAATTTAAAAGGGTATTTATAAAATTACCGTGAATATTTAATAGAAATAGATAAATCAAATCACCATAAAATTTATTTCGAAATGCATTCTATGTGTTTTACTAATATACCTTTAATTAATAATCTATCAAAAATGAAAAATATTTTTTGATACAGAATAAATTATTTTAAATATGCATATATAAAAACAGTCCTGTGTACATGTATATATTAGTAAGATGCATACATTTTATTCTGCACTAAAAACGGTCTTTCTTCTAGGACAAGCAGAGAGAAAAAGTACAATATTCATGTTCATACATCGAAAAAAAAAAAAAAAAAAAAAAAAACTGGTCTCTCGAAGATTCAATAGAGTGTTGGAATTCTGTGGGTGGGAAGGGAGGAGCCAAGCACCACGGGGCGTCGATCGTCAGAGGGGGGACGTAAAATGACGACTTTTTTCGATTGAAAAATTTCTTGTTAGGCCTGTACCGTTTAAAGGGATTTGTGATCCAACACGAAGTACGCTTTGTTGCCCGAAGTGTTCGAATCTGTAGTCAGTCGGGAGGTTAAAACTCCAAATCTAAACAAATCAAATGAAAGCAAGATATAGCCTAAAAAAGTTGTGACCATGAAATAGCTTTATTTTAAGAAACACAAAATATTCTTCATTTATTTTTTTAGTAATATAACGAACATGGTTTTGATTTTGCAAAGTCCATGCATACGTGTCCAGAAAGTAATTAGGCAGAACAAAATACCAAAAGGGCGGAACTCGCAGTGGATACAGCTCGCAGAAGTGAGCTACAGAGTCTCGCAGAAGTCAGTTGGTCTTGAGCCTTTGCTGCACACAGATTGTTCATGGAGCCGACGTGGTTGAAAGTGGCTTTAGGTTTTTAGAACAGGGCGGTTTTTTGAGCAGCGATAAGCCGTTATTTTTTTGTGTAAAATCAATTTAACTACTGGGACGCTTGCGGTGTTACAAGAAGCCTACAGGAAGAATTCTTTGTACAAATAGAAAGTCTTCATGTGGCATAAAGCTCTCAAACACGGAAGAAAGGATATCAAAATGATGAACAGCGCGCTAGGCTTCCATCAAGTTCTCGAACTTCAGACAATGTGGATAAAATTAAAGGACAGTAAAGTTTTGTACTCTGGCCATCGGACGTCAGAAAATTTTTGACCAAGTTTGTTCACAAACAATTGAATTCTACGCCAAAATAATGCGCCGGTCCCCGCATCCTACAAAGTGACTCGGTTCATGGCAAGAGACAACGTCCCCACGTTGCACCAATCACACACTGTTATAAATATAAGTTCAACGTTTCACCAAATAACCGGTGAAATCAGAGAGTTACAAGCACTGATATATACGTTGAACCGTATTAATGGTTCACCCGAAAATATCTTATAAAAGCCAAGTACCGACTGAACTCAGATTTCGGTTCAACTGTGAAAAGCATAGTTTTCTGGTGAACTAACATGGCCGCCGTTAGCTCGCGTTAGGAGGTTAGCGGCGATTACAAAAAATATGAAAAAATGCCTCATGAATTCTTCGAAAAGAAAAATATTTCGAAAATGGAAGAAAGAACCTTTGTTAAAAAATATAGGCTGTGTAAAGGAGCTACCGCATATGGCATCGAATAAACACGTTTGACAGCAATGGCTATCTACCTTCAATTAAAGGAGAACAGAAACTGATTATAGCTCATAACTCATCAATATTTTTGAGTTACTATTACTTTTCTAACATCACGTGCAAAATACCAGAGCTCAATATTCTATTTTTAACAAGAAAAGTTTTTATTCCAGATTGAGATAAAACAATGCTATATATAATTTGTTTTTGCTGAAATTTTTGTCAGTCGTGGTTCAGTTGTCAACGCGAACTCGTTTGAACCAGTCATTTTGGGTTCGAATCCCGAGTAGAACCTTTTCTTCCAGTAGTGTGTATTAGTTTTGCTATATAATGGTGCTTCGGGGAGCAGCGCTAAAATGGTGAATCCTATGACCACATTTTTCAAAATACTGGTTGCAGCTAAATATGCACCGGAATTTCGGTGAAACGTTGAACTATATTTTTAACACAGCAGTATAACCTTTATCTGTCACAGCCATATTTTATATTCTCTCAGTTAAAATCCAGCAGAAAAGGTCAATCAAAAGGTTTGACAATCAAAAGGTTTGACAATCTAGATCGGTGATTCTGTTCTAACTGAGATTTTAAAATTAAACTTTTTAATTTTTTTATGCATATTATTCATATATATTATTGTAAAAATGAAAGCCTGAGAGGATTTTACTGCAACTTCCAATTCCCCCCCCCCCCCGCATAAATGTTGTTGTTTGCGACGAGCTCGCTTTTCTCATTCTGATAACTCTTGAATAGATTTAAGTTTTAATTCATTTTTCCATTTCTTGCTCTTTCTTTCTGACAATAATTTTCGTAAGCCTCTGGATCCTTCCATATTTTTTCTTTCCTTAATTTTTCAGCGATACGTTTTTGTTCCAAAATATGTTGTTTTACTTCGGCACTAATTTTAGTTTTACATTTTCCTTTCTTTTTATGACGATTTTTGAATTCTGCCACTTTTATTATCACTAGTATCAGGTAAATTTCTAGTACGAAGTAATGGAACCATCTGCATTTAAAACAATTACAATTATTGATTAAAATAATTTTATTTCTAATCAATTATTTTTTCACATGGTACTGACAGACACGGTACTGATATTTTCATTTAAAATGACAACTGTAATTGTTTGGTTGTGAGTTTGATAATATCCATCTACTGTGTAATTTAGTTAGTATTAAGTAGCAAAATTTACTATTTTCGATACAAAAAATCAATAGTTGATAAAGTTTATCAATACCACGGTACTGACAAGAAAATTTATGACATACCTTTTTGAAAGTAAAGTTCTAAAATGACACAAACACTTTGCACTATTTCATCAACTCAATATTTGTAAATGTTACTCGGGTGATGTACTTTCAACATAGTTCACTTGACATTTCATAAATCTCAAGGTAGATTGAACTCGAGTTGTACAAATTCAAATTCAAAAATTTTTTAAAATTTAAAGACAAAAGTTATTGAACCGGAATTCAATGTTAACTTAATACATTAACAAACAAACAAAAAAAAAGTGTCAATATTTTTTTTAGTTTGATCATATACATTAGAATTTATGAGGTAATTAGTTTAAATCATTTATTGCAACAAAAAAAGATTAAAAATTTATAGGTAAATTCTAGAAATGGACATGACACGATACTGGCATTTAGGTGATATATTGTAAGTTTTCATCGAATGGCAAGTTATATTATATAAAAAAATGATGAAATATGTTGATGGGTATCTAATTAACATAAAAATTTTATTAACAGATTATTAATTAATGGCCAGTGATAACAAGCAATAAAGGACATAAAAAATCACAGTTAGAATAGAATCACCCAGATATCTTGCAGAAAAACGTAATGCGCATTCTGAACAGCGTTCCAGAGTTCCAGATGAGAATCAATTGGTGCAAGAGTCGTTGGCAAAGGTGTATTATTGCAGAAAGAGGCTGTTTTGAAGAATACTAAATGTCTGTAAAATTATCTTCAAATACACTAATTTTATGGAATACGTCTCAGTACTATCTAGACAGACCTTGTATAATTGGTTAAAAAGTTGGAAGGGAAGAGAAACTTTTCTTTTTTAATTATTTGCATTTTTTAATTATTTGCATTATACTTTTTCCAAAATTTGAGTCAGTATCCTGTGCTTTATTTCAAACAAATTTTCAAAGCATATTAAACAAACATTTAATGAAACTATATTCAGTCCTTTAAAAAATATTCTAGTCTGTGGGTGTTCTGTGTTATAAGAAGATAATTTCAGAGGCTCGAAAAAAATCCTTATATTTCACAGAAAAATAAAAGTCAATAATAAATTAATTAGTTTTCTGTAATTCTCGGTATATGCTACAAAATCTGATTATAGCAAATGAAAAATATAAATAAATTGCCACTTTAATTAATTGTTTCTTCGCATTAATTTTTACCGTGAAGTAAAAACATAAGTAATCAAATATTATTTTCAACAGCAAAGTAGAAAGCATATAATAAAATAATTAGCTCTTTAATTAATTTTCTCATTTGCATTGAGCTTTTATATTTCAGAACTATATCAAAATATTTAATTAGCTTACATTCCAAAAATAAATTAAATATTTGATTAAATAGTAAGTAGTACTTTAATTGAAGTTTAAAATAAATCTTCGTCAAAAAGATTTAAAGTGTAATAATTTTGAAAATCTTAATTTTTTAAAATCTGATTTGATCTAAATGTAAATGTTACCGTGAAAGTCCGACATCTGGAGAATGTCGACTTTCACCGGTGAATGTCAACATTCACATAGCAGCTTAATGTATGTCCGAAAAATTAGCTAAATATCCTTATTTCTCACTTACGCCGGCAAATGTCGACATTCACCATGCACTAATGGTGAGACTATATATGTGAAGATTTGTATTTTGTTCTCTATTTCTTTCACGATAAAACATCCCAACTGTGGCGCAACGCTTTCACTTCTCTTGCTGGGACCAATCACGGTGAGAGCAGGGTTTCGACGCTCTGTAGAGGAATTTTAAATTGCGGGTCTAACTAGTTAGAGAGAAGTTAAATGCCGTGGTAGATTTAAATGACAGACGAGAACTTTTTTAGACATGTAGCTTTAGATTCTAGCATGAGATGAAGAAAGGATGCTCGATATTACTTGCCTTCTTACTAACGATAGAAGATGTACTAAAATATATGTTAAGCATGAAGCTTTTAATTTTATATTTAGCCAATAAATAACTTGCCACTTATACCATTGTGGCTTTTCTTCAATAACCATGGGAAACCATGGATTCGTGGATAAATATGTTCCATCCAGAAAATAGAATATCCTTTCTACGTTTTTGCTTTTCTGTTGACCTCGGCTTCTCTTTTGGACATCCGCCATGGCATAGCTGTGTTTGTCGACATACATCGGCTGTAGTCCGAATGTACTAGAATATAAGCAAACATTCGGTCTTTCACCGACGTATTCGGTATGTGTTCGCATTCACCGGGAAAGTAGGCATTCTCCAATTTTGGTCTTCAACATATACATTACACGTAAATCTTAAGAAAAGTTCACATGTTCGAATGAATCATGAAGACGTTTAAAAGGGGATTTGATATACCCAGTTAATTGAAATATTTTGTGAATACACTTTATTTATTGGACTATATTTACAGGCATTAATACATTTAGATTAAAGGCTTAAAATCTATAAGACTTAACACAAGCTCACTTAATTCCTTCACATTCAGATACCCGCAGAGATTTTCCCCATCTCGAGAATAATAAATGTACTTAGAAATTCATGATACCATTTGTCAAGAAATATAAATAGACGTTAAATTTCAGCCAATTTCAGCATCTTCCCTGTTATCTATTTTACACCATTTAAATTCACATTACTTCTAAATGCTCATTGAAAACCCAATAAAATAAAGTCACAGAAACTAAGGTGTAAATAAGCGAAGGTGGCCAAACATTATCCTAGCGTGCAAAACTATCTACATTTTTTCCCTTCCAGACAGACAGCGCTATCTACCGGATAACACATAAACTAGTTGTGCCTAATGTGGAAAGCCATACTTCAGGGTAAAATGATCCCTCGATTGAAGAAACTCCAGTACCCTATCCTAGGCGTCATGGCAGCCCTTCAACCGTTCTCAAAATGCGTGACTCCCCATTACATTATGTAATTTATTTCTGCGTTTATTGTAGGCCACACTTTTAAATTATAATTTTAAAAGATTCCATTTAATTGTTTGTGACACTTTTTATTTTAAAATATTATTCATAAAATAAATCATGCATACTACATGATTGTAAAATTTATTTTTTCTTATATACAGCCATAATTACTTTTATATCTTTTATTTTGCCGATAAAAAACAATTTAAGTTTACGTTCAAATGAAATATAATTTTGCCCAAGGGTTGAGGGCAAAATGATCCTTTAGACACTTTCTAAAAATTTTATTTTTTCATTACTCGCATTGTGCTTTTAAAATATTATTAAAATATATGTATGATTCAAAATATAATGTAAAATATATGTTATTTTATACAGGTTTTAAACTTAAGGGGATCATTTTGGGCCACCTTCCCCTACCAATAAAGTATAAGTAAGCTAGAAATACGCACCATCCATTCACTTATGATACAAAATTAATTTCCGCTCATCAGATTGGAATTCCGTTATAAAGCACAAACTCTACAAAATGTAAACCTGCCGCATCTAAAAATGAAATTCTCATAAAATTAAATTACAACTTGTACCAAAAATGAAATTTGACAAATGTCCTCCTTCATAATAAATCACCGGAATTATTGAATTTTCCAATTTATTTATAAATATTGGTTTTAGATTTTGTTTTCTAAATCTAGACATCGGACATATTTGCGAAGAGGAGTTTTTAAAATATTAATAAATACATCTGTTATGGAAGTGATGTAAAATAAAGTTCTCATTAAATCTGGGTTATTTGAAATTCAAGGATAGTTGAAACCAAAGCAATATACTTAAAGAGCTCTTTAAACATTGGCATTTAATTTTAGAAAAATGTTTAACTGATTATGTTCTTCTGCAGTGTATTTGAAGACAGCAAATACTAGTTTCCTATTTCATTTCAAATATTGATAACACCTTTTAATGATAGGTAATTCATGATTTTTGCTACATTATTTGGAATAATAAATGTCGTTTCATGTGAAGAAAAAATTTAAATAGTGATTATGATCAGAGATTTTCCAATTTGCTTTTTACTGGGCTATAAAGAAAAAGTTATCTGTATGGGAAAATTTTTAATCAATTTTTTAATGAAAAATTTAAATTCACAAGAATTTATAACACATTAGTTGTTAGATAAATAACTGTATCTTGTAATTAATTTTATAAATTTTATTATGTATATATCTTTTTGTAATCTTTAAATTACAGTATCATTTCTTTTATCAGTATTTAAGTTTTCCATTCAATCATTCTAAAATATCACCCGATTGAACACAAATTAACGAAAAAAGATATCTTAAAAATTAGCTGATATACTACTACTGACAAATTTAAATTTAAAAATTAGATTTAAAGATTAAAAGTTTTGATAAAGTATTTCAGCTTTTCAATAATAGTACTTAAACACTTTGAGGAAACATATAATATGAAAGATAATCCGAGTGTAACACGAATTTTAAAACTGCTGTAATTAAATCTGTAAATTAAATCGCTTTAGAGCCTTTTCACTTATGTCATACTGCATTTTTTTAACTTAAGTAACTACACAGACAATTTAGAGAAGAAAAGCCTCGAGACATTTCGGATATTTTATTAATTTAAAAAATCTTTAATAGTAATCTTTTTTTAATTATAAAAACTGTTTGAGGAAAGCTGCATTTTTTTTCTATGCTTGAGTCCTTAAATTCACGTTTATAAAAACAGTTGAAGAATTCAAAGTGAAAAACAAAACTTTCCTCAAGCATTATATAACTACAGGATTCAATAGTTAAAAAAAATTCGTTAAGTTATCTAAAATAATTCGTTGGTGAATAATCTAAAAGAACCTTAAAATTAAAAATGTTTTCAAAATTTTCTAATTTGTTATGCATGCGTTTAACTTTAAAAAGTAAGCGCTACTTTCAAACAGAAAAATTAGGAGCATCTATGTCATCAATAAAAAGTAGAATAATTTCGTCACTGAGCTCTCTTTCACCAAATCGCTTTGTAAAATTTATTCACCCCAAAAAAGCGTAGAGCAATTTCGTGGTTAAGAAGGTATTTAACAAATAACTTTGAATCTTTTGTGGGCAAGGTGGCAAAGACGCGGTGATAAATGACTAAAGATAAAAGAACTCAACGCATGGCGGAGAATAAATGACTATTTATAAAGCTGCGTTAAAAAATACCAAAGAATAAAAGATTAAAGGTACCAAGAAAAAGGGTCAAAGGAAGTTACTATTTATTTTCTTGTTACGGCTGATGCTAATAATGATGCTCGATTCACGTGCGCTAAAAATTCTAATTTTTTAGTCCTATTAGAGCGTCGTACTTTAAATTAAGTATACTTCTGTTAAGTTACAAATAATTTTTCAAGTATATAATAAGGAAGAGATTATTTTTAAGCTTTCTGAAATTGAAAATTTTTGCGTTTTATTCAGATTGAATTCATGGAAGGTTTACAAGTTTTTATTTCATCCGTGTCAATTTTTAGAAATAGTTTTTTTAATTAGTCATACTGAAGTCTTGACTTTTAATTAGAACTGGACATCTGTCATATTGAACTATAAACTTTTCATTAGAACTAGACGTATGGAAAAATTGAAAATTCCGTTTGAATTCCCAATGTGTTTTTTATATTAATTTCAAGGTAATCTTCTTCCAATTATATTTTATCACATTTTTTCCCAAAACGAGAAAATGCATTCATCATTTTTTTTTCTACAATTCAGTACGCCTTTTCATTTGGTTGAACTGTTTTTCTAAATCAGTGAGACTTTACTACTCATATGTCTCAATGCTGCTGGTAGGGAAGAAATTTTTTAATTTTGCAATTCATTATGTCATTTTTTTCATTATGTCATGGAAATAATTACATATTTAGAACAATATTTATAACTAGCTGAAGTACTCGTTCTTCGCACGGAATGGAAATGGTTAAAACAATAAATTCAAATGGTCGACTCGATTCAAACCTTCTGATGTCGTAGTGGCATATTCAGGACATATTCCGAAAATTACTTAACTTCAAAATTTCTTCACGATTTCTAACCTTGATGTTAACTAGCAGACGATTTTAATTAGCACCCTTTCGGCCTCCCATCCACGTGAGCGATTGTATTCGTAAACTCCTGTACGGGTACCATACGTGAGTTTAGTTATTAAAAAAACTTAAGAGCTCTGTGTTCAAGATCACCTATTTAGGTTAATAAATTCACAAATGTGGTGTTTCGTACTGTAATATGGTTTTCAAATTCAAAAATTACGTATTCGCATGTTCCATTTAGGGTATGCAATCCCGCGCTTGTTTCGTTTGGCGGGAATTCGGGATTGAGATTTGTTAATCCCGTGGGTCCATTTCATTGAAATAAAAATTAATTTTAATAGAGAAAAGTAGGAAAAGTAAGATTGTAAGCATTATTATATTTATTGCCTTATCTTATTTGATAATTAATACAATATCTTACATAAATATAAAAATTATAGCCATGATATAGTCTTCCCAGGAAAACAGGATTGCATTCCGTAGTTTCATTCAATGAAAACAAATCTCGATTACAATTTACATAGGAGCAAAATATTTATACATCCTCTTAAAATTAGTAACGTCGTAAGAATTGATTAACCGGTAATATAACAAATCTAAAAAAACTTAATATCTGCGCTTTGTAAAATTACTTTTGTAAACATAAAATTAAAAATTTAGAATGAACACATCGCAATTTTAATCCATAAATTAACGATTTTCTTCGTAATTTAAAACCAATAAATAGTTGTTCCAATGTAGTTTTATACTCATGACATCAAAATGACATTCTCAGTTGCAATATACAACTTAAATTACTGAAAGCCAACAAAAAAGAAATTCCATGTTATTTAATTTTGTCTAAATTTTCGGATACCGAGGAAGCTTAATATTTCGCTCATGTCGCAATTTTCATCTCAAAACCTGGTAACCAAACTGAGTTTCTAATGAAGTTCTTAACTCGTGGCATAAAAATGACGTAGATCTCACTTACGCTAGCTAGCTTTCGTTTGAGATGGTTGGTCACTTGACTCACTATCTTACAAACTTGGATATCGGGAGAGCTTCATACGTATTCGAGTAAATTTCAAGCTGATTGGTCAAATGGTGTACATTTGTATGTGATGCAGATAAACAGACTTTCGTTTTTAATGTCATTTTATCTCTCACCCCCTTTATTGAAAATTGTCCGAAAAATGTGTCCCAAAAAAGCAACATAAAAATGCGACATAATTTTACATATATTTAAATACAATTAGTTCACAGCAGCTTTAATCTATTGTTACAATATTTCGTAAGATGTAGAATATGCATCAGTGGTATTTTTTAACATCTATTTAAATACTATTAGTTCACAACAGCTTTAATCTATTGTTACAATATTTCGTAAGCTGTAGAATATGCATCCCATGTATTTTTCTATAAATAGGTTACAATCATACAAATTTCAGCATGGGGTTACCAGGCGAAATACACGAAAGATGAGAGATAAAATGACATAGTCAATTAACATCGTTTTAATATGGCAATAATGAAATAAAAAAATAGATATCCAATTATTGTCACTTTTGCTAAAAAAGGATCAAAGAAAATTTGAGATTGAACTTTCTACACATTTTTACTTTCCGAACATGTACATGTAAGGAAAGTATTGTAATCATGAAAAAATTCGACTTTGAGATTTTGGTGTATTTACACGTTTCTAGGTCTTCATTCATTTATGCTGTTTTTACGAGATTCATGTATGCATGTGTGTGTGTGTTCGTAAGTGTATGTGAGTGAACACGATAACTCCTAAATGGGGCATTCGATTGAGCTCAAATTGGGTATATATGTCATAAACCACCGTCGCAAGACCGGTATTGATTTTGGCGTATATAGGACTTATACTTTTTTTACAGGGCTACGACAAGATTTCTTTTACATTATGGCCTATGGGATAAAATTCTTGAAAGTGCGCTAGAGTTTAAATGGGGCATTCGATTGAGCTCAAATTCATTGATTGTGCTGGCACAGCCAGCTGTCGTCAAAAAAGGGTCTCTAGATCTTTGGCACGCGATGAACGTTTCGATCGTCCGCCATCTTGCTGGTAGTTAAGTCGAGCGATGGCAACGGCTGGCCTTTTTTCAGCATTGGGAAAGGGTTGCGCCTCAAAGGGTTAAAGGTGAAGGTTTAATCGTTTGACTGCTATGCAGCGCTATTGCGCTTTTGGAATGTACACCCTCCAAAAGAAGCATTCGATCAAGAGAGAAATTTCCTACGTTGGTTTCGTATATTAAAAATTATTTATCGTAGAATATGAGTTAGGCTATGCATAAATATGACATTCCATATTTCTATTAAGTTGTGCGTTTTTCAAAAACTCAATTATTTTGCACAAATCTAAAATAGGAAATTTTTCTCTTGCTCGAATACTTTTATTGGAGGGTGTATGAGGATTTTGATGGATAGCAGTCAAATGGTTAACCCATTTATGCCTAGTGTCCCTTTTTTGGGACGGCATTTTCACTATTAGTCGAAAACGTTATTTATTTTTCCCAGCCTTTATTTACGAGTATTGAGCCTCAACTCCACAAAATATTTTAACATTACGAAGTAAAATGTAGACATTTCAATTTTTATGCATACTGATTTTAAAAGCAATCACCCCTTGTTCAAGAAGTTGACATCAGAAATTTATCTATTACTACTGGTATTAGCAAAAATCGAAGAAAGTCGCAAAAATATCTAGGCACAAATGAGTTAAATAATAGCAGGCGCTTATAGGCGTTGATCACTACTAAGGCCGGAATTACAGGTTGCTTTATTACGGAGGCACCTGGAGACCGGCGGCTAGGAGGTTAAGGGCCTGTCCTTCTCCACGCCAATCGGCTAAGCGTACAATTGTGGGTTCGATTCCCATTCATAACCCTGGCTGTAAAAGTGTCCTTTCTCTGTGCTAATAAAACCTTTCATTGTGTTGTCCTCTTTACTCAACGAGGACGCATGAACGGGTGCTTTAAAGTGAGCACACAAATCCAAAAATGAATGTTCCAAATACAACAGCAATGGAGGCACCTAATAAATGGACCAGTGCTGCTCGTATGAAAGGAAGGACGAAATGACATCCAAGCCCATGCTGGGAATCGAACCCGGAAGCGTAAAGCTGTAGAATGGTTTTTTTAGCCACTGCACAAACCGAGCGGCATTTCAAGATAACTACGATCCATGCTGTTGTTGTATTTGGAACATTTATTTTTGGACTTGCGTACTTGTTTTCATGAACCTGCTCATAAATTCTTCCTGAGTAAAGTGGACAACACAGTGAAAGTTTTTATTCTCACAGAGAAAGGAAGTTTAAACTTCTAGGGTATGAGTGGGAATCGAACCCACAGCCATACGCTGAGGCTTTTGACGTGGAGTAGGAAAGATTCTTAACTGTTTAGCGTCCGACTTTTACAATAGAGTACTTTCACGTGACGTCATTGAATTTTTTTTTAGGTCAACTCGGATATTTAGGGATACAAAGCCTCGTTTCCAGCCAATGACCATTCTCAAATGAACGAATGTTTGACCAAAAAATGTTGGCTGCTAAGATGAGACGTAGTAATAATGACGTAGGGGAAACAGCTCTATACATTCTCCAATTTATGTTGATGCCAGAAGAGATAAATAAGTTTCCGACGTTTGTGTGCTAAAAACATAATTAAGACAATGAAAGAGTCTCTTTTATACTTTCTTATCGCTAAGTATTTTGTGGAAATCATATTTATTATTCGAAAAATTAAAACAGGAAAATAAATTAATGTTTAAATGTTTTTGCGACCGTCTAAAAATCGATCGCTGGGCGTTAATGGGTTAACATTCAAGTCGACGGTACCCACGATCCGTGTTTTGATGAACTTGAAATAATGGTGATATTGCCTAATGTGCAGTCACTACTCACATCTCAGCACAAACAGTAAGTGTATAAATTGAAGCGTGGGGGAAAATTTGTCATTTCACTCTCAAACATGATATTTAATGGTGAGTTATGACTGTGTATAAGAAATTATGGAATTCTATTACCGTCATTTTGTGGGGAGCGAGTGTTAATTCTGTGTTTTTCGTTAATAAATTTACTGGGTATTGTCTCATAATATGTTCTAAGGTTACATTTAATAAATTGTCATGATTGAAGAGAATCTATTCAAGACATCCTCGCATTAAATGAGTTTCCTCTATTTTCGGGTTGTAAAGTAAGTTTCGGGGGGCTGTTTGTTTGTATAGCATTTCGCTATTAATAGCAAAGTCATTTAAATTTCGTAATTAGCATTAAAGGAGCTGGAATGATTGCTGAATAACTTCTCTCCTTTTCTTGTTGAAAATGTCAGGGGGAAATTGTTGCATGACCACAAATAAGCCGTCAATGTATGTATAAATTTTAAGAAGTTCCTAGAAGTTCAGAAATTACTATTCGGAAATAACTATTGCAGGGGTGACCACCCTTTTGCATGTTATGCGCCAATTTTTTTCACGGACGACATTAGATGTGCCATACAACTAAAGGACATTTTTTTGTTGACTTCCTTACCTTTAGATGTAGTTAAAATGCGCAGCCTGGTAGGCCTGAACTGAAAAATGCAATATGTCCTTGAAAACATACATTGCGCAAAGTTAGGTGCCTGCACCACGGTTTGTCCTCCCCTGACCCATTGTAAATGATTAGATAGCAATTTTAGGTTAAATCATAATCATCCATAGATGGTTCTTTTCATGAGTCATGTACATCATCATAAACTAGAAATAGTCCAGTAAGATTGCCCCCCCCCCTGGACACACGCAAATTAGTTTTACTTCTAAAAAGAATTTACGTTTATTCTCAGAGTGGTTTAAATGATTTGGTGATTGTCTCTACTAATCGATATGCAGGAGTGTATGTAGACATTTGTTTATGTAAAGCTTGCATTATCAATAAAGTTTTTTTTTTTTCGGTTAATTCAACAGGTCTGGTGCTTAACAGTTCGATTGTGGTAGATCCCGTGATCGTGAAATTACAACGGCTGTACGGCCAGTTTATCTCGTCCGTTGCGATGTCTAAAAGATTTTTCATGACGTACTCAATTGAAAGTTGAGATATGGTTTGAGGGAAGTATTTAAATTTTTTAATTCCAAAATATGTTCATAAGCAGTCTTTAAGACAAGAAATTTTTCAGAACCGAATATCAATTTGTTTCTAAGTCTAGTATCATCAGTCTGCATGTTTCATGTCATAAGTTAGTTAAATGGGGGTTAGTCATGGGGTAAATGGGTGGTTCGTCATGGGTTAAATGCAACCCGTACATAATTGTTTGCAAAATTCTAACTTTTAATATGGCATGTTAGTTTTTCAAATCTTGTATACTAAAGTACTTGTAATTTTTAAATAAACTTGGGCTTTATCCTGTGGTTACTGTCAGATTTTCATAAAGCTATATCTGCTATAATTTGCGAAAGTTAAAAATTGAAAGTCTTATCAAACTTTAATATGCAAATTTTCGCTTATTTTAAATGCTACGTATTTATCAAAAATTCAATGAACTTGTCACTTGTTCATATTAATTTTGCGGACTTTTCTTGTTCAGAAGAATGGGACTTGCCGATTTTAGTAACTTATAATGGAAATGATCAATAATTTACAATGATACTGGGTTGTGCGAAAGACATTAGATGCATATGGTATTAGTTTCTATCGTTCAGATTTTTCAGTCAAAACTGATCAAAAGGGGTTTTCTTTAAGGAAGATGCGAATGTTGAAATTGATCTTCACGGGATATTTACGCACCATTAGCAATCGTAACGTGGTGCTATTTTAGTCCAGATTCAATCAATCTTTCCAAAACTATTTGCTACGAAATACGAGGGACCTGGTGCGCATAATTTTCTTCGAAGATCCTCCTTCAGACCAGACCTCGACTAGGTAGTCGGCATTTAAATTTCACTTGGACATGAAGTTTAGCATGTAATAATAGTACATTTAGTGTAATGTGTAGTATCATTATGTAAAACTGTAGCAATATTCATATAATAGAATACTAGAATATAACACTTAAGAATAGTATATTTTACTATGTAGCAATATGTAGATAATTTAAGGATAGATGTAGCATTAGTCATGTAAGTAGTAAAATGTAACGGTACTAATATTACTAACCAACTAATTTCTGATTAAACTTCATGTTAAGTGAAATTGAAAACTACTCGTAACATCGAAGTCTCGTGATATGGTGAGAAAATTGTTGGCTAAAGCGAATCGTTAACTGAATTTTTTTCATTGAAAAAGCCCTTCTATATAGGTTTTACAACCGATGAAAATTACCAGAAAATTCTGGAGCGTTCGACAGGGCGAGATCGGAGTGGTCGAAAGTCTTGACTCGAAGATTGTACAGATTGGTTTGGCTGAAGGGTCAAGCTAAAACCAAGATGTGAAGGAGAGGAATCTGTAAAAATAGCTTGGGTAATGTTCCCGAATATTTGGATGGCGTATTTACAATGCCCTAGTTACAAACTGTTTACTTAAGAACTCTCCGTGAATTTGAGTGAAAGAAAGTGGGGATGGAAACGTTTTTCAAAGTTTTTGAAAATGGCTTAAAAACAAATGTGCGAAGTTGTTTGAAAAATTTGCATGGGGTTTAATGGATTTAGTTTCTAGCAAACTTTAGCAGCAGTTCAGCTAATATTCAAACGGAGTGAAAATTTCACCCCAATGTTCACCTCTGGTCTACATGCGATAGAAAGCAGTTTTTATAATTACAAAGAAAATGCTTAACGAATAGCTCAGAAAGATTTCTTTGCGTACTTAGCGTACACTCATTACATTTCAAGAAACAAATACATTAACAGCAGCACTAGAAAATTGAATTTCGCTCGAAGTAACTTAAAGAAAGTTAAGAATTTATTTTAGTCCGATTAACTTCCTTCCGTTAACATTTTAAAATGCAGATTTAAACTTGTGAAAAGTAAATTCTCGAATTTAGAAGAATCTGTGTTTGCGTGCTGGTTACTATGACAGTTACCAGATGCAGTGATGGTATGGGTAACAAAGCACTCATTTAAAACATGACTTGCTTGGGGAAGGAATAACTGGCAAATATATAAACTTTAAAATGAAAGATAACTGTAAATTAACTTTGGATTCCTTAACTTTGAAACGGTTCCTTTCAGTCTAGACAAATTATTAACGGTGGCACTATGAAGATTAGTTGCTAATAAATATAACTGGACAGCTGATAAACTTAAATTACAGAGCGCGTAAATATTAAATTTATCAGAACGGATTTACTGTATTAAAGTACACTTCAATGTTCAAAAATGTATAATTAGTCAATATTCAGGACATTTGAGCTACGATATCCAATTTTTATTCTTAAGACTAAAATTTCGGAAACATAAGTTATTTTGTTGGAAGATTATTTGCAAATCCCAATATGTTTTCCTGTTCTTTGTGTATTTTATCACTTTAAAATGTTACTTAATGCAGTATTTTTTATATTTCTATAGTATTTCTAGGCTAATCTTCACACCTCATCGAATCGTAAGTATAGCTACATTACAACTTTAAAGAGACTTGTTGAGAAAATTATAATGCTTTGTTTATGGTAAGTGGGAAGATTGCATTATAGTGGCAGAAAAATTTTGTATGGGGAAAAAAAATATTTAGTTGCTCGAGCGGGGACCATTGCTCTTTTATTTCCAGTTTAGATCTAGTGAAAAGTTACAAATTTCCACACTATTTGAATGTTTATAGATTTAGGCGATGGTTTTCAATTCCACGAGCCAGCAACTATGAAGAGAACAAGCTCTTAAAGTGTGGTGTTTGGTTTTTTTTGTATGAGAATAATTTTCACTTGGGTAATTTCACTGTAGTAAAGCGATATTCTTTTAAAATTAAGGTACAGGAATAAGGAGGTGAGAAAGTTTGGAAATTTAGTCCCTTCAAAAAATACTTAAGCGTATCTGCTTGTGCTCAAAATAAACTTGTACTGCAAATGAACCAGGAACTGAAATTCGAAAATGGAATACGATCCTTCAAATTATTACATAACTAAATTTTTTTAAATAGTCAGTTTAAAAAAAATTTGGCAGGCATTAATTTTTAAAACTATACAGCCCTATCCAATATTTGAATTTTAATTTATTGAGGAGTTTTCTCCCCATCATTATAACAGTGCAATTCGTTAAATAATTGTTATGAATATCATTAACATGTGTTGCAGCTGTTAATTGGAACATCCTATAGATTTCATGGGCATAAATATCAAACCTTGAACGGTCTGATAATCGAGTTTAGTTTCGGTTTAAAGCTGAAATATATTCATTTGATTAAAGAACTCTATATATTGAAGCACACTCATTGTAAAGGTTTTCGAAGATAAAACTATGAAATCTTTTAATGCTTAACTTAAATTTCTGGAATTAACAGAATGTCTTGTGATCGAGTGTTCGCAAGTAATTAAACTGAAAATATTTACTTCACACTGTATTGTAGCGTTTTCGGAATTATTAGTCTGAAAACTTAAATCTATATAAATGAACCTTCCTTTGTCATTTAATGAAGTGTTCCTTCCGTATAATAAAATGGAAATGTTCTAATCATAAGGTCATTAATTTGTTAGGCAGTTAATTAGAAAAACTGATCTTAGTCATCCAGAGTTACACCTTCAGTTTAAAGAGACGAGAACTCTATCCACGTACTGCTGAACAATTACTGGTATGAAATTTTTAAATAGCATCAAATTATGTTAATGAATGATTTGGAAAAAGATGAAGTATTTTCAGCGTGGAGTTGGCATTGGGCCCTATAAAAATCGATTTATTGCCAATTCCACGCTCTTATATTTCATCCCCAAAAACAAAAGGCTTACAGTTAATGTGGCTAACTTTTAAACTAAACAAGTGCTCAAAAAACTTCTTAGAAAAGTTAGTTCTTGAAGCGTTGCGTTAAATGAACAAATGGATATTTTGATTTGAAAATGAAACCGACCCAGATTGTTTTAATACATCTAATACATGAATAACAACTTCAGTTTTTATTAACGTTGCTATGATTACCTCCAACTTGTCGCTGGACGATTATTTTGACAAATATTTCATACCGACATGGGCACACTACTGCTAATCTAAATCGTCGCAATTAAAGAAGGTGGCCTCTTAATTTCATTTTTCCAAATTTCCTATAGGATTTCATTGAAAGCGGGAACTGAGCGTGAAGTTCTTAGAGGTTCTTCATAAGAACATTAATTTTAAGAACTTTCCTTTTGAATAAGAAATCAGCATTTTAGGCCAGGTTTTCAATGTTGGTTGGTCTAACCACTATTGATGTACTCGTGTTGGAATCTGTTCTTTCACTCTAATAATTATTCGGCATTTATTTTTAGTAAAGTATTAAAGATTGCCATGAAATTTACATTGATAAATTAACTTGTGAATAAAACTTTACTAAAACTGGAACTTAGATCCGAAAAATCAAACTTTCGAATGAATGAGATGAAAGTTGGTAATTTTAAAGCATATAACTGTTGTAGAAGGTTGACTTTCACCGAATTTTATGGGAAAGATTGGGAAGAACCCAAAATCTTGATTGAGCAAGGATGTTTCTCTCCTAAAGGTCCTAAATATATTTGATTTAAATACTTATTTTTCCCCAATGGGCGGAGACTGGCTGCAAGCCTTTTTGGCCACTACTAAGGCCGGAACTTCAGGCCATTTTATTATGGGGGCACTAAATGAATATCTGATAGCGACTAGAATATGTTTCTTCTGAAATAGGGTAGAAATTCTGTGCTCATGGACGAGATTAAACGAAAGTCAATATTTTCGGTTACAGAATATTTTAAGTACTAATTTGATGCTTTTGCTTCTTGATTGTACTGTTAAATTCTCCTCTCGAAAGTGTATTTTTCAGGGTAAGGAGTATAGTCTTTAAAATTGCTGGTTGAAGACACGCGATGAAAAGTTGGAAATGGATCAAAGAAGCGTTTGACTTGGAACGATGGTGCGACAAACCCATAAACAATTTTGAAGAATCAAATGTTCTTTATAAGTAAGAATAAGAACATCCCTTTTATTTTTGAATTTGCGCTATTTAAAGAATTTCCTGTCTATTATGCATGAAGAATTTTTGGTTTTTAATTTTGCATAGTCGAACTTAAATTTGAATTCGGAGTTAAAGCTGCAAATTAGAAGTAAACTAATTTAATGCGTTCTCCTTTATCACTTTTGATTACCTACAGATAAAGAAAATTGAAATATATGCAAGGCCGCAACTAAAGGGTGTGTAAGCGGAGATCTGACCTGGATGCCGTGTTGAAGAGAGCTCCAGAATGGAGAGGGTGCCAAAAATTAGTTTTGTTCCGGATGACGTAATCTAATACGGTACTGTATTTGATATAGTTTAGTTTAAACTGTCTTAGGCCTGGAAGTATGGTTTTGACTTTGAATCTACCTTCCCAAAATTACTTACTTGACGTTTCTATTACCGACATAAAAGTTCAGTTTTAGAAGCATCTTAAAATGAGTTTCAAAATTGTAATGTTACAAATGCTTTGTCAAAGTGCCATAAACATCACGATCAAATGTCCAATTGAAACAGATGCATATTCCAGGCAATCAAAATACGTTATAATTTTATTTATAGGAATACATAATTTAGGTTATTTAATTGGATTGTTTGCTTTCTTTCAAACTGATGGGTAGATTTGATAATTGTAGGAACCTAAATGCCAGGTTTTGGGGAAAATTTTCTTTTGAATTTTATGAAAAGTGCAAATTTGTGTATTAACTAAAATTTGCGGTTTCCAGTTCTGGCATATCAATAATTTTTTAGATCTTGGTTAGACAACGTAAATGTACAGGCAAAGCTTGATTTAAAGCAGGGGCAGGCGGGGTACATGTCTTAGCTTCCCCCCCTCCCTCCAGTCAAACGGGGCTTCCAAATCAAGAAATAACTGTTATTTTGTAGAAATGTGTCTACTAGAAAGTGTCTTCTTTCTTGTTTTCGTAGCTTAACTTCAATAAATCTGTAAAGTTACAATATACTATGCTGAAATAAGGTGCATAGGTAAATGGAATATTCTGAGTATGATAAACATCTCGACTGTATAATTTTGTGTACTCTTTGTACCACCCTGAATTACCGTATTTAAATACCGTTATGCTACATCAGAATTAAAATTAATAAAACTTGTATCTTGTCATCATTCACATAACTGAATGACAGTTTTTGTGGAGAATTTTAAAAGGGTTATATATACAGCGTCTTTATTCTTAATTTTTCGCTTTTACAAAAGAGAACAAAATTTTTCAAAAGGGAGGTTAAGTTTTTGAAAGTTATTCAGGCGTAGTTAGCCTTAACTAGTAATCCTATTGGTTATCATTAAAGCAGGCTTCTTTCAAAGGTTAAATACGCTGAAATCGTGGGATTTAGCTATTTTCCACTTTAGTATCTGCAATAATGGAAAGTTCTGTTTTAGTGGTTTCTATGTGTTCAGTTTAAACAATCAACTGCTCGCGTAATAAATTGGAAGAACAGTAAAAATAAATTGGTGAGCAGTTGTAATATTTTGAAATACCTATGTGCTGGAAGTCGTGGGCACCTGTTAAATGCCGAAGCTTTGTTTCCCTCAAAATATTTCTGAAAAAATACTTGAACATTACGGTTTTTGGGAATCAAGCGTCGAAGTGTTTATTCAGTCTCCAAAATTTTAAGAATTACGATGAGTATATTCGAATTTAAGCGTTGTAATTATGAAGAATGTGCTAATGTTGCAGTTGTTTCATGACATAATGGGGATCATTGCTTTCCTTTCAATTTCTTTTTGGACTCCTCAGCTGGTGAAAGAGACGTAGCTGCTGACGCTGCCTAAAAATTTGGACAGTGTCAGCATTTACATCTCAAAACAGCCAATTTTTTTTTCTTCGTTTTACTAACCCTTTTTCTCTGGATCGGAGCTCTTCCATTGTCAAATGTAACTCCTGTAAAATTAGCGCGCGAAAGCATACATAAGGAATGTTTCTGACCTAGCCTTTTTTATAGTGGAAACTGGTCATTCTGTTTAACGCGAAGAACATTAGTCAGTGCAGATGCATTGCAGATTTTAAGCTAGAAGCGAATTAATTGGAAATAAAGCTTTTAAACTGCTGCTTTGAGAAGAAAAATAAATTTCTCTGAAGCATAAACGTTTCAGCGGCTAAAACAAGCCAAATTGTAATTTTAATTTCTATATGGGGGTCAGTGGAATGATTAGTTCGAAGGTTAAACGGAAATTTTAAAAACGGGACTTTAAAGATCTGAAACTCAGTTTTTTAGAATTAAAGATAAAATTCCTAAACTAATCCCTATTGAATTTGCCAAAATTAAAGTCAAGAAGTTTATTGAAAGGCCTTTCCTTATGCAGCGAAGTTCTATGCATATTTGAACGTATTGTAGCAAAAAGGGAAGTGAATCCTTCCAAAACACTAAAAAGCTGGACTAGTCTTTTTGAAGTTTTAGCTTCAACATTCACGCCGCTCTTAAAATTTAAAATATTTAATTTTTAACTGAAATCCTGCTTTATCTAGTGTCAAATAAGATTGTTTAATGAAGCTTCTATTTCAGGTTAATTTCTAAGTTTTAACGGAACTAATAATCTTCTACTTTCAGCGAATCTAGTAAGTTGTCTTCGATCAGCCCAGAATAGAACAAGGGGAATCCTCATCAAGCCACTTATTTTTTGAAGGATACAGTTTGAAACAAGATCATTCATCAGACGGATGGACAGATAATGGATGGATGGACAGACGGACGGATGACTGTGCCGGTTGTGATCCTACTCATGCCTGTTGCTATACTGAATGCTGCTGTGCTATATTTTGGAACAACCTGCAAGATTAGGGACATGGTTAACTCGTCGCATTGCCTTGCCCAGCTGACACAACATGAAGTAGAAGGTGAATCTGGTCAAAACATCGGTAACTTTGAACTTTCTTGCAAATATTTCCAAAATCTCTGCGATTTCTTCATTACTGTTACTGGTGGACTAGCAACAGCATTCTGAAGGTTGTCATGTGTTATACGGAAAGTCATAAGTTTTCTCAAGCTCTGAAACTGAACTACAGGGAAATCTAAAACTGAACAAAATATTTATGAACTCATATTTGTGACCACACATTGGGACATAATGTAGTCCTGCAATCAATCATTTGTAAAATGTAGATAAAATAGCTGTAGTTTGATTACATATTTAAAACTGCCATTCTAATCATCCTGTCATTGATTATATTTTTTTAATGTAAGGAATTGAAAATACGGCTAGGTGGGGTATAATGTAATCTACAGAAAACAAATGTCAGATGCATAGGTTTGTTGACACATGCTAGTTCTTTTCAGTTCATTTACATATAAGTAATATTTTAAAATTGATTTATTGACATTCTTTTAGTGTAATGGTAGTACTTGACGTTTCGTATTTAACGCTCTCTATTGAACCATAAAATTTACTTTGTAGTACTTTTGAGAAACAAAGTTAGAAATTTTGATAAAAATTCTATCATTTTTAAGGAATATTTTGCATAAAGTTGTATTCAAATTTTCATGTTTTGGAATAGTTATAATGAAGTAGGGTAAAATGGTCAGAGTGCTACAGTTGTATTTTAAGACCATGCTTAACATTGAAAAAAATCTATCTAATAAATTTTATGACAGGGTGAATATATTCAATTATTCTATATTCATGTTCACCTCAAAGTGAGAAATTACCCAAAATTCATGTTACTGTCACACATTTATAAATAGGTGCTAACAGTGGGTATACTTACTGTAGGTTTTAAAGAAAAATATGAAGACCATGAAATAGTGAGTCTTCAAATTTTGTGAAGAAAAAGTCTGAACTTTAAAAGAGGTTGATATATTTAAAAATAGCCTGACCGTAACATCTTTCGGAAAAACATTTGCAGTACTATTGTAAAAATTACATTAAAATTTATTGGACAGATTTTGTCTGAAGTAAAAAGCTATTTTTATAATTAAATACCTTGCATTATGGAAAGAAATATACATTTCTAGAAAAAATTATGCCAAAGAAATTAAAGCTGAACAGATCAGTCTAATATAGGATGACAGTGTAGTGCAGGGCATAATTTTAACTGATAGCTAAAGTAAAAGTCCATGTAAAACTGTTTCATTAAGTACATGATATCTATGTTCCAGTTGATCAAATTCATAAAACTTGCCTAGGATTTGCTTCCTTTTTAATCTAAATCATGGGGAGGGGTAAAATTTTCAAAACAAGCCAGAAAAAGTAATGATTTAAAGAAGCAAATTTCTAGCAACACTCTGATTGTACAGTGTAAAATTGTCGTAAGGATTTTAAATGTTGTATCATTTATGTGTAGCTCAGCAAAGCTGAAAATAGTGAAATTTATGATCATTTTACCCCTCCTGACACTATTCCGCAAGGAAGTTTTAACGATACATTTTTTTCGAATCTTAAGATAAATTTGTCGTCTTAAATCTATTTTGTGAATTTCGGATACCTGATCCACGAATATACCAGTACAAGATTTCATAAAAATCTGAATTTTTTAAGCTGTATGTTAGCATTTAATATTTATTGATAATCGGTTTTTTAAACAGAAGTAAAAACTTGTCTTAAAAGCCGACAGATTACAAATAGTGCTCAAAATCTTTTCATCTGAAATGGTAGATACACTCCTCAACTGTAACAGTTTTAACGGCAACTTCGGAAAGCTCCATGCATGATGAACATACAAACTGTCCCAAAATATCCCTTGAATATTATGTTGCAGACGAAAGGCGAGGGGATATACGTACATAATCGGAGAAATTTAATCTCTTGTACAGAACCGTCATTACGGTAGGAATAGTTCCCCACCACGGGAGCTAGAGTCCTCACGATTTCGGGCAAAGAAACTTCATAAAATTTAGATTTTTGATAAGTCTGAGAACTTAAAGTTGTAGAACTTTTAGGTATCTTAAATGTTTTTTCTTACATAGACATTTAACTTTCTCTACTTACCTACGAAACAAATTACCTTAACTCTTAATGTTTGATTTGCTAGATACTTGCAAATGCCGTAGGTAGTATAAAATCATAAAATAGGCTCAATTTAACAAATTCAGTAGATCTTAACTTAGTGAATGGATTCCTTTCCAGAATGGTGACGTTTAGGAGTTTCTCATGAGGAGCTTCCTCAAAATCTTATGCACACTTTCTTGTTTAAGCTATTTGAACTTTCTTAGTGATAATAGACTTCATAAGTTTTAACTGAATTGAACACTATAAAAATGCAAATCTTGGTTTAGGAAGTTATGTGCGTGAGGGCTTGGTCAAAAATGAGAAGTGTTAAATTCGAAAATTTGAAGAGTCCTGTCTAGTTATATAGCGATGCTATTCAAAAATTGAACTTAACGTTTTAGGTATTTCCTTTAAAAGGTTGGGGAAAAGTTTTTATTCACATAAATTAACCTCTAAAACATCGAGATTTCAGTCAAATTTGACAAAATATTTAATTTCTAATGTTATGTACCTCGATATTTTGGACTCGAGATGAAAATTCAGAATTGTAAGCAGACATCGGACTCGTGTTAGACCGTTCCATAGGTTATTAACATCGGTAGGTTTGCCAACTTCTATCGGTCTACTCTTGCAATGTTATCGTTACAAGTAAATTTGTCCTTAGTGTTCGAGCAAGTTAATTGGCAGAGTCTATCCAACAAGCTGGTAGTGGGTTTTACAAATACTTCACTAAACTATTGGGATTTAAAGAGGGTAACAACTGTTACAGTTTCAAAATTCTGAGGGAGGGGTGTTTTGACAGTTTCGTGTTTCCGTATTCGGACGCAGGGAATCTGAAGGACTGGCCAGCTTCAGATTTTCTAAATCGCAGAATGGCCTGATCACCCATTCTGCGATTTAGCAGTAGGGAAGTGGGTTAGTTTATCATCGGAGCGGAACTGCATTTTCTTTCAACGCGAAGGGAAGTATTTCTGAAAACCCTCTATCAACGTGAAGGATATCGCCACTAATTTTAATGATTTAGTTTCGTGGAATATTATCATGCATTTTAGGGTTAAAGGTATTTTTAATAAATAGGTTGAAAGTAAAATTGTAACTTTAGGCTTAATTATGCTAAGAAAAGTATGCTAAATTTCAGCATGTAGTTTACCAGAAAAATCATGAAAAATTCAAAAAATTCGGAATGTTTAACCTATACTTCTCATAAAACAAAAGAAAGTAATATAGCCCAATTCTTCTTTATCTACACCGAATACTATTTTTTACGTTTTCTATTTTTATTTATCAATAAAATTTTACTAGACGAACGCGATGCGCATGCTAAGAATTAAGGCTGCTTGCTAAAAAAATGTTGCAAAACAATTAAAAAATTCCCAGTGTGATCATATTTATTTAAATGCATATTTTGGACGAACTTACAAAAATTTTTATTCATTCTGAAAAAAGGAGTAGTCTGTTGGTAATAATAATGCACTCTAGGGTTAAACCAAATAAACAAGCGCTCTTCAATCTGAAGATTACTGCAAAGTGAAAATTGCAAGTGTCTAGACTGTTGTTATCACAGACTGTAATGTTACTAGTGAAGTGTAATTTTAATTATAATTTTTTACGAAATCTAGATTAATAATTTTTTACGAAATCTAGATTAATAATTTTTTACGAAATCTAGATTATTTTTAGCTTATTGCGAGAGAATTTAAATAAAATATAAAACAGCTACACTAGTGATCGGAAACAATTTTGCATGGACTTAAAAACTGTAGTAATAGTAAAGCATTTTTTTAAAATTGTAATTGCGTTTTAGTTCGATTTAAAACTTTTAGAGCCGACCTATGACCAAACAGATAAAGTACTGAACACTGGTAGAACACTGAAGGGGGGGGGGATGGTCAAGGGTTCTGGCCTATCGCTCGGTGGTCGATTTAACTGTCTAAAGTTTTGGGAGTTTTCTCTAGATGTAAAGTGAATGCGCGCCCAAGGCATTCCTCCTTTTGGCAGATAGTTCTAGTGAGCATTATCTTTACGAAAGGTATGTAACTAGCCAATAATGAATCTGTGCATTTCCGTATTGTAAAAATTCCTTGTTGTATCCATCCTCAAATAGGTTAAATGAATTATTATAGTGGATATTAACGGATCTAGAATATTAAGTGTTTTTCATATGTGCCATGCTGTGTATATTTTGGTATAGTAATGTAATACTGTTAAATAACTCTAAGCTGTAATAATTTTACTATCCCGAGAAATATGGCACCGTATAAATGAATATCTTGGTCAAAACTGTACAGACATTGTGATGCAATTTTGAGACTTATATGTTTATATAATTGACGTGTAGTGCTTTCTGGTTTGTATCAATTTTATGTACTGTAAATTTGTTCAACACAATAAAATTTTTAATAAGTATTCTTGTTTTTATTTTACTAATTATGTGTGCAATGAACTGTTGGTATTACTGATGCAAGTAAGCAAAAACTCAAAGTATATATTCAAACTATTAATTTGATGTCGTGAAAGGTTGCTAATTAATGTTGAAATATTGTAATTCAATACTTAAGAAGTTCATCCCATGTACGTCATGTCTTTCAGATAAATTTTATTTGCTACTAAAATGGCAACTTCAGAAATTCTTAATGAATTTGCTTTTTTTTTCTCCCCCGGTAAATCAACTTATTCAGCCTTGTTTACTAGAAATGAAACATGGGTCCAAAATGTGAAAAGTCAAATTTATCACTTATTGACTGCCAGATTACTTTGTATTCTTGAAACTATCACTTACTTTAAATTTACAAATTGGCAATTTCTTTTGAAATATTTCAGCTGCGGGGAAAACTAAAATCCAGATTGCTAATAGATTTCCAGCTTTATCATAGAAAAGGTGCCCAGAAGTGGATACCTTTTTAAGATATCCTGAACATCTTCGGTTCATATTTGTTCTTGACCCACCAGTGGCAGAGTGCATACCTCTCAACTCGGAGACTAAAAAGACTGGTTCGAACCCAGGTCACGTCGGCTGAACTAGCCGCTTGGACTTTTCTGTGGTTTCTTCGGAAACTTTGAGTGAGTATGGGTTAGGACCCACTTAGAAAGACCCCTCCCACGGAGAGCTAACTCGGTTTAGATCCCTCGAGTAGAGCATCGGCCGTAATCTAGCAAATCGTAATTGCCCTTTTTGTTGGTAAATTTACTGGTAGTTTTTAAGCATAAAATTTCAATCTAAATTTAGGCAAGGAACGCAGCTATAAGATCAATATTTCTAGGTTCACCTAATGTCATGAATTTACAACTTCTCAGGCTTAATCTCTTCCGTCGCTCCCGTCAAAATCGTGAGCTAAACGTTCTCCTAGTTATCGTGCCAGTCATAATTCCGGGCAAGAGTTCCAAAGTTATGCGCAAGAAAGATTGGACCATTTTCAATTCTTATGCATGGATTTTTTACCTCTTTTAACACGACAGATGACGGTACACGACTATTTAAATAAATGGTAGCACAACTCAAGTACGGGTATTTGTGATGAATAATCTTGGGTCACCATTTTACTTACGTTCAAAGAAAACTAAAAATATTTTATGAAGTAAGATTAACAAAATTTTCCTTTTTAGTGTTTTAAACATGTTTTTAGCGATTCCCAGCTTACAAGAAAGTGGTGTTACAATAACAGCAAATCTTGGCTTTTCCTGGGAATTTAACTTTTTCTTTTTTCGTGCTAAAAAGATGTCAAACCTTAAAATGAGTGCATACTTTGTACATGCACTTACATAATTTTCTTTAATTAAAAAAAAAATGGATACTTTTATAACGGTTATTCATGAAAATAAGACATTTTTAAGAGTTAAAAAAGTAAGAATCTCTTATGGTGAAATAAAACGGTCATTGGGATATTTTGGTGAAGGTAAAATTTTATTCTTTCACAAGAGTGCATTTTTAAGCGGAAATCAGGATTATGGTAGCTTAACTTGCTATATTTTAAATTTGCGTAAGTGGCAATTTTCAAATCTTAAGTACGCAGAAACTTTATCATATGGCAAACCTCTGATCTCTCTTAATGTTTAAAAAATATAAAAAAAAAGTTCCTGACCTTGCTTGCCAACCAGCGAAAATATCTTTTGCGTTTTTTTTTTGGGGGGGGCGGGGGGGGGGGCTTACTACGTTATCCAAACTGCTTGCTTTGATCATTCCCTATAAAGCTGTACACGTTTCCAGTGCAAGAAACGAAACTCCATTTTGTATAACAGAAGTATTTTGAAAATTGATTTAACCTTATTTATCGTATAAGATTAAAGCACGGTATGCTGTATAGTCTTTGACAATTCAGATTTTTAAAACTTCTCGACTTAATCTTTTCTAACCCACAGTGCCCAATTGGGTACCTTTTTATAACTTTAGTCTCGGGTATCGTATGCGATAAAAATAATTGTACTGGATTTGATTAATGATTTTGCTTAGATTTTTTGAATAAAATTACTTTCGAAGATTCTGCACACAGACACGGTGTTTATTTTTGTTTGAGGTTTAAAAAAAGGTGAATATTAGTAAAATTTACTGTGTTCAATTTTTGAATGTGTTTTTTACCCCAAATTATCTTTGCGAAAAAGAACTAATTTCTTTAAAAGTTACTCAGGGCCGGAGTGGGGCAAGGAGGGGGGGGGATTCAATTATACATTTACTTTTAAATGCGTTTCTCGCTCATACATAAAACAAATATTTTAAAAAGTTACCATTAATTTAACTTTTACAGAGTTTTAGTTGTGTGAATGTTTGGCTCAGCCATCTCTGCTATAATTTTATAGAGACAATTTGAACCATTAAGAAAATAGTTTAGTATAAACTTTAATAGTTTTAACTTACTTTTTTAGTTAGTTTTAACGAAGATCAACGGAGTCAAATAGGTAACACTGCTGAGGCAAGACGACATTCTACTGTCGTATCTATGAATTCAGAATTTAAAAACTTTTGATTTTTAAAGACTGAGTTTTAGAATTAGAAATTCTCCGATTAGTTCAAAAGTGTAATAAGTATTAAAAAATTCAGTTAGTAGTACCAATTTCTTACCAAGTTACAGTGCATGTGGTCTCGCTGAGAAGTATATTTGAAAGTAACAACATTCTAAACTGTAACTGATTTTTATCCTCGCAAAAATTAGCTTTATATTATTATACACTATTAGAAATAAAAAATGCTGTGTGTTCTTGCGCTTTCTATACTGAAATTTTACCCCCATTTTAGATAGAAATATGTATTTGCTTTAAAATTATTAGCTAGGGGGAAAGGGAGTCCACAGTGGGACATCATACATTTTTCTTATGATTCAAATTCTCAAGAATTAGAAAAGTAAGTTCTCGAGAATTAGATGCCATAATTTAGTTTGCCTGTATTGCAACATTGTGGAAACTAGCCACTATCGTTATCCACACAAATGTAATCTACAAGATTGCTTGAATTTAAAACTAAACTTTCTTAATTTCAATCATGTAATTTCTACCGATACATTTTGTACAACTTTTGAGCTTACCCCCTAAAATATTTTTAATCCATTGTGAGAAAACTAGATTGGTGTAGAGTAGAACAGTAACAAACACTCAAAATAGCTGGTGTTATTTTACAAAGTTTTAATTATTTTACAGTAGGACAATGCCCAACTGTACGCAAACCCATGACTTGTGGAGCAACAAAGAACAATGACATAATTGGGTTATGTTCAAAATTTGGTGCCATTTGCTGTCCGCGTGTGAAATATATATATTTTTTTACAAGGTATAAGGAAATTTAAATGACTTTTCTTTTTATCAAGGTTTTTATCAGTTTCTAGTACGGAAACAATAGGCTAAAAGACAAACTATTTAATAAATTTTAAAAAATGAGTAGAGAAGATACACTGAAATAGAACTGTCAGAATCATTGTACATAAAACGTGTTAGGCAGAAGTATTTTCCAAACAAAATTATTCTCCAAACAGCGTTCGAATTAGACTATGAAGAAGGTTTTAAGAAAAAAACAAGACTTCTGATAATTAAATATAGCTGTCCGTACACTGATGTCATGTATGTTACCATACATTATTTACAACTTTTTAAAGAACGAAATTGAAATTTGAGAATAGCAACAGCTGTTTACCATTAGAATTTGCTCAAAAAACAAACATAAGCAGGCATCCATCTTGAGTTTTTGGTATTTGACTGAAAAAGCAAAAGCCTATTTGTGATAAGTATTTTTATTGCATGACATGTCTGTTATCTTAATTAGTTGTTATATAAATTGTATTTATTAATTCAATTTATTAATTTAGACAATTAGTTTTTTAGTCTAAATTAATGTCCGTTTTCATGTTCTTGTGGAATTATTTACTCATGAATTTTTGTTTTTTGAAATGTCATGTCTGTTACTATAATAAGTAACAGACATTGCAAACAAAAACTTAAAGAAAAATATTTTTAAATGTGAAAGACTATTATATGTACGAAAGGACTCTATACTTATGTAATACATCACTTCGCTTATATTTCGCACAAAATAATGCATAGAAATTTCAAAGAAAATGGCCGGTAACAGACGTGACGACAAATTTTATCAAATATCATAATGGAAAAAAGCAAAAAAATTAAAGAAAAGAAAAGAAATTTCATGAATAATATCCAAATACTAAGGTTCAATAATACAAGGTATGTCAAATAATACAAGGTATGTTTTATATTATGGGGGAAAAACTACTTATAAGAAGCAAAAATATAATTAAAAAAATATTTTAAAATGGCACTTAATTTCGAAAATGACCCAAGTATCGTTTTCAGTAGACTTCCGATCTTATTCCATGATATAAAGACAGAAATTCTCAGGCACTTAGCGAGAAAATGCTACTTTATAAAAATAATCATTACCACTCTTTATCTAACTATATATATTTTATGCAAGGAGGAGCTTCAGTAGCTAATACATGTACTACCAATCGTAATTTCGTAATTGACATAGGTGGCATGTTATCCTCTTCAGTGTCTTAGTGTCATGTAAAATGAGAATTCGAAAAATATTTATCTAGTAGGGTCAAGTTGGGGAAATATATATATATATTTTTAGAGGTTCAAAATCAAGCTGTTAAATTTATATTAATTAAGTTATTGACGTATATTACATACAATGGATTTATATAGATTGGAAGTATAGCATTATTTTTTAATGTTATTAAATGTTCTTCTACGGTCTCATTTTTAGCTAGGCAAATATTGATACCCCATTTTCCTCCACAATGGATGAGAAGGGGGTAGTACAAAATGTATCTATATACTTTAAATATAAATCATAACAATGCTATGAATGAAAGAAAATTCACTCAATTTAATGTATTCTCAATGTAGTTAAAGTAGGAAAAAATACACAGAAAAGGATATTTTCCAAAGTATTTAGCTAAAGAAGGACATATTTAGCCAAAGAAATATGTCCACGATTATCAAATTCAGGTTCACTCAGTATTTGGCAAATGTTACTTGGTTCCACACAGGGGTGTAGACAGGGGATGGCTTATAGGGATTTAGCCTTCTCCAAAATAAATAAACATAAGATGTGTGTGTGTGTGTGTGTGAAAAAGATTACGTGTTTGTGGATAAATTTGAAAGTTCCCCTAGAAAATTTTGAGGTTCAGCTACGGACCTAAGCCAAATTTATTATTTTCTCTAATGTATGTTTCTCTAACTGCAAAGATTTAGAAATCGATTGGTGGGGAGGCTTCTACGAGGGATTAATAAACTCTGTAGAAGATTGCTTGTTTGAAAAAAAATAAAAAAACAGACCACACACACACATGACGTGTGTGTGTGTTTGTGTGTATGTGAGTGAACACGATAGCTCCTAAACGGGGCACTCGATTGAGCTCAATTTGGGCATATATGTTATAAACCACCATCGTAAGACCGGTATTGATTTTGATGTCTATAGGACTTATAGTTTTCTACAGGGCTACGGCAAAGATTTCTTTTACATTATGTCCTATGGGGGAAATTCTTGAAAGTGCGCAAGCGTTTAAACGGTGCATTCAATTGAGCTTCAATTTGGTATATATGTTTGAATTATTCATCGATTAAAATTTATTTAAATGCTTGGTAATGATCCTAATTGTAAGTGTTCGGAAAGTCAAGTGGAGTCACTCCAGATTTTTTAGCAAAAAATTCCATACGAATTCATACACTTATTTAATCGATGCATCTAAGTCAAACTCGGCCATGTAAATAACATTGCCTAAGATGAAACCTCATAAATTTTTTATATCCTCATTAATAGTCGGTGAATTTTTACCTTTCATTTCATTATTTTTCGTTCTGCTTTCTGTTGTTGGTGGTGGAGGTGTTCAAAAATAAATATTTTTGCTTTCTTTTTTTGCATTTTCCGTATTTTTGAAATAACACAATGCTTCTTATTCGTTTTCCTTCTGCTTCCTTGTTATAGTGACGCTTTCTGCGTCTGCTTAGATTAATTAACGCTTCACTCTTTCATTTCTTGTAGCTTTTGTACCTTAATCACTCAATTGTTTTACCGTAATAAAGAGTAGGACCATTTTGATCATGTAGCAATATAATACTGTGACGTCAGCAACATGACTTCATGTAGCAAAATGTGTAAGTAGGATAAAGGTTGTAGTGTCGGATAAAAGGCCGCCAGAGACAATATTTTGTGACGTCACGTGCTTAAAACATGGACGTCTCCGCATTACACTGCAACATCATTCTGCGATGTCACACATTTGACACGAAGAGACGTCACATAAGGCGTGCTTTTACGTTGCATTTGTGAAGCGACGAACGTGACGAATATAGCATGCCCAAACGTCACTGCTAATATGATTGCTTTATAGGGATAGTATAAAAGTTTTATTGTTATTTTGACGCCATCTACTTCCACAGAAAGATATATATTAGATATATATATATATCTTTATATCGCTATGAATAGGTGATTAGGTTAGTTCCTTCCAATGACGTGCATATAGGAGGATCATCGACGTATCCTAAAAGAGCTAAACTAAATTTGGCTGTAAGATAGCGTTGTGAGTTGTAATCATTAAGTTTATCATGTTCGCATACATGCTTTAGTAGTAGATTGATTCATCATCATTCGTCGCTATGCATCACTAGTGGGTGTTTAAGTAGCTAATTATTAAATGGGGGTTGTCGAGGATTTCCATTTGAGAAGCTGACGCTATTTCACCAGTCTGCCGCTAGTTTATTATCGTCCAATATCCAATTCCTTGACAGCATCTAAATTATATAATCAAAATGCAGTATGGAGATAAATGCAAAACAAGCAAATTTGCATTACAGTATTCTTACTTCATTCAAAAGTAATTTTAACACTTGCTGTTCTTTTCAAACCAAATCTCATACAATGATCCTATTTGAAACCACTTTCGCATGTTTAGTATCTACTTATATAATGCGCTAACTTATGCGGTACCGAAATCGACGACCTTTCAACCCTGTGAACGGCAACAGCTAGATGTAAAAATTAGCGCAATAACAATTACGAATGTGCAAAAATCCAAATTAACAGTTCTACGACGTCAAACATGTTACGCAGTAGATAGATCACAAAATAACAATAATGGGTACACAAAAATGCAAGATCATTCGGACTTTTTCACAGCTTTAAAATATCAAATTTACAATACCTGGAGCATTAATCGCCCATCAAAAAAATGTCACCATGCATTGGGCTAAAGCATATTATATCCATTTGCTGTTTCAACATCGGCTTTTATGATGGCACACAAAATATGTAGCCTCCCTAACCTACTTAAATTCAATGACAAATGCTGTTAAAACAAAAAAACATGATTCCCATTGAAATGATTCCAGAAATTGAGTCAACACTGCACTGAGTATAAAGAACAGTAAGGTATGGGGTGGCGAAGCTGGACGCCTTGGAGGCTAGTTTAATAAATAACGCTATTATTCCACCAAGCAGGCTAAGAAATCCTCGTATCATCTCTGCTATTGATTACTTGCTTAAAGATGGATCCCTTAATTCACTTACATCTTAACCAAAAATTGAGACGTACTTTAAAGAGCCCATCTACAAATTGCTCCTAAACTTGGAAAATTTGCTATTCAAAAATGTGCATTATATAATATGCAAAAGAAAGAAAAAAAAACTATATTCCATAAGCTTTCCTATTCAAAACACTAGTTCTTGTACCCCCATTGTTCTCGACGTTTTGAACTAATTAAGATGGTTGCCAAGAAACAATTACCCCAGAATAATTTCAGGAAGGGGGGTTAGGGAGAGAGGATTAGAACACCTTTAGAAAAGTACGTACGAAGAATTTCTAAAGTGGGGTTTGGTGGCTAAGTTAATAAATCTGTCACTTAAAGTAAATAAATTGCTACTCATTAATATTGATGATATTTAGGTTTGTAAGGCGTAATTATAAATGATCTATTATCTTAACTTATTTTTGTGTGTTCTTCCATTTTCTGTTTCAATTTTATGCTACCAATCGAAAGTTAAAAAAAATTACATAATGAGTAAAGAAGCTCTTGCATTAACAAATTATTTTGTGAAATAAAATTATCTGAGAAAGCTCCTTAACACTACGTATTTTTATATATTTTTTTCATTAACGACAGCATGCATCACTTAAAATATGTAAAATTGCTTTCTCTTTTTTTTTCCCCGTTTTCTTTTTCCAGGGGTTGGGGGTCGAGAGTGTGATGCAGTTCGTCATGCATTTTTTATAAATGCTTATTCCACTTTCATATACTAAATTTAATGTCTTTTACTATTTCAGATTTCCATTTTACGCTTGCCTTTTGCTTTCAAAATAATAGCTCGCATTCCTGTTTCCACTATTTGCTTTAGGAAAATATTTTGGATTTAAATATTTTGTCGTTTGTTCCACACACTTCTTGTTTTGCGCAGTACATTTACCATTTTTACACGTTTTTAAAAGCCACCCAAGCGGTGTAGTGACTAAAGGACCATTTTATCACACCTTGGGTTAGGATTCGATTCCCGGCTTGGTCTGATGTGTTAGTTTGTCTGTCCCATCATAGGTGGTAAAGCTGACCACTTATTGGGTGCTCCCATAATAAAGTGGCCAGTGATTTGGGCCTTAGTAGTGGCGAATATTTGATGAGCAAGAGCCAGCCCTTCGGAGAAAAAATGACACTTTTTAGAATTTATTTACAGGAAAAGATTAGATCTTAACACTTAAATTTCAATTTAACCAAGTATGAGTAATGAAGATGCATTAAAGCAGAATGGTTCCCCAATTAACAATCGTCGTTATCTTATAAATAAAAATGAAATTCTGTTTGTTTGTTTGTTTGTTTGTGGATTTGATTCGTATACAAATCCACAAAAATGGACCTATCGGCCTGAACTTTAGCACAGATATGTAAAATAATATAGAATAAATCGTAGTCCACTTTAAAACTTTGAAAGTCCACCCGTTCCCGGAATTTAAGAAATTTTTTATGCTCTTCACGCAAAAAGCTATCCGTAATTGTAACCCTTGTAGTGAAAAAAGTGTGAAATAAGGATCGTGGTTGCCATGTGTGGCGATTTTGCCGAATAAAATGTTTTAAATTCTCAAAGTAAAAATAAAAGAATAATAATGATTTTTTTTTTTGTTTGTTTATATTCGTAAGGTTATTTTTTTTAAATTATAATATCGTGTGCATGGGAAATCAGAGCAGGAATGTAATGTTTTACACGCAAAACAATAAGAATTGAAGATTTCCGAGGCTAATGTGTAAATTTTTTTAGTTTGGCGAAAAAATAAAATGGCTGAAATATCGATTTTGAGTAAGTGAGTTCTAGTGGTTTGCACAGTTTTCGGCTTGGCGCAATTTATTGAGAGCTTAAGGAAATAGATTTTTGAAAACAAGTGCAAAGGTTTTATTAGAATACAGCGTTCAATTTTAATGATCCGTTAAGAAATAATGCAGTTATTAAGGGATTTCAAGCGATCTAACTTCAGAATTCTCGCCAATTGAGTACATTGATTAAAGTTGGGGGAATTCCGCCAAATTTCAGAAAATTGAAATCTTCTCATTTAGTACATCGGAGTAACGATGAATAAAACACATTATAGTAGATAATTTAAAAAAAAACGGCTGTATTAAGGGATTCCAATTTTCAAATAAATGCGTGCTACTCTTTGGCGGTCGAACCATTTCCCATATTGATTGCTGCTAAGTCAATGCTTCGAATGATTCCCTGAAAAAACTCTTGCAAAATGGCGTATATTGGCACTTTGGCGAGGCTTAGATTTGAAACTGGATTTTATTTGAGACTGGTATATATATAATAACACTGGTTATAGATAAAAATGAATGTTGGTATGTGTTTATGAGGTTGAAAAACTCCAGCACCGTTGAGCACCGTTGCACGATGAAATTTGGTTCACCTAAGTCTTTTATGATGGAGAAGGTTTTTATGCTATCCGTTTTCCTTAACTTGCCACTTGGTGCCGCAGCACAACGTAGATTCTATTCCGTTTAGCCGTTTGCTATGCGAATATCGTCCAACCGATTTCGATGAAATTTGGTACACGCGAATATTAGAAGACGGAGAATATTTTTCACTATCCATATTTCTGTAACTTGCCGCTAAATGGCGCTGCAAAGCATCAACTTCTATGCCGTTCGACCGATCGGCACAAAATTTTTTATACTTACACATTTGAGCACGAAGAATATATTCTAACGGCGTTCCTTTTGATGTTACTCACCACTAGATGACACTGCAATGCATTATTATTTTAACTCGCCCCTAGATGACGCTGCAGCAGGCCAAATTCTTGACCATTCAAACGGTCGCTATGAAAATCAGTATACATAGCTATTTGAACAATGAGAATATTTTGGCATTATCCATTTTGCTATAACTCGCCACTTGACGGCGCTGTAGCAAATCATTACTTTAATTAATCACTAGATGGCCCTGCAGTGTATCACTTCTTGACTGTGCAAATGATCGCTATGAAAATAGGTATATATAGATATTTGAACACGGGAAAGAGATTGGCGCTATCCAATTTCCTATAACTTGCCACTAGATGTCGCGTCAACACATGAACTTCAGCACTGTCCAGCCGATAGTCTTGAAAATTCGTATACATCGATATCTGAATGCGAAGAATATTTTCGCCGTATCCGTTTTGCTAAAACTCGCCACTAGATTGCGCTACGCCGCACGGCCTTCTGCACCGCACAAACGATTGCCTTGCAATTCGGTATGCATGATTATTGGACACAATATAACGCGATATCCATTTTGCTATGTCTGTTTATTACAATGAATAGTAATCACCACAAGTCGTAATATCAAAAAGTCCATTCATTCCCGTGCGAAGAACGGGTACTTCAGCTAGTTCTATATAAATAAAACAAAGTCGGGTTAGTTACACCATTTATAACTAAAGAACGAATGAGCCGATTTTAATGATCTCTGATTTGCTGCATTCGTCTCCGCCCCAAATAGCAGATTAACTATTAAAATATCAAAATCCGTTAGGTGACGCTGCAGAACGTCGAAGTCTATTCAACCGCTTACTATGAAAATACCGTTTAACATATATTGACGAAAATTGGTACGTATGGATATTTGTTCACGGAGAATATTTTTACACTATCCAATTTCTTAAAACTTGCCGCCAGATAGCGCTGCACAGGATCGAATTCTATTCCGTTTGACCGCCTGCCATGAAATTACCGTTCAACTAAACTTGATGAAAATAGGTTATTTGTGGATATTTGAACGCGGAGGATATTTTTACACTATACATTTTATTATATATCTTCCGCTAAATGGCGCTGCAGAACTTCCGAGTTCTATTCCGTTCAAGCGCTTGCTGTGAAAATACCGTTCAACTAATTTTGATAAAAGTTGGTACACATGGATATTTGAATATGGAAAATATTTTTACACTATCCGTTTTGCTATAACTTGCCGCGAGATGGCGCTGCAGCGTATCAAGTTCTACACCGTTCGCCATAAAAAAAATGTATACTTTCACATTTGAGTACCGATAATGTATTTTAACTACCCATTTAGCTGTTACTCACTACTAGATGGCACTGCAGCACATTTTTACTTTAACTCGCCATTAGATGACAATGCAGCGCACCAAATTCTTGCCCGAACAATTGATCTCCATGAAGATTGATATACATAGATTCTGGAACACGGAGAGTATTTTCGTGTTATCCATTTTGCTATAGCTCGCCACTTCATTGTACTGCAGCACATCATTTATTAAACTCGTCACTAGATGACGCTGCAGCGCATCGACTTCCTTCTTTTACTTGACGCTAGATGGCGCTGCAGCTGTTCAACTGATATACAGTATAAAGACTGTTCAACAGATCGCTTTGGAAACTCGTATAGATAGATATCTGAACACGGAGGATATTTTGGCTTTATCCATTTTGCTATAACTTGCCACTAGATGACACTTCAAACCACTAACTTCAGGATTGTTCAACTGTTCGCCATGGAAATTCGTACACATAGATGTTTGAATGCGAAGAATATTTTCGCCGCATACGTTTTGTTATAACTCGCCTTCAGTCCCGTTCAGCCACTTGCTATGAAAATCAAGCACAGCTGATTAGCTGCACAATATACAACTGATTTCGATGAAAATTGGTACACACAGATATTTGAGCAAGGAGAATATTTTTGCGCTATTCATTTTACTATAGCTTACCGCCAGATGCCGATGCAGCGCACCAACTTCAAAACCTTTCGACCGATTAACTTTAAGAATAGGTGTACTTAAACATTGAGCTGAAAGAATTCTTTTTAGGATTCATTGGGCTGTAGCTCACCATTAGGTGGCACTGCAGCACATTATTACTTTAACTCGCCACTAGATAGCACTGCAGCAATCAACTTCTTGATCTTTCAACAGAGCACTCTGAAAATTGGTATACATACATTCTTGAACACGGCCCCTGGTAACTCAATAGTCCAAAGCAATTACTCTGATTGCTTTGCGATTATCTTTGGGGGAGCGATTATCTTTGGGGGATGGATTAGTCTCTCAGCCCATGACTCTCATTTCTTCTATGTGTCTTGTACGTGCGTACAAAATCCTTTTATTGAAATCGCAACCATAGTTATAGGAATCATTTGATTGAGCATAAAGGGAGAAAACTTGATACCTCCCATAGAGCTCTGAATACAAGGAGACGGCATTAGCTATCTGATAGTGAAGCCGAAACTGTAACCGATCCGTCATACCTAATAGTACAGCTACTGTATATTAAGCAAACACTGACCCGTTTTTAACACCAAAAAACTACAGTGGATTAAGCAACGTAGTTGTACAGCTACTGACACTGCGTAAGACTCCAATTAAGGTGGACCTTACTTCGGATTCTCTCTTCTAAAGGAGGAATTCTGTTGCCGAATCTTCCCAATGGAACCTTCCAAAACCACGTGACTCAGGAGACACGAATTCGGAGCCGGACGATTAACAGCACCGGCTTCTAAATTTAGTCCGATATTTTAATTATTTTGTAGTTAGTTTGATGTTTTTATCTGCTTTTGTTAAGTGTAATTTACTGCAATTTTAATTTGTTAATTTTTTTTAGTTTGCTTTGTTAATTATGTATAATGGTTGGCGACAGTCGCTGGAGCTTGGCGACCGCTAAGCTCCAGTAACTTCCTCCTTGTTCATATGGAGCTGGCACCATCTCGGTTGATTTTATCCTTGGGAATTTTCTGGAGCCTTTTTTAGAATTAATTCGCGGATTTTTCTTCTACTTTAACATCTAACATGAAAATTAAAGAATCAAGTGCTGCACAAACAGAGGAGACTGGCTTAGTTTTTAACCTTTGATTTTGTGAATAATTAACTGCTGCTTACACACGCAATAAAACGCAAAAATTTATAACTGAAAACGATAAAAGCGAAATCTCTTCTGCTCCTTTTTCGAATAATTATGCGGATTTTCTTTCAAAATGCGAATCAAAGGAAATTTTATAAACCAAATGAAGTTTAAAATCTATATATTTGGAAGAAATATGTATTCATTATTAATGAATTAAAAAAAAAAAAAAACATGCATGTTAACTGATTTTTGTAGTGAACAGAAAGTAGTAAATATTCTTACCACGGCCCTAGAAAGGTTTAAGTGTTTTATAGCCACATTTTTAGTGAACAATTACCTCTTTAAAAATATATAATTGCCTAAGGCATTCAGTTATAATCCTTTAATCGATAGCCGAGAAACGCTTCCAAGTATCACGCCCAACTTGGCTATCGTTTCGAAATTTTGAACAAAAATATTTCGTAATCTCTGAGAAAATGGTAAAAAATAGATTTTTCATAAACGTTCGCTCACAATTTGTTCCATCTTCGTACCCATCTTGAACAAATTAGGGCCGTTGCTATGAAACAATTACTTGGGTATTTTGTAAACGATCATAGCATTCTCGAGCAAGTGCTTTAGAAGAGTTTTAAAATTAGAGGTTGGTGGCATAATTAATAAATGTGTCAGCGAGTAGAATAATTTGTCATTTATTAACATTGATTCTGCGGATTCCGTTTAAAATGTTTTGTTTACGCAGATACTAATAATTTTTTGTGTCCGAAAGTTAAGTCTGATTATAGAAAAATGCCTAACTATTTTCATTTTAAAAATTGAATTGTGTGCTGCTAGTTTGGTAAAGCTTTTTCAATTGTAATTTGCTTTATCCAAAAGTACCTTTAGAACAAAGTTTCATAAATTTTCAATTACTTTAGTCAAAATGTTAATTGTAGAATTCGTCTAGAAGAAATTGCAAATAACCTGTAGATACCGTTACTTGGTAATATCAATCGACTAATCTGTGATGTTTGATTGATTTGATTGCTAAGATAACTTTGTATGAAAATTATTCATAAAGATATGTTCATAACCTATGTCTATATTTAAGTAATTGATTGAATAAAACTTCCCCTCTGAATATTGTAGCCTATATTTTGTACAACCCAACAGTTTTACTTCAATTCGCTTTTTCCCTCTATAGATGTTAATGATTTTAATTTTGTAACGGTTCCATACCATTGCATTGTGAAAGCGGTAAAAATTATAAAGCTATAGTTGATATTGTGTATTAATGCTTGTGTATTAAGCTTCTCGAGGGCTGTCTGTATAAATTGAGTACCTTGAGTGATGGATATTTTTAACCCTTTGAAGCCCATGCATTTTCAAATCAATGTAGAAGAACAACTGAATAGACTTCCCAACATAGAAAAAGTGCAGCTGTTGACATCGATCCATTTAACTACCAAAAACATGGAGGTCCATCGAATAGCCCTGCTAACGCCACAGAGCTAAACACTAGTACCGTTTAACCATTTCTTTTTTTCAAATGCTTTCTGACAAAGGTGGAGCGGTGGCAGATACTCCATATAGGATGGCGGTTGGCGAAAAGGGGTGGCTTCTATTTTAATGAACCCAAATGGGAGGAAGTCAGATTTCTCCGGGCATCCCCGACTTTTGAGCCATCTCCAGATGAGGGACCAACCACCTGAAACCGACAAACCCCATAACTGTCGTTTGAACCATGCCGTGTGCTGCTTCATTTTTCGTATTCTTACGAGAACGCAGTTTAGTGACTAAGTCATTGTGGGAAAGCAGTTTATGTATGTATAATAATACATCTTTTTGTGACTAACAATGAAGGGTTGAGGGGTTGTAACGCGAATTCGTGTTATGTCTGGAGAAAACCGCCCAAATGTTAGATGGATGGTTGCGCGGTAGGTCCGAACGCATGTCAATTGTAAATTACAGTAATCTGTTTCCTTTATGCATTAGTCCGAAGTTTAAATATCTAGAGTTTGAAATATTTGATATGGTAAGAACACTCAACAAATTAGTTTTACATGACTTTACCAGAATAACAGTAAGTAAATGTATTTATTCACTGAGTACCAAGTAAAGAATATATTACACGAGAACTTACTGAAATTACTCATTAGTCCAATGATAAAAATGCATCATCGCTATGATTTTTTGCTTGTTCTTTACGTGACTGGTTTATCGAAAGTAATTTACATTATTCTTTTTTTTCGACAAGATTAACTTATCTTCACGAAGAACCACCCCAATAAATCACATACTATGTCAAGCGCAAATATCTTTTTCTTTGGAATATTTTCCTGCGTACCTTGTCTTGGGTCTCGATCGTATTTATGTACCTCTCTATCTGCAACGCAAATCCCCAGGATAGACAGAACGGGTAAAGTGCTTTTGTCTCTCTGGGGGGAAAGCGACGTTCTCAAGAGGATACTTTTTTTCTTTCTTTTGTGTGTACCCGACATGTTTTAGGAAATCAGTTGCAACGACATAGATCAGACACGGCTGACGTGTACATTAGGAACCCAAGGCTTAAGTGTGTCAATAGATTCCATCATATTACTTTGTTTTAGGCAAATGCATCTTAAATGAAATTGTTATACATTAAGATTTGATGAAGAATATCTGTATATTTGGATCTTTTTTCACTGATTAGTTGGGTAAAATGGTTGAAACTTACCTTGAAAAGAATAAATGCTACCTAATACTCATTCCAAATGTATCTAGTATAGTTTTATTGAGGCAAAACAGCCGACCGTAGGGCTATCTGAAAGGGGTAAATAGATCACCTCGGGAAGAGTTTTCAAGGGATTCTAACCCGTATTCACGTTTTATCGGAAAAAAAGCTACCCGAAACCTCAAAATTTTAGACTGATTGCCGCGCGATGGGCGAGAACCCCGATCATTCGCTACACTTCAACCATCTACCAAGCAAAACGTTTCTAAAGTGTTTTCAAGTGTATGAATATATTTGTCTTAAAGAAATTCAAGAGCAAAATTTTTCGAGTAATCTAAAAAAATCTTAGTTCCGCTTCGATATACGTAACAGGCAAAAGAATCCACAGGGTGATTAGAATCAAAATGTCTTCTATAATTACTATCCTGTAACTAAAACGAGTGAATGAATTGACACAAACTTTCATCGAGTATAGAAGATATTCGCAAACCATCTGCGAAAACATTTAGACTTCCTACGTGGTGCTTTGCATAGGAATATCTAAATTTAACAACGAAATAGACACGCATAAACATCGGAAAAATCAAAATTTATTGAAAGGTTCATGATGAGTGTTGTAGTTTGGGCAATTTTATTTATGAAATTTACTTATTTTTAATTCAAAGCGTATTTAGTTGAACTCTGTATTTTTTACTAAAATTTTGAACTCCTTCACCACATATTGTATAGAATAGTTTTACGAATTTGTACGGTAAAAAAATAAAATGATGCTGCATATTTTTGAAGTTCGACGTCGTTTAAGTAGAGTGGACACCTAGCATGTCATCAAACTTCATTTCATTCGCTATACTCGTTATTGCATGATAATGGAACAAAAATTCACGCATATTGAACAAATTTTCGATAAGTGCGAAAATCATTCATTTTTTACGAGATGGAAAAAATGCTTCATGGACAGAATTGCAGAATAGCGGACAGACTTACATTTTTTGACGGTCGTTCTATGTTCCCAAAAACTCGAAATTGATAAAAAGGCAAAATTCTTAATTTTATTAACATATATCTTAATAATTAGCATCAAATTTGCATTTTAAAAATAGAATAAAATATTTGAAGATGTACAACTTTGAAAGTTTCAAAATAACTTGTAAGAATTATTTTTGTTAAAAATGTCGCACCTCTCCTTACTTTTCCCCTACTTACTCTTTATAATTTTATCTTTGATACACAAACTACCTGCAATAATTAATCTATAGGTGAGATTGCATTATGCTCAGTGTTTTATTGTATTAATGCAAACCTACTCGAAAGATTTCTGCTTAGAGGGAATGTGTCTTGGACAAAGATCTTTTTATGGGATCTTAAGTGCATTCACCTTACATCAGGAGAAAACCGTCCGAAACTCTAGACCATTAGATCCATAGCTGCACGGTAGGGCAGAACCTTGGATCTTTTTCCATCTAGCATGTTCAGTACTTTATCCACTCGAACATGGTTCGGTATAGGCAATATTTGAATGAACATTTTAAATGAAGTTGTGTAATTTACTTAAATTTGTACTATTTAAACACTTAAATTGGAAAATGTTTCATAATCGGTTTAAATTTTCTATTGTTTATGATAGTGCAGGAAAACATATTTATGTTGTCGTAAAACGCAAGATTTTACTTCGCTTAAGTTCGTATGCGTGTGTACGTAGAACTTGATCATAAAAGTATACCACCCACGTAAGTTTTTGGAGAATAGACAGAACGAAAATGCTTTTGTGTATCCAAGAAAATATTTTTCCCCCTAAAGGAATTTTCTTCCCTGTCTGCTTGCCAGACATGTTTTAGAAATCAGTTGCGTTGACACTGATCAGACATGATTGAGGTGTACATAAGAAGATAATGCCTAAGTAATGTCAATAGACTTTGTCTTGTTCTGGGCTACAGAGCAGTAGGTTTTCAATATCGCTTTTATGTTTTTCAACTTTATAAATATTTTCAGAACTTTGACATTTTTTTCTTTTAAATAGAAAAGTAAAAACACTGTTTCACTTGTCTTGGAATACAGTTGTAATGCTTTCTCCCCAGCAAAAAATGGAGAAACAATATTAAATAGATTTATTTCGCTTTTCTTGTTTTAATCTTTTGAAGATATATGCCGTATAAATCTCTGCATAAACACTGCGAAGTGCTAAAAATTATGATGTTGAATATATATTAATGTACTTGATGTCGGAATTTAGATGGCAATTCCATTTTACAAGTTTTTTAAAGTGTAACCTTTAATAATTATCTTTTTGTAAATTCCACATGCTATTTCTGATGCTTCTTTGATATTTTATTACCTTTTAAAAGTCCAATAAATTCGATTTATCCTAATTACTAATTCATATGGCATCTAAATAAAACAAGATTACAAATAGGCAGAAAAGCAGTACAAACTACATACTTTTCAAGAGGTCATCCCTTCAGTATCAGCAGTAAAGTGTATCAGCAGTTCAGTATCAGTTCAGTATCAGCAGTATAGAAGTAACTAATAAAGTGTGGTACTTACGTATTATCCCGGCGATCCGCCAAGACGAGCAATTTTTCGCCAAGATAAATGCCGGACGCATAGAATTATTAATGGTTTGGAATTCGATTGGCAACAGTTTGGCAGCACATTTGACGTAAAAATAGTTTGGCGGAAATGACTGCCGGGATAATACGTAAGTACCGAAAGTGTTTTTACCATGCATGTATCGAGAAGAAAATTTTGGATAGGGTCCTTAAAGTTGAAATTTCTCACCAAAAGGCTTGTTTTTTCACATATAATTAACAAAAATCAAAATTTCGGGAAGAATTTTGGCTTTCATGGAACGTCCCTGGCTGCATCTCTGGTTTCTACCCATGTTGACTGGATTTGCATAGTTAAAATACGCAGTAATGTGCATCATCTTTCACACTGTGCACACGTCGGAATGATATGGAATACATAATCTTAAAGAACATTATTATTTTTTATGATGACTATAAACAATTGACTTTGGCAACACAATTGACTTGAAACAATTGTGAAGTTGGCAATTGTAACAATTGCCAGTTAACAATACTTTTCTTGCGTTTTGATAAACAAATGAAATTGGCTTGTTGAAGAGTAAATAAGCAGAAAAATCTTGAAGATATTCTTCATTCTTTCTGTGCTCTAAGAATTTGGTATCAATCTTTAAAAATTAATAATATGAGAACGTAAGTCTAACTAGATCAATACTTTCGTCTCTGATCATCTTTCCATTTTTTAACGCAAATTCCTACCAATTTTCTTTCCTGAAAATAGTATTTGGGCAGTTTAAAATTTACGGTTGAGAGTTAAGGTTCAAATTCTATCAGGCGATCGCCTTAAATAGTCAAGAAATAATTAAAATTTAGTAATTTTTTTAACGTACACTACGGACATGTATTATATCTTCCATTTCTCAATTCAATGCTGATTACAAAATTCTGATTAAACGGAACGCCGTTTCTATATTTCGAACACTCCATAGTTAACTCTGAGACTGGTAGAAGAGCTACAGACTGTGGAATTACAAAGTGTAAGAATGTGCTAGATCAGTTTCATAATGCCATTCACTTCACTTTAACGATGGTATCAATTTAAATTTTAAATATTTAAGAATATTATTAGTAAATTTAGAGAATATCGTACCTAATACTGATATTTTTGTGTGATTTCACCTTAGTTAAGTAAAATATACTAACAATCTTTCAATATCCTCTACGTATCAAACAACCTTATATATACTGTTGCAGAAAGCGGCTTTGTTTCCGGGTTCGTCGTTAGAAAGTCCAGTGTATGTGGAACTTGCTTGTAAACTGTCCACTTCTCAGGATGAGACATACATTTTATTGCTTCTAGAAATTCATCAAACAATCTGCTATACAAAATTCATAAAAATCAATAAGCAACAACAAGTTTTAATACATCTTAACACAGAAGCTTCCTTAGATGATGCTGTATTTCGCACACTACAAAATTCGTTTACAGGATAAAATTCTGTGAAAACTATTGAGGAAAATCAAACATTTCTTTAGGATTCACAACGAATTATTTACAAACAGCATACAAAAACAAGGTTCTCAAATTCAAAGCAAAACTTCGCTTCTAAAAGCGCACGATACACAGCCTTAAGCAGTTAATCCACAGAGCATTCGATCTCAACTGACTCTTCCTGCACTTTACATAGATGCCGCCGACGTTTCCGTAAATTTCTAGAGAAAGCCATCTCCGGAAAGATTTCGATCTACCAGATGATTGCGCCACAGGAATGCAAATGAGTAATACTAGGTTATTGAGTAATACAAACGCAGGGACTTAAATATTACAGGCTCCATTGCTAAAATCTCGCCAAATGTCCGAAATTTCGCAAAGCATGGTGAAATGTTGCCAAATTCGGTGCCAAAAATAAGTCCCGAAATCTCTAGAACCAATATTTCTCGAGAATTCCAGAAAGCCCTATGCTCAGCAGTGGGGGCACACAAAACTTCCTATCTCAGGTTCTAATAACTGATTTTGATGCAACAAAATGCAAATTTTAATTATTTGACACGTAGAATACGAATTTTAAACTATGTTGAACCGTTAGAGTATAGACAGGCCCGGAAATTCGTAACAATATACTGCTAAATAATTACATAATTTAACAGAATTTGCTTCAGTAACTGCCAGACAAAATTATCATCAATACATTGTCGTCATACATGCCATCACTGTTCTAACCTGTCACTTTACTTGAAGTACAGTACTTCTAAACTCGTTCTCATTAACCTCCTCGTATCCGGATTAATCTCGTATGACTTATTTAGTAGGTTGGTGAACTTATGATTACCAGACTCGGAGATGAGTTCATTAAAATGTAAATAATCTTCACCATAATTTATAAGTGAGAGCTTATTTTTCAGCCACTTTGTATACATTATTATGTAATAAATATTTCATTAAAAGTTTATGAAAGTTTTGTGAACTTTATTTCAAATCCAAAGCACTTTGTCATTTTGTCAGTATAAATTAAAATCTGATTAAAAACTTTTTCAGTAAATTAATAAATGAAAGATTTGGTTTATTGCATCATAAATTCAGAATTTAAAACTGCATAGTGACATATAATTCGTGAACATTACCCAAAGGAGCAAATGACGATTTGTTGTTTCAGAAAAAAATGAAATGTGACTGTAGAGATGTAACGGACTGGAGTACAAAATTCATACTATCGGAAAAATTCATACTGGTTCTAAGTCTCATCTCATGAATATTATTTACTAGCTGCGTACCCGTTCTCCGCCGGTTGGGAACGAAACTTTTTCTTACATCAATAATTCGAATTGATTCCAGTGATTTGGAATCTAAAAATAAACAAAATGATTTAACTCTTGGCGTAAAGTTACTCATTAGTTATTCGTAAATTAGTATAAGTACTGACCTGAGACCATTGTTAATATTATGACACAAAAACTATGTCGGTGTCATTCGCGATCAGAAAAAGAAAAGCGTGACGGTTTGCAGCGAAAATTCCTAACTTTCAAAATATCTCATTTCTACATCATGCTCTTTTTTAGATTTAAGTTATACCACCTTAGATACTACATGGTGTGGAGAACCGTTTTATTTTATAGTTAAATACTTGTGTACCCGCTCTTCGCAGGGGAAGAAGAGAACATTTTCCCAAAATGTGATCATAACTACTTGTGACAAAATAGAATCTCCAAGAAAAAAAAGTTCTGTTACAGTCTTTTCTGTTGAAACTACCGCGGGATATATTAACGCGACGTAGAATTACTTAATGTTTAGTTAGCTGTGATGTAAGATGGTTATTGAAAAAGGAATAGAACACTTAGTTTCACGAAATATTTATTAATGCGGTATATTGTGATTTGATCAATATTGCCCTAGCACATCTACTAACTATTACTTATACTATCTTTCACTGATACAAATACAATATATTTTCGTTTTTCAATCGTTAATGTTTAATTTAAAGAAACGGCTTAGATATTTGCCATGAATGTAGTCTTTTATTTTTTTTTTTTTTTTGACTTTTATAATTTACGCATTAGTATAAACGATAATCATTTCACTTTATGGTTGACACTAAAACAGCTCTCCATACATTTGTATGCATAATTCTTGTCAGATTGGCGCATTTAGCACCAGGGCCCTATTATCTCACGGGCAAATCGCGACTTTGCCCGTGCTCCACGCTCGAAATGGCCCCTAATTTGAAATGTTAATCTGAAATATTCTTTTTTATAACAAAATTTTATGAAAAATAAAACAAATTTCATAGATGGAGGCCTCCAAATTCATCAATGCTAGGTGTCCCTGTTTGTCATAATCAAGCCCTGTTTAGCACCGCAAAATATTTCTTGCGATTCAAAAACGTGTCCCGTTTAAAATCTCAATTGAAAATAATACTGGATAATTCAGTGGTGAAAAAACAGCATTCAATTCTTTTTCTGGCAACGTAAAATAAAATATGGAATTATTTCATGCGTTGCGTATGTTTTGCTTGGGAATCCGTTTTCTGATTGAGTTTCCAAAGGGGTTCTAAACTCGTGACACCAAATGACGCACATTTCACCTGCAAAAACCCAGTTATTTTAAAGTAGTTTTATTTATTTTTTTCAACTAGCAATTTTAATCATTGTTACTGTATCCATGACAACCAAACCGCAAGATATCAAACCAAAATTTGTAGCAGCTGCTACAGAAATGAAAATCCTTCTTTACTTAAAAATTCGTAAAAACTCTCCTAATTTTATTTTTCCTTCGTTCTTCTTTTAAAAGTGGGCAAATTGTGTGCTCCGTCTTTTGCCGAAATATAAAGAAAATATGACAGATAGAATTCAAGATGCAGCAGTTTTAAAAATATTTTACGAAAGTTAGCGTCAAATTTAATTTTATTTGAAAAATTCCCAAAAATCTGCAAATTATGTTACACAGTCCGAACAAACAGTTTTTAAAAGAAAATTTTCTCCTCTATACGATGATGTAAATATAGTTTTCTTGCGAGTGCAATTACCGGCGCTATTTTGTATTACGCAAGAAAAATCGCTAAAAATCGGACAAAACATAAAATAAAACATTTTCTAATTCGAATTTCGAAAATACCGCTTCGAGATGTGTCGAGAACCGTCTTCGAGAATTTCTGTACAAAATTTGGTAGGTCTACGATCACCTGTTTCGGAGCTATGCGAGACACAGACAGACAGACAGACAAACGGATAGTTTACACATTGCTTTATTTATAAAGATTAAACGTCATAAATATTTTTTTATCTTTCATTTTTAGAAAAGTAACCACATTCTAGTTGGAAAATACAGGAACAGTTACCCTGAAAAGGCCTGTAATTTTTAGTGTTTATAAAACAGGTATTTAAAAGTTAATTAGTAATAGTAATGTTAATGTTAACTTTAACTAATATTACTAGTAATTTTTACTTGTTTTATAACATTTTCCCCGTAATTTATTGTTAATTAAAAGCCATATACCCGTCAACGATTTATATCTCAGAATACAAAGAAGTGAAAGAGTAACTGTATATTGGTTTTGATCAATTCATATGCTATGAGAAGCACCAGCTGCATTGAAATGCTGAAAAAGATAACAGATGTTTTTTTAAAGCATCAATACAAAAATATTTAAAGCACACAAATTTTACTAAAATGTATATTATTTTCTGCAAATCTGTAGAGGTCTTGTCAAAAATGGGCATGACCAGGATTTTTTTTTTTTTGTATAGACTGGGTGATATAAAATATTTATAGAGTATAAATAGAATTTCTGCATGATATAAACATGTGAATTTTTGTGACAATTAATGTGAAATCCTTGAAGAGCTGAAGAGTACATCCTTATATCAATCGCATGGCTACAAGCATATATCAAATAAATAGCTGACTCTGACGTGAGGACTCTACTTAGAAATTTCAAGCTGCATTAAAAAATTATATTTTTTTAAAGAGTTTCGACTCGCACTGAAACATTTTTAAAATGGGTATTCACGTATAAACATTTAACAATCAATTCACGATTTTACAAAAATAATTTATGTTTACTTACAGCATTTTGTAAAAAAAAACTTTACTTTCGTTTCTCATTCTAAATTTTTTTATTTCACAGATCGCACATACATTTTATTGTACAATTTAGATGATAGTAAAAGATTCGTTTTGACAAGTTCACAAAATAATTTTCTCAAAATTGCTTTTTCATCTCGGTCTACAATAATGAATCATGTTGGTCTCCGCAATTTTTGACACGAAGATTCCATAATTCTACAAAGAATGTCATAAAAAGCCTAAATTTTGGTAAATTGTATCTCAAAGTGAGAACATTATATATCTTCCTGAAAACATCACAGTGAAAATGATTTGTGATACAAAATTCCATGGTAAATATGAACAAATCGAATAAACTCAAAAAGAGATAGCTATCTTAAATTTTTGCTCACGTTTTTTATTCAAGAAAGGTGTTACACATAAGAGATGTTATATGTGTTAAAGTATTAATATGTAAGATAATATTCTATTACTATGTAAATAACTGATTTTGGAATACTTTCAGGGAATACATTTAGTTAAAAACCATAGAAAAAGAATTAATAAAAGCACTTTGATTTTTTCCCCCAAAAAACATATAAATAAGAAAAAATACTTAAACGGAAAAATTTTGAAATAACATAATTTGAGGAATCTAATTTTACTTATTAGTTGTGCAATTATTTCATAAGATCACCTGGATTATGAACAATCTATACGAATATATGAGTTGGAAGTACATCAGAGCTTTAAAAAGCAAGGGCAGCTGCCCATTTTCTGTGAAAAAATTCAGTATCCGATCCCATTAGAAGAGATTCTAATAGGAAAGGCAATAGCAAAGGTGCGTAAGCAAATTCTGACAATTTTTAAGCTCACTTAATTATCCCAAACATATCAAAAGATACCTCGTGGTGATCCTATTGAAATATAAATTTAGCTTACTTAGGTTCATCTAATTCGCCGAAGCATGATTTTCTAATGTTTAAAATTATTAAAACGTATTTCAATGGTGTAGTGGAATAACTATCAGATCTATCTGGTTTATCGAAATAAAGCTGATTCCAAGAAATCTCATTCAAAGAGTGGTTTCATATGATATATTCATTTATTCATGTAAGATTGGTACCACTTAACTGAAATTGCTTTGCTGGAAAAACAATCAAATAATAATATTATGCTTTGCGTTTTTCTTAAAACGAAGCGCCCGAGTAGTTCCCCTGGATTCCTCATTTCAGGAGAATATTTCTCATAATTCTAATTCAGAGTAAAAAAAGAAAGTAGCAACTTAGAATTTCACCTCTTTTTCAATGTGTTAAAATATGCTGCATGGTTGCTCAGTTGTTACTTTATTAACAATAATTATATCGGAAATAACTACTGGTGTAGCAATACCACCATGTTCAAATTTATCCTTAAATACCCAAAAATATTAATATTCAGTGAACTATCCAATCACTGTGGTTCATGTATACAGAGACTATGTGAAAAACAGCCCGATTAGTATTATCCATACGGAAGTAATCAAACTTTTCATTATATGCAAATGTAGGCTTACGTGATCTGACGTACAATCAAGCGTTTTGAGCAAAGAGAATATCTGAGTTAATTTCTGCAACACAGCGTTTTGTGTCAAAGTATTCAGATTGATTTGTCAGGGTTCAAAGTTTCATTTGATAAAATCTGCACAATGTCGACTTATCTGTCAAAGCAATGCAGACAAACACGGAAGAAGCCAGATGTCTGAATTTTTCAAGACTGGCAGTCTCTACGTTATGGGAACAATGTTAAAACAATGAAATTGTCTTAAGTGAATAACAACTGCTTTTGAAGATCTATATCTATCAATAACCGCCCCGTAACTAGGGTAGCCTTCTGGTAATAAAGTAACCGCATAACCTCCCATAACCAGAAAGCCTACTGGTCGCCTGTTATTCAGAGTTTACAGACACTGACAACTGACACTGCTGTACAACTGGGACTTCTGTACATATTTTTGACTGCTGTACATATCTGCTTAGTTTAAAAGGCCTTTATGCCAAAAAGCCAAGCGTATGTCTCACTATCTTCACAAACTGGTACAAAAAAACAACGGAACTGAAATGAACATCAGTGGTCGAATGTCCTCTTTACCTTTAAGTATAAATTTAATCGAACAGCTGTTTCTAAACGTGTTTATATCTGTAAGGAGTGAGTAACACGAATTTATCTAGTGATATGGATCGTGACCGTTTCGGTGGTGGAGGTGTGATGGTATGGGGAGGAAGAGGAATGTTGATCAACGGACATACGCCTCTACACGCTTTCAACAGGGGATCTGTGACCTGCCAGAAATATCGGATGAGGTCTTAAAGCTTTATGTAAGCCATTTTGAGGTTCGCGTGGACCTGACTTTTTATTTATGGACAACGATGCTCGTCAGCATCGAAGCGATCACGTTAATGAATTCCTTGAATACACGGACTTTGATATCGGACGATCAACTACGCATTCTAATCGATCTAAACGAAATTTCTCTGCAAGATGGAGTGAATCGTAATCATTAAGTTTAAATTCTGCACTGCATACACACGGTGCATTTTTGTGTGCGTTAACAGTATATTCCATCATGATTCGTCGCTAGTGGGCACTCATGTAGTTAATCATTGAAAGGGGGTCGGGTATTTTTCCCTGAGAATCTGATGCTATTTCGTCCGTCTGCCGATAGTCGATGATCTCCTATATCCAAGTCCATGCTTAAGTTTAAGGCATCAAGCGAATAACTTGGCCTGCATAGTCTCCTGATCTTAAACCAATAGAGAACATATGAGATTAAATAGTAATTCCGCATAGGCATCTTCCTTTCTAGAGAAGTAAGTGGTATAAAGAGGGCATTGCTGGAAGAGTGGAGCTTAATTCTTCAACTGATGGTTAAAAACGGTTTTTCCAGCATAAAATCTCGTTGTAATGTGTGTCCACAAGTCAAGAGCGATAACATTTCGTATTAGATTAGTAAGGCTCATTTTGTTCTCATTTATTCATTTTTTCTAAACTCTATTTTATTACAATTTATTTAAAGTTTTGTCATAAGGTGTACTCTTTTCTATTTTTCTTTTCTATTTATGTGTAATATTAATGTTAATGTAAAATTATAGAAAAATTCGTAAAATAATAGTTCAGTTTCTTAGAAATCTGTTAACTTATGCATGTAAAGATAATTTTGGAGATAAGTGTATTTAACTTCGCAAGCTTTTAGCAAAGTTTTGTGCATTTATCAGGCTTGTAATAATTTTTGTTAGCTAACTAAATACCTTCAAATTCTTATAGTATTGCAATGTAATATTAAAAGGTAAATGGGAAGAATTTAACTTTTTGACTCTTACACATCGGTTTGGAATTATATGTTACATTTAGAGAAAAAAAATGTTGATATATATATATATATATATAATCTTTTCTTATGCTAATACGACATTTCTCTATAACCCTATCTTAAAGGAACGTATATAAACTATTTGAAAATTCTAAAATGTATGAAGAGCTTTTTATTTAACACTTTCAGATTTTTATTTAATGAAAACTTTTTCTTTTTTTCCATTTAGGAAGGGTGGAATTCAAAAAATTTTACTTAGATTCTGATTTCCTTTCTCTTTGACACCTCCAATATAGACTAGAAGAAAACGATTCAATATTTGATAAGACTTCAGTTTTCTTTCGTGATAGTTATAGCGTCAAACACATTAGAAAATGTTTAAAGATAAATTATTTGAGTTACCAAAAATGTATTTGAACTATGAGTTTAAATTTTATTAAAGTTAAATTTCATAAATGGTTAAGTCATCAATTTTTCAAATTTTGTTTGTTCTCATAACTATATTATTAATTCATTAAATCTTTTATCAAATTAGTTGATTTATTTACCATTAATGGAATATTTTAAAATATTATGTATTGTGCACGACATTGGTAAGAAAATACGTCTATTGGCTTTCTCACTGTGTCAGATTCTCAATTTTTACTCTTTCCCTGTCTGTATAATTCTAATTACTGTTTGGTGATTCGGATATGGTTTCCGACTGATTTTTGGTCTAATTCTAAATCTTTGTATACCAGGCATTTTTTACTTAAGTTTTGAAAATTTGAACTTTCAAAAACGAATTTTCAATGACTGATAAATTCAAACTTTTGGTTTAGCCAAAGCTTTAAAATAAAACAACGCTAAATTTGTGAAGTTTAAATCCTTTTAATATTTGAATTGGTATCCTCTAAGATTTCTTTAATGAGGGTGAAATATTTTTAGGTAAAGCATTTTAAAAAATTGCTTTCGATATATCATATTATTACTGAAGTATTGACTCTTCCCCTAATTTCTTATATATTTAAGGCAATTTCCATGCGTAAATATTATTTGTTTTGAATATCTTCAATCATGTTCTTATTCTGTATATACAATTTTCCGTACTGCTTTTGTTCTGTATTCGTTCAGTATAGTGTTTCTAATTCCAAATATTTTTGTGTTTGGGTAGTTCCATTTTTGCATCTGATGGATTCAGTTTGAAAATTTTATTTGGATTACAAACTTTCCAGGCAAAAAGAATTGGATTTTGAGCCAGATATTGGAATAAAAACTACTGAATTTCTACAGCTTTCGTGCTGGGAGGAAGTTCGAGGTGCTTAAATAACAATTTCTTTGGATTATCAGATACAAATATCTGTACTATTTTGAAATTTTAGAAGCAATGAAACACTCTCTTAATGCAAACATATTTGTTCTGATTAAAAATATCTAGTTAAAATATCCCCCCTTTAAAAATTTAAGTGATATGTCAACTTAAATTTGACTACAGACTTCCATTAATTTATTTCTTATATGAAAATGTGTCAGTTTTCAAACATTTAGATAGGTGAAGCGTTTTATCAACTTTAAAGTTGTAGGTAAGTATATAATGGGTTTACATATGAACTTAATTACTGATTAAGACATGCCAGACAAATACAGGACACTTTGACAACGATGTCCCATACTCTAAAACGGCATAATCTTTTTAGAATATTTATGTATTTTATTTTGCAGGATTTTTAGGTAATTTTACCTTTAAACATCAGTTACTTTTTGAGTGATTTTATGAAAAGACATTTCGGTGTAAACCATTAATGGGTATGAAATAAACAAAGTCCTGAAAAAACTGTCTCAAACTTTAATAGCAGTATTTTTAACATGTTGACATGATGACACTACAGTTTAATCTAAATAATTTCAGAATTCCTAGGAAAAATAAGTAAGGTACCTTCTGGAGAAATGGCAGACGTTTCTTCTTAGTTTTTAAAATCCATATATTTGCACATATTAATATTTACAATGTATACATAAGGACATATCTTTATAGGATTTCTTTTTTGCTTTCTTTAAATATTTACAATGCGGTCCGTCTCACCTGAACTGCTCCGGCTCAGATGGACCATAGTGAAATAATTGTAAATATATTAAATTTATAAATATTTATTTTCGTTCCATGAAAGTTTAAATTAAATTACTTAGTTTTAAGTTTACATGAAATATGATAAAATCTTCAAATATAAATCTTAATATATTCAAACGCAATATGAAAATATTTATTTTTTTTTTTTTTTACCAGGAGTTAAGATTGTTTTACAGTGGCTTCTTTCTTGCTGTTTAATTTCTCCCTTCAAAACTCGCATGTTACATCAAACCGTGAATATATTAAAGAAGCCGCGACAAACAAGATACACGCTGTATAAAAATTACTTCTTTTTTTGTCTCAATGTAATTTTCGTTGCTTCCAAAACATTCGTTTTCTTTACAACCTCAGTCATCTTAAAAGTTCAAAAGTCCAAAATTTTACGGTCTATCTTTCACAAGGGCGGGTCCAGAATGGGAGCGGCCCACCTCTGAGATAAATATATTCGCACTACTCAAAACGGCCTTTCTCATAATGATTTAATTAATGCAATTCTGAATTGTATATAAATCTTTGCATACCCATCTAAAAATTAAATAAATAAATAAAACAAGAAAAATAAAAATCAGACCAAACACATAAATTATAAATCACTTTCCAACACAAAAATACTTTTGCGACAAATTTGGCGATGTATTTTCCTTAAAACTGGCGAGATTTCGTAAATAAGATAATGTGGTATTATCACTATAAATGCAATTTCATCAGACCCTATAAAAGATCCTTAATTTTTTGCTAACGTTTAACTGGAGAATATAAAAATTTTGTACTCATTGTCTTATGCTAGAAATGTATTACTGTCTCTCAAATGCCACAGGCTGTTATGTATTGGTATTCTTTTGAGTGCTGCTGTAGGAGAACTATTAATAACACAGACATTTTTCTCAATGGAGAGCATTATTTTGAGAGCCTTAGTAATATATATGCCAACTTTTTTTTCTTTCAAAAAACCGAAAATCTCTAAAATACGTTTTCATGAATGATTGTCCGTAGAGAGCGATGTATTGGATTTTTTTCCTCCTGTAAAAGAGCTATAAATGCTACTTACACCATTTTCAATAAGATGCATGGTTCTGTACATAGAAAAAACATAAATTTCGCACAAATTGGTGTATATTTACAGCAGTTAGAACACTGGACGGGTAGACAACTGAACAGACAAACAAACCAAAATCATTAAGAGCTCTCAAAATTGCATATTCCTTTTATACAACATAACGGTATCGGACGAACACGGAGAACGATAAATTTATTCTTTTAAGGGATAGCAGTCTAAGATTGATTTTTCACGCGCTAAAGATTCAAAGTTTACTTATTTTGTTCCATGTAAATAAATTAACCCGTTTTGTGTTGTAACGCATTAACGTATTTTCGTCGTTCGGAGAAATTTCTCCGACCGACACAACACTCTCCCACTCCCAGGCAGATAGCCCTTAGCCATTCCTTAGCAAAATACAGTACACTAAATCGATTAATTACAGTGCGGTAACGAATTTTCAAAATTCTTAAAGAAATCATCATAGCTTAGTATAATCACGTTAGACATTTTTCGAAGTACTTACGTGTTATCCCGACGGTCCGCCAAGACGAGCAACTTTTTCATCAAGATAAATGCCGGACACATGAAATTATTGATGGTTCGAAACACGAATGGCAACAGTTTGCCAGCAAATTTGACGAAAAAGGTAGTTTGACGTTAATGACCGCCAGGATAATATGTAAATACCTTTTTCGATTTATCGCCAAATAATGGAAATATCGCCAAGTTTGGTTCGTTTTTCGAAGCATTTTTTCACACCCTATTTGGCAATTTATCGCAAAAGTCGCCAACATCTGTGGCTTTTGGCGCAACTTTTGAGAGAGCCACACGATCGTCGTCAGATATCGTCGTAAGATAGTATTATATGCTTTACATAGATGCCTGTCTCAAAACTGCCATTGACCGTATTGTATTGAAATTATTTATTTTGAGTGCTCCTCTAGAAAAACTTTTAACTATACACACACTATTTTCGATGGAAAGCACCATCTTGTAATCCTTAATAACATCCAGTTTTGTTTCATTTCAAGTAGCAGAATATCTCTAAAACTAGAAGTCAAATTCCGTTATGGAGGCAATTACAACGGGCGCTAGAAAAAACATTTGACGAATATATGTCTACATTCAATATATTTAATTTTCATCTACCTAAGTTCATATTCAATTTTTATTACAGACCCAAATCGAATTTCATGCTCTTCTGGAAATGCGTGGAAACTTTTCGCAGTCGAAAGATTTCGTTTTGTCAACACAGCCATTCAAATATCCAGCAGACGATTTATTAGTCTATATTATTTAGAAGTCTAGTATTATTTAGAAGTCAGGGATCATCGCATCTACATAGTCGGATGATAGGCTTTAAAGAATAACTTCCCAAAGACTGCAATGTATTGGGACTATTTTTAGTGATCCTGTAGAAAAACTATAAATTCTACATGGATCATTTTCAATAGGAGACATGGAACTGTGGATAAGAATAACATATATAAATTTCGTAGAAATCGATGCATATTTACGCGAGTTAGAGCACGGACAGACAGACAAACCGAAATCATAAACACTTTTCAACCTTGTTGGAAAGTGTTAAAAATTCTGGATCATCTCTAATATCTTTAGACAGAAAACCTGATACAGCTCTCTGGCATCTGGCTGTGCCACAAAGCCAGCTGTCGTCAGAAAAGGGTCTCTAGATCTGTTGCACGCGATGAACGTTTCGATCGTCCGCCATCTTGCTGGAAGTTAAGTCGAGCGATGGCAACGGCTGCCCTTTTTTCAGCATTGGTCAATCTATCCAGCTGTTCTCTCATTCTTCCATTTTTCAGCAGATATCAGTGCTGTTAAAAATAATCGTGACTATTTTTTTACGGGAAACGATGTGCTAAAAAGTAAAGGATTCTCGTGGAGCTATATCACCCGCAACTATTTTTATAGAAATCAAATCTATTCTTCGTGACTTTCAACAGTGAAAACGTGAGAGTTTGATGTTCCCAAAGCCGGAACACAGAGATTAAAGGGTTAATCGCTGGTAAGCGGCTTGTTTATAAACAGGAAACTGGCCTATAGAAATTCGAATCCAGCTTTGAACTGGATAATCTGTAATAGTCGTCTTAGTCTGACACTTTACTGTACACACACAATAATGGCAAGCGAAAGTGAAATAGAACTGAAATATGTCATTTGTTTTCTGGACTCTTAAAATTTTTTGAATATCTTAGCATAAACAAAATAATCGATTTAAAATACTAATGGGAAACTGTAGGGTAATGAAAAGAAAGATGGTTATTTCATATAAAAAATCCCTTTGTAAAAATTTAAATCTATACTAATTTTTTTATGAAAACTAACCTATTGAAATGTTTCGAGAAATGAATTTTACTAATGATCCCTTTTTGTAATTAATTGCATTAGATCGTTAACTAAAACTTATTTACTAAGTTTTTACTATTCTTTCTTCATAAAGTAATTAATTTAGCACCACTAAGCATCCCTTTTCCTTATATCTGTTTATGACAATTTATTATTGATGTAGTTCCGTTTGTTTAAATAAAGAGGATATATCTCTAAAAAGCAATTACTGCAGGAAATAATGCAATTTCTGGGACTTTTTAAAATATATTTTTGATATAGTTTTCCACGCCCTTGAATTAAAGTAGAATTGCTATATATGTAGGGCTGGAAATGGTGAAATCTTCAAAGCTGTGTTATTTTTGTCGTGTTTATTAGTGTGGAAAAAACAAAATAGTCGAACTAAAAATGTCCACTTAATTTATCTGGTACTTGGTGATAAAACAGAGGATACACTAGGTTGGAAATTACGTTAACCCCGACCTTTTTATTAGTAAGCTTTCTTGAAGAAAGGGAATTTTGAAATTCAGATTTTTCAGAGGCTTCCAGAATCAGACTTCATAGGATGCACTGCTGTCCACCCACTGGCAGCTTTCATAGCAAAATTGCCAGTTATTCGGGCGTTAGTAGTGCCGCTTGCTTGATGAGCAAGTGCTCACCCTTTATAAAAAGAGTTTTCAAGCACCAGATACTAGATGCTGTAGATTGTTTCGCTTTTTTCTTCAATATTCTTCAATGCTAGAAGCTTGCCTTCAATGCTAAAAAGCCAAATCCTTGTAGTGACTTTTTGCATTGGTAAACATTTTTTGCAGACGTATTTCGATAATAATTGCCAGTCATACAGTTATTCTTCTATAGCCTAAATTATTTGTCGTTGATGCATCATAAAATGGACTGAAACCAGTAGGGCAATTTCTGATAATAGTTTACTTGAATCTAAATTACTCAAATGTTTTGTCGGGGGTTCCTCTGAAGCTTTATTTCTTGCAATTCAGGTAGTTATCATAGATCTGAGATTAAGTTTTGTATTTTGCATTTTATATTTTACAATTATATATTTCTTACTATTACTATATTCTTAACTTTCTTCAGAGAAATAAAGCAAATGGCAGAGCATTTTTTAAAGTCAATGAAAATATTTAAAAAAAGAAGGCTGATTTATTATATTTTAGATTAAATAACATCCAAACTTTTCGGAACATTGGAAAAATTTACTGTATGCTTTTCCTTTCTTGGGGATCACCAGAGGCGGAAAAAAGTTAATACCTCTTTATTTAGTTCCCAATGTGGATTTTCATAAAAATTCATAATAATTGTGTGCTATGAGAATGAGGTCTTTGAATGCTATGTGAGATTTTTTTTCAGGGTGCTGCAGGCCCATATTTTCTTTTTATAGAGGATAATCTGAGGCCACACAGAGCTCTTATTGTTGGTGATCTTAAATCAGAGAATATTCTCTGCATGAACTCGCCTGCAAAGTCTCCGAATCTTTCAGACAAATGGAACATGTTTGACATGGGCTAGGAAACCCATTGCTTGACTTCACAGCACTTCTAGAGTCCTACAGGTGTTAAAGCCTGGCTTTTGGAAACTGGTAACTTAAAACTTTTGTTGCGAAAAGTGTTCCTCATCGAAATTAACAGTATTACTGTTGGTAATGAGGTTGGTATAGCAGTGAATGTTGACCTCACTCCATATAAGACGGACCTTTCCCGAGATATGATGGATCATGATTTGACCGCTTTTGATAAAACCTGCAAATCAGCTCACCTTTTGAAATTGTTACGTTGTTATACTCAAAGTTAGAGATTTTATATAAGTCAATTTTATTTAGCAAATCATATTTCAGCATAGATTATCTTATATAAATAATCAAGCTGTAGAATTAAAATAGATTTCTTTTCTTAATTGCATGTTTCATTTTCACGCAAGTTTTTGAGTGATCTATTTTTCTGACGTAAACTTTAGGCCAAAATTCTTATTCTGCGAGTCAAGTAATTAATCCCTTACAGCACACTGACAGGATTTCTTGCCATTAACATTTACTTTCTTTTTCATTTTTTTTACTTAATTTTTCTCTTTTTATTGTAAAATATCAAAATAAATTCTGGTCTTCAATATGTTAAATTTTCCATTTTGTTGCATAAAAATCGGTTAACTAGAAGACTGAATAGAGAGTTTTGTGTTTTCCCATTTTTTTAAAATTGTGTTTAACCACTTCTCGCCAAATAATGGCGATATTGCTAAGCTGGGGACTTTTTTTAGCACCAAATTTGCGATATTTTGGCAAAAGTCGCCACGCTTGAAAACATTTCATTTATGGGGCTGTAATGTTTGATTTCCAGCATAAGTATTTTCTTGCCAGTACAGCAATAGCATTTCGTAATCACGGTTCACAGTTAAGCGAGGTTATATCAGAAATGGAATTTTGTGGAATTTGCTCCATAGTTCGGAGAGACTATGTAAGACCACATCAATTAGATGCAGTTCATTTCAGTTACAAATTTTGCTACCTGTGAATAAGTTAACTGTGAACCTGAGTGCTCTGCTTCTTTATAGCTTTCTCACTTGTTTGGAGAAGCCTACTTTTAAAAGATATTTGTAAATTCTTCATTGTTCTGTGATGACTAGCAGGTTAGAGTTCTACTCGAGATTTTTCACAGCGTGTTTAAACTGTGGAAGGAATTTATTGTATGCGAAATACAGCATCTAAGAAAGACTTTGCGTTCAACTGACTATTGAAAAGTGCGTTATTGCTTGTTAATTTCTGTGAATTGTGTATTGAAGATCGAATTTCCAGCAACAATAAAATTTGCGTTTAATCCTGTCAACTGTACTGTTTACTAGAACTTTCCACATATAGAGAATTCCAAAACCAAGTATTCTGTAACAATACACATCAGCATGACGAGTGTATTTTCTCTTCTGACGAATGCATTTGCAGAGAAAATATACACTTTGAAAATTGCACTCGTCAAACGTTCGGCATTTTAGCTTCATCAATAAGCAGCCCCATCTGAAGTGTGGAGGTCCAGCGTCCTTTACTAGACTATCGCGTTTTTTTTTTTTTTTTTTTTTTTTTTTGGCTTTTTTTGTCGTGTCTATCATGGTCGTATTAAAATTAAATCCGTGTACCTTGATCACGGGCTGCGCAATTTCAAAAACATCCCCAGCTCCACCAAAAATTTCAGAACTCCAATTTTTCTTAGGTCAGGACCCATAGCTGCGCAGTCAAAAACATGGCTCGGAGTTAGCTGCGTATCTGGATAGTTATCATAATTTCTGTAGACCCTCCTGCCTTCTCCATCAATTTTCATGCCTCTATGATGATTGCTTCTAAGCCTGACAATGGTTTTGTGGTTAATCTATCAGCATTAATATTACAGAACTGGTGTTTCGTTGAAAATGATATTTCTCTTAATTTAAACTTAGCTATTGCATTAGCATCATGGAAAGTAATGTTATTATTGTCGAGGTTTAGATTTCTGGCTTCTTTTGCTAGTTTAACTGCATTTTCATTGCCTTCAATATTAACATGTGCGGGTATCCACTTAAGAGTACAGGTTTTGTTTAAGACTTGAATATCAAGAACAGCGAATATCGGACAGCGTGGCTGTCCGTTTAACGGTCTGGAGTTTTGGCCAGTTTTCTCCACCTTTAAAGTGAATACGTGTTACAACCCCTTAAAAAGTTTTCTAACCAAGGCATCCCCTCCCATCCTTTGCAAATAGCTCTTGCGTAACTTTGCCATAACGCTACACAAATAAACAAATCATCACTTAGCAATTTAATTGACAGTGAATGATCTTATTTAAAAATAATCTAGATTTGCTCAATATATCCTTACAGTCAAGTTTAACTTGTGATAACGGTTAGTAGTACTTAACATGGATTAGTCACGATGTAACTGTAAATCTTGGATCTAATGAGAAATTTTACATTTGATATCAAATTTCGGAAGCATGAAAACTTGGAATGTTATAAATTTCTGTCGGTTAAATGCATGCAGACATTTATCTCATTAATTTCACCTGGAGAATGAATTAGACTTGACGTAGAAGAAATGCAATTCTTTTCCACTTAAAAAATAATGAAAAATAAATTCCGTGTATCGACTAAAGTCCTTCTTTCAGAAATTTTTCTTGCCTTTGTTTTGTTTTTTCCATCGAAAATCTTTCCACTTAAAAGAAAAGGTAAGATTTTCTTTATCATTATGGTCACCGCACCTTATCTCTATAATGTCTTTTTCTTCCGCATTGTGTGGCTCCCTTTTTGGATCGATGGCGGTTTTTAAGAGTTAACACACATGAATAATGAAATTTCGATACATTAAACTAAAACGAAAAATGTAATAGAGACAGGAATTTTATACTTTAGGTTTTTGACTAGCATAGAGAGTGCTTTATTTCTATTTGAGTCACTTTATACGTATTTGGAGAATAAATATTTAAGAGTTCCCTTCGCCGCATTTAAGAAATATAGTAATAATTTATGGTTATAAATCTAGTACACCGTATTTAAGTTAATATGAGAGTAGATAGTAAAGTCGGATGCTCATAAAATTTTTCACAATAGAATTTACTTCCTTTTGAAGATTATTAATATGTTAGTAGTCGTATTCGATATTTCCAAAAGAAAGCTTTGAAAACAGTTTTTCTTAAAATAAGTATCATAATTTAGTTCTTCACTTTAGATTTTACTGTGATTAAAATATTTTGTTTATTGGTTAATTGTGGCTACTTTTCACATTGTTTTTACTGCAAAATCTGCGATCCACTTTTAGTATTTAAAAGAGGAAATATCCACACAGATAAAAAAAGAAAAATCTCATGAACCTATAATTTTTCTCAAAGAATATGTTTGTTTTCAAGAGGAAGTGAATAAGTTATAATCCACGATTTTATTACCATATTATTTACTAAAGTTAAAATTCCACAAATATACATTTTAAGAATTTATGTATTAATATTTTACTTTTTTAGCACTCGTATGAATAATTATTTCTAGTTTACTTGAATCTCTTATTTTTTCTTATAAGCTCAAGTTAATATTACATTATAGTTGCAACCTGTTAAGTTAGTTAATTATGTTGAAGTGTTAAAGAAAATTTTAAACCACGGGTTTAAAAAAGCACTGTAGGGACAAAACATATCTCGTCTCATTTGATTCATTTGCTCTAAGTTTAACGTGTTATACTATGCCACAGATATGCTACTTGTATCTGCCTACATACAGAAAAATATTTTAAGCTCAAAGCTGAGCCCGCTGCGGTGAAAGTTTCAGTCTACTGAAAATATTCAACGACTTCAATGCCAAGGATACTAGCTTTTCTTGTGGGTCATTATAGATTTTTTTGTTTTAATAATGTCAAATTTGACTGTAACGCTTTCAGAGAAGAGGGTTTTACTTTAGAATACAAAAAGTTGAACTAATCTTTTAAATATGCATTTGAAAATTAATAGAACAAGCGGTTGTTATTGTTTTTCTAAGTGTGCAGGGCCAATTTAGTTATACAAGCATAACATCTTCATTGATTACATCAATATTGGCATTGATATTTAGGTAAGTAAACAAAATATCTTTATAAATGGGCTTTAATTTACAAATAAGTTCAAAGCAAGATACAAAAGCGACGAGTAAAATACATATAATGAACTATAGCTAAATTCATTCAGATGAAACCTACTTTCAAGCTAAATAAGTCGTAATAAAACCGGCTTATCTGCTTATTTGCTTGAGAGCTACGGTGCTAGAGAGAGACTGTAAACTTCACTCTTTATAGATATCACCAAAATTAAATCAGATTTTTAATTGAAGGAAACTCTAGTTGAACTCGGTCTATCTATTAAGATTTACCTGCAGATCCTGTCATAAGAAAAACATACAAAGGATAACTTATAATACTCCTTTTTCATTGTGCAATAATAATGAAATTTAAAGCAAAAATTGTTTTTGAAAAATGTTTAAGATTAAAATTATTTTAACCCTTTAATATCGCATACCTGTCTAAATCGATCTTTTTAGGAGTAATTATTCATCAGTTTAATGAATCTACGTTTGCACTGTGTTGTTAAATTTTAGTCATACGCAATGAGTGACTTCACTTTGTACAAATCTTTAGCTTTCCTCTAAAATGCCCAAATTAAAGAAAGTTTTCAAAAATAATTAAAAACTTCGTATTATTCTTAACAAGCAATTTCTTTGTACAAAATTGTTCCAGTGACATTTTGACAATCCTCTTTTCTCAAGGAGCATTTAAAATTTTCCTTTAATGCAGGAAAGCAAATATTCTCAACTTTCTTTAAAATGCGATTACTTTATCTTTAATCCCCCCTACCCCAAAACCTTTATTTTAATGCGTGCCCTTTATATCGATAGTGGTTCTTTCTAAAAGAAAGAGAGCATACATGAATAATGAAATTTCGATAAATTGAATTGCAAAGAGATATTTAAATAGGGTTTAGTTTTTTTAATGCTTTACACAGATTAATCTAGCTGAAAAGTTGCTCGAATTATGTTATTTTACTTTCTTTACATCCAAGTTTGGATGAAAAATATCTTGGATTTTTCAGAGTTTGTAGTAGTTGTTTCAACACCGTTACAACCGTTGTACAGCGGGTGAAATTTTTTTTTATAAAAGTATATATAGAGTTATATCGTTTATATAAAAGCACATATCGTATATATTGGCGTATAAAAGGCAGTTTCAACTTCAAAAATAACTTAAATTTTTCGCGTGCGTGTTATACACTGAATATAAAATGCATAATATACAATATAAATTGCTGCGTATATTCTAAATTTATTGATACGTGTTATACACGAGAGCGTGTTATACTCTGGGATATATGGTATTTTCTTTCTTTTCCGCCATTTGTATGCTCAGGACATTTTAGCTAGACAAGAAAATTCACTCCTATTGTTGATAGCCAATACATTTATTTTATATGAGTGCATTGTGGAATTGTTGATTAATTATAGAGTAAGTCAACTTTCGTGTTTTAATTAGTTTTTTAAGCCTTAGAACACATGCAGAGAAGTTAAAGCAGTGAAATCAGAAATTTTGAATCCATTCCCACTTCGGGAAAACATTCTTTAGGTTTCCGATCTGATTAAACCTGAAACTTTATTTCCATAAATGATTCAAATAAATAACTCTTTAAAATTTCAGTTATTTAAAAGATTTTGTAACAAATGGAGTTTTACTTTAAAATGGTCTTTAAACGTAACGCATAAATTAAACTAAATAATCAATTTTTTCCAATAATGAAAAATACTCTGATGCTTTTGTATAGCACGTAATTCCGAGTGCTTAAAATGACCTTGGATTAAGAAATGGAAAAGCTATCGTTAAATTAATTTGGTATTGTAAAACTGTTAATCAAATTCCAAAAACCTTCGTTAATATTTTCTGCAAACTAAATATGAAGAAATTAATAAAGAGAAAATATGTGCAAATTATCTAAACTTTTCACTTAACTATCGGAATACCTTCCCAGTGCTCAGTTTAAATTAACTCTGAGCTTAACTTTTAACCCAACAATGGAAAAATTGATGACCGATCTTTCAAGCTCAAAAGTTTGTACTATTGAGACGTCTTACAAGGAACTTTTAAAATTAATTTCATTTAAATTTTTGTCCATCAATATATTCTAATTCGATTAGTAGTACTTATTTTGGAAAAGAATGAATATTTATTTAGCCCAAGCTGCTAACTTTTGAACAATGGAAAAAAACTTGCTTACAACAGTGGAGAAAAAAATATTCAAACTCACTTATACTAAAAAAATATAGGAACTATTTTATTAGATATTTTGACAATGTTTCCATTTTACATTTCAGTTTACATTTAATGGCGTAAAAATATTAGTTCTTCATTAATTAAGGTATAATAATAAAGATTGCACAAATTTGTTACCTTAATCATTAAATGATTTTAATTTTTCTTTATAAAATATAATATAAAATTTGATTTTTAACCATAAGCTTGGAGAGCTAAAATAACATTGACAGAAAAACTGCTGAGAAATATTTTTCATTTAAACTGCTTTTGACACTCTATTCAAACTAAGTTTCTTTTTCTTTGATAACAGGAAAATCAATACCTTAATTTTTAATTCAAAAACTAGAAATATTGCACCTCGCCATATTATCCACAGTTATTTTCCACCCTCCCAATTAAACATGCTTTCATTATGCTTATTTCACTTTTAATATTACGCTCGTAATCTAATAAGCTTTCCTTGCTTATTTGACTTCTTGAAGAAACAGTCCACGTATAGTAAAATCACAAGATAATGACTATCCGTGAAACACCGCTTAAGAGATTACGCAAAGGTAATGGAGATTTATGACTGTTTCAAGAAGTAATTGACCAAATTTTCAGTAGCTCCCTAAAAGCAATCACTTACATGTCATTCTAAAGCTTATTTGCTTCTGTTAATTTGGTTTGATCTATGACTGGGGAGTAAATTCAAATGTTAAAACTTTAGTTTCTTAAACAGGATGCATGAAGAATATTGTTTATTCAACATAATTCATTCCGGTGAAAATAAATTAGCAGAGCTTTAAAAAAGTATAATTTTATTTAAAACTTAATAAAAAACTAAATGCTGCAAGTGATTAGAAAATAAATATTTTATGACTAAAAATTATGTAGCGATAGATATGATATAACAACAGACAGATGGCCCGTCCTAGTGTCTTATTTTCAGCTGTACAAATTTCACTGTACAACGTTATCAGAAAAGAATAGCGTATTAATTTGAAAACCTGATATAAAAATACATATATTTTTTGACGTCACGCAAAAACTTATAAAACCTGCAAACTTTCTCGGAGATTTTATTTCCCCACTATGTAGTTTGTATAATGTGTAATTCATTAAAAATACGCCTTCTATTGGCTCTAGAACGTTTTGAAATAAGGTCGTTAATTTATGATCACCTTGTATTTTTCACTTTATTAATTTTTAAAGTTAGTGTTTCATAATCATAATAGGATATTTCTGTCATTTTTCATAAGTGGAAATACTGAAATACTCTAAAATGTTAAGATGGGCACGTGAAGAAGTTTATGCTTAACTTCTCGGGCCGTTAGGGGAAGTTATCAAAAGGAGCAACTAAATGTTCAAAATAGGAAACTACACGTGTTCAAAAGATGAGGTAAACTTTCCATTGCATTGTGTTAAATAAAAGCAACAACTGCGTCCATTGGCTTTAAGTCGATTTTTATTGAAGTTCCATAAATATTACAAAGTTCTTGGATGGCAAGGAGGTGGGGAAGAATGGCACAATTTTGCGGCCTACAAGTTGCTAAAACTCGAGTTAAAGTGATCCCCTCTCGCAGTGAAACAATTAGAATTAGCCTACAAACTTGGCTATGCAGCGCTAACAAAAAATACGCCAACAAACAAAAAACAGGCGCACGCATCCGCAGCGATTAAGAATACATCAGTGTATTAATTTTATAAATCCAAACAATTAGGTGCAGAATTTTCAAAAAGGTTACCAAAACGTGCCAATGTAGATAATCGCCAACAGCGCCAACAGCGCCAACAGCACCTATCTTGCCTGCGCGAGATACTGCTAGCGTTAGCAAAAATTGGCAGAGTGTCCTATAGTTAACAGCTGCAAAAAAATACATTCTAACACTCTTGAAAAAAAAGAGCAATTCTACCGTCTGAAACCACAAGGGCCGAACTGCTTAGAGCGGATGTGGGGGGAGGGTGGAGGGCTGTATATAACGTGCACCTCGTAATATACAAGGCAGGGGTTATACATAAGCACCGAAAAACAATATGGCATCACAGGGCATAAAGCTGATTAACATCAAAGAAGCTGAACTAAAAACAATTGATTTTTTTTAAATGCTGTCTCAAGTGAAATATTTAAAATTTGTTTCCTATATACAATAAACTTCCTGTATCCTGCATACCGCTAAATTATGGTCTTACTACGGTTTGTGTCCATAGCATAATGAACTGTAGTTAAATCACATTACGGGCAAAATAAATAGTTCTTTTTATTGAACACGAGCACTGCAATTCAAGCAAATGAACTATTGTAAGCTTTATGTTTAAAATGTTTTACTTCAAGAGTGCACGTGCTGAAGCTAATGACTTTATTATACCAAAATTTATTTTATGCCTATTCAACAAACCACGATTTTACTATTCTAACTAAAAGAGAAAAAGCATTTCTTAGTATTTATACTGTTTAAGAGTTCTAAACACTTTTGATAAATTTTGATACTTTCGTAAACTTCTTTCCTGAAAAAGTGCCGATAAAGTACTTTAAGAATTTTAATAGAAGAATAAGGGACCTTTACTATTTTATGCGAGTGCTCATATAACATGTAAGTTAATGGTACTTAAACGTATTTTATTAACATTTTGTTTACATTTGTTACATTTGTTATTGTAAAGCAGCGGTTCTCAACCTTTTAACGTCGCGCGCCCCCAAACAAAGTCTAACTTAAGGTGCCCCCCCCCCTCACATTTTTCAGTATACATTCAGTTTTTTTAACAATTAATATTTGGTAGAATTTTCCTCAAAATAATGCTATCAGTAAAGTTTGAATGAACATTTTAAGCGAAAATGGATATATTTTGAGTAAATATGATAATAAATAAGATGATTTTTTTAAAAACATGCATCACTACTTGCTCTTTGGTTTTCCTCGCGCCCCCCGACAAATGCTCTGCGCCCCCCTTGGGGGCCAAGTCCCACAGGTTGAGAAACGCTGTTGTAAAGGAAAATGAGTTTGATCTTCCACCATTTACCATCTGCTTCAGACATTTACCATAACTTTGTTGAAATTGAATTGTCAGAATCATTTGAAATTTTTTATATGCACTGTCCGTTGTCTAATGGTGAAACTGCTACGTGGAGACGATTCTACTCTAAAAAGAGGCGGTGCTATGAGGTACGCAAGTGTTCTTTTATGATGCTGTCAATTTTTATTGTAATCTTTCTATTTCGTTTCTTCGCTTTCATGAGAGCATTGTAGGAAAAGATATTTGCGAAATTCTGTACTCTTTTCGAAGAATCATTCGCAAGAACACAGATCGACAGCAAAATTATTTTTAAAGCAATAAGTAAAGCATGAAGCTATTACTACGCTCTGTGATCCTTATATAATTTTAGAGATTTTTCTGTATTTTATAGCCTACAGCTCAAAACTTACTTACTATTTGCACTGTTAAATTTTTCACTCAGTTGACTTTTTATATAATTTTCACAGACGCTTCTTATATAATTTTCACAGATTTTATATAATTTTCACAGTAAGTATTTTCACAGACTAGGTGTCAACTCTGGCCGCTTGACATTTTTAATAATCATTGCTATAACATTGTAGTTGCGAGAAAATTAAGCTAGAAATAGTTTCAAGAACAACGTAATATTGGGATGAGGTTCAGACAAAAATAAATCTTGTTCAAAAAAGGGGTCCAGTTCTGCATAGGCTTAAGAACACATGGTATGGTGCACTAAAATTAGGAAAAGTATTAAGGAATTGAAATTTGTATCTATTTATTCTCAAACTATTTGATGTTAATCCTTTAGTGATTGTAATAAAGAAGTATTTCATAGTAAATTTTATTTCATAAAAAACATTTGCAAAAGCTATAGATGCATAGAGATATTTCGCATGTCATATAGAGATATTTCGCATGTCATTCTAATTAGCACCTTGTAAGAATAATAAGCCATGTTCTTGCAGATAACTATCTGCTTTTGATTAATTAACATTTGTATTGCTATTCTGGTTTTATAATCCGAAAAATTTATATACTAAATATTCCCATCGAATGTTTATAACTATATATCAACTTTGTTCTTTCCTATCTTTTCCTTGGCCAACTCACCCTTGTTATAGGCAATGTGTTACTTGGTATGAAACTTGTATATTCGAAAAGTTTCCGTCCTAAAAAAGACAATTCCATTGCTTTAAATATCAATATTTTAACCGGAATTTGCATTAATTTAGTAAATATTTGCATTGTCGAACGAAATAATTAATAAACGTGCCACAACATCTCGTGTAGAAGTATCATTGAAACTACTGTTTATTCGTTACTTAACAGGTCTTCTCAATTTTATCAAACATCTCATTTTTGTTATTATTAGAGCTCAATTTTTTTTCTTACTAGAACCCGAAGTGTTAATTACTACCAATTTATCCATATTATTATTCTTTCAATTAAGAATATAATTGCATTTTGTTTATTTGCATGGTTAACATTTCGTTTCTCATCTTATGGGCTTCTGTTTGAGTATAATATCATATTTATTTTAATTCTGGAAGAAAGTTGCCCAAGTGCTGTAAAATCTCAAGCTAATGGCTATCCTAAAAAGACCGTTTAAGAGATTACGTGAAGATAATTGAGATTTATTAGTGCTTCTTGAATTAATTTATGGAGTTTTTAGTAGCCTTCTGAAGCAATATTTTTCATGTAACTCCGGGCTCATTCGCTGTTGTTAATGTGTTTCCCTCAATCAAGTGTGACTATAGACTTACGTGATGTATTTTTAATATAAAATTTCAATGCACAATAGATTGACGTTCATTAACGATCAAGCAAATAAATTGTGTGCTATTTTTTAAAAGGTAAAATAACACATCCTCGATACCATTTATATGCTGTAAAATTTTATAATTTGTGAAATTTGAAGTGCGAAGAATCCCTTTGGAATACTAAAGTTTAAGATCTTTTCAAAATGGATTCATCGAATCAATTTATACCTAAAGTTTTAAATTAAATTGCAAAGAAACAAAAATACTTTATAAACATAATTTTCAATATTTTTTTAATCTGCATAATAATTTATGAAATATACTAGCATTTTGCAAGTTTATTTTGTGAAATAACTTATATTGTAAGAAATGCCTTTTTCAAAGGATCTAAAAGCTGTCAGATTAGAAATGTTGATGTATAAGTGAACGACTATCTAATATATAAAAGTAAGGCTATCAACAGTATCAACACTAATAAAAGAGAATAGCGTAATTTATTTAGCGTTCTTTGCACTTAATCACGCAGATTTGGGTGGATTTATTGAAGAAAATGGTCAACAGAATAATACATAACTTATTTTAACATGAATTTTTTGAGAGAGTGCTATTAATATTTTCTACTATTGATAATATTCTCTTCACTATATTATCCATTCGCAGTTGTTATTTTTTATAAAAGTTAAGATTAATATTTGATGTATATTACAAAAATATTTATTAACCTTAAGTATGTTAAATAGGGTTGGTACGTTCGTTATATGACACTTAAAACTATTCAAAAAGTATCGTAGTACTACATATTGATACTTAAAAATAAACATTTTTTCATTTATTTCTGCCATCAAATAATTTTATTTTATTTTACATAAGTATTATTTCCTATCGTAATATCTAATATCTCATTCTTTAGCTCTTTAGATAAATTTGTTTTGTACATTATTCAGATATTATTAAATGCGGTGCTTTTGAAAAGCTGACTAAAAATAGAAACAAAAGACAGTTTATTAAGCTAAGAGCAATAATCACTGAAGACTGCGTAGTTGATCTTTCCTTTCTTCTTTCTGCAGAAATAAACTTTTAAAAGTATCAAAAGACAAACTTTAACTACTATTATTAAGAAAAAATTACGTCAATCATAAATGCAAAAAACTCAAAACAACAAAAAAGAATGAAAAGGATTAGCACAGAATTTTTGTCAAAATGGTAAATGTATTATCAGGAGCGGTAAAATTTCACATGCAATAAATTATTGTTTAAGAGAAGGCAGAAAATATGTGATGAAATCCTCTTTATAATAACAGCTGTTGAAAACCTTAACTACCGTTAAAAACATTTTATCGCATTATTGTGTTACACGTTTATTAATTTCTGTAAATCAATATCATTGACTCTCAAAATGGAAGACGATTAATAAATTAAAATTTTATTCACTGTAAAATCTTCTTCGTATTAGCTGTGTTACAAAGGTAAAACAAGTTTTACAGGCAAGTCATCCCCATGGCAGCTTTTACAGATTCTTGATGTATTGCTCTTCAGGAAAAGGATTGACCATTTTATGCTTACCATATAAAATATACTTTTTGACTTATATTGTGTTACATATTTGTTAAGTTCTAGAAATCAGTATTAATGACTGTTGGAGATAAGATAGACAGCTATCAAATTAATATGTAGTACGCTGAAAAGCTTCTTCGCATTGGTCCTGTCATGAAGGTAAAACAAGATTTACAGGCAAGTTGACCCGCTAGGCATCTGCACTAATTTTTGATAAAACTGTCTTTACAAAAACTACTAACTGTTTTGTAATTACAGCATAAAACATAATTTTTGATTTATTTTATTGTGTTAGATGTTTAAGTTTTTTGAAAATTTTTATCAATGACTGTTAATGGAAGATAAGATCGGCAGTTAATAAATTTAAATATTGCGCACTTAAAAGCGTTTTTGTTTTAGTACTACTACTAAGGTAAATGAAATTTTCCACTGTCAAATGTTAAGTCCCCTGCATTCTTAATCATGAATTTAAGCATTTATCGCATAAAACAATATGATATAAATTTCACTATTTCAGTTTACAAATACATTTTGCATATTTTGATTCTTAAGCCATACCAGAAACTTTTTTTTTCCAATCTGAGTCTGATAAATAACCGACTCTAAATGAGGTTTTGATCTGAACATAAAATCCTTGAATCGGACTTACTTAGAAATTTAATGAAAACGCTTTCAATAGTTTGACTTATTTTCTCAATGCATATTTTCTTTCATAACTAGTCATGTCAATTTGTTAGAGCACTTTTAAAATTTTAATCATCCATTTGGTAGAGCACTTTTTAAATTCTAATCATCGCGAAAATTAAATTATTAGTTAAATGTTGTATTACCATTGTCTCCTTCCCAACAAACATTTTGTGTGCCTTGAGGAAATAAACGGTACTGTCAAGTATTCATTCAATATGTATGTTTTTTAAAAGCTCTAAATTGTATTTTTACTCCTCTTTTAATCTGTATTTTCAAGTATTCATTCAATATGTATGTTTTTTAAAAGCTCTAAATTGTATTTTTATTCATTTTTTGTAATGAAAAAGTAAAACCCATTAGATTAATTGACTCATTTTGCATTTTCTTTACATCAAGTATCATTTTACGATCTTAAACATTACCATTATTATTTATTTGAAACTTTGTAAAAACTTAACAGCCGTAGAATAAAGTCCGGAGTTAATGAGTGATAGAAATACCTCTTAGAGGATAACGCGAGCGTAATTGAGATTTATGGACGCTTGGCTAAGAATAATTGATACGCTACATGGTAGCTTACCTCAAACAATGATTTGCAATTTGCCTTTCATTCAGAGGCTGCAGGTTTTGCCGATTTAATTACCTCTGTGTGTTTCTGGTGTCGTACAGAATTTCACTGATAGGAAAATCATCAATCTGTAAAAGAACGTGGTTGAAAATATTCATGACTTAAATGTTTGTTATTGATGGAATCTTTTTGGTTTGTAATGAAGCAATTAGAAAAGAAAAAAAAAATGGCATTATGAATACAATATTAAATATTTAATTTATTATTTGCGCTTTAAAAAATATTTTTTTTGTTTCTTAATACGCTTTACAAGAGTCATTAAGTACAAATTAAAGGCTCGGCTTAACCGTTAATATTTTAGCCTTTATTTTTTAGGAGTATCTAATGATCTAAAATTTTGATCCCAGGGTTCTATTCTTACTTCGCATATGGTTCGGTGGCGTATTTGAAGGGGAAGGGGGGAGGGTCCGAGCCCCACCCGAAACTTTAAAACAGTTAATTAAACCTGCTATGTTAAAACATTTATATTAACTCCAGTAACAAAGGTTTTAAAATAGCAGTTACATTGAACAGAACAATACATTACCTATATTATTTAGTTCAATCTTGTCTTGAGAGGAATAAATATTCTGTTATGTTTATTAGATTTGTTCTTTCCATACGCTCTTTATTCTATGGATATCTGGTTACGTATGGAAAAAATAATTGTGATATCGAAGTAACTAGCTGATTCAGTGGGATATCTAAGAGGGATGCTGAGAGGTCCCGGCTCCCCACAAAACTTAAAATAATTATTAAAAAACTGCAGCAACTGATTTTCAGCAACCATAATAATGAAAAGAAACTTGCATTTTTTTTAATTGAATAAAATTTAAAAGTCGTCACAAGGTGGAAAACACTTATTAACATAATACGATCGAATATAGTATTCTCTATCGATTTGACGACGACCATCTTATGTATTCCCCAAAACAGCGCAAAATGTCGCCGAGTTTTCACAACTTTTGGTGGTATATATATATATATATATATATATATATATATATATACCACCAAAAGTTGTGTTATATATATAAGTTTGTTATATATATATATATATATATAACAAACAGATGTTATATATATATATATATATATATATATATATATAACAAACTATTAGCTCTGTTATTGGATAACAGAGCTTTATCCAATATATATATATATATATATATATATATATATATTGGATAAAGCTCTGTTGCAAGTGAGAGTTTTTCAACGTCGTAAGTTTCAATCGTTGGAAACTAATGTGCGAAATAACCAGATCAGAACCGGATCAGAACGTGACGTTATAAAATTAAGAATTATTAAATTCTTCAGCATAGTTTAACTATTCGCAATTTGATCAACTTTAAATAGCTCCTCGAGATTACACAGTTTGATTCACGAGACTGAACCATGGAGGATTTTAATATTTAGATTAGAACCAGCTTGAATATTTTTCACCACAGCGAGATGAAATATTTTGCAGTATGCTACGCCAATCTGATAAGAATTATGATTAAAAATAGATCGAGAGATGTTTTAATGGCAACCATTATAAAAAATGTTTATCGTATATGCTAATGCATAAATAGCAAAGAATCACCAAAGCGTAAAAAAGCAACCACTAGTTTCAAATATCCAATATTTTTCTTTAAATTGCGCATTAAAGAGAGAGAAACGAAGATAGATAATATTAATATATGTAATAGATAGTATGGTAGTATAAGCAATAGGTAGTATTAGTAAATTTGTTAATATGGATTAAAGCACAGTACTCTACGTTAATAAATATATAATGAAATTAAAAGTGTTCTATTCATCATTTTTCAACGGTCGTCTTACAACTAACTGAACTGTAATCCTTTGTTGCGCTAATATATCCCGGAGAGTTTCCACAGAAGGGACTACCTGAACGTTTTTTTTTTTTTTTAGATTTTGTTCATACGATCGTTGACGATCATGTTTTAGGAAAATATTCCTTTCCTACGGTGCTGAAAACGGGTACGCAGTTAGTGTTTTATAAACTTCAGAACGCAGTATTCTTATAATTAACTTAGTTCGGATGTTTTGTCCGATTTTCAATGGCTCAGGTAAAAATTGAGTTTCTAATTTCATTGATTGTTTAAAAACAATTGAAAATTCTTAGTTTACAAACAACTTTCAAATTTTCATCCTGTTCAATCAATTTTCCCAATGTCCCTCTCCCTCAACAGCAAAAATAGACAGACACTAGATCGGCCTCCTCCGAAATTGAAACCTATATACGCCACTGATATAATTAGTGGATAAAGAATGAATTATCGTTAAAAATATTAAAATTGTGCAAAATTTCAAAAAAGATTGCTAAATACAAAGAAAATTTTCATAAAATGCCCCAAGCATTTTTGCTGATAGTGATTTTTTCAGCTTAGTTGGTGGCAATTATTTTAAGACATAGATTAAGTACATTGGCAAAGATTTTTGATTATTCTACTAATGAAGCAGCTTACAGCATGAAAAATTTGTCTTAAATTGTTATAATAACTTTGGAAAAACAATTGTAGAATCGCATTTCCTTATTGAATTGTTCTTTAACTTTTCAGTAGTCTTTAATTTAAATTTCGTGAGTGTTATGCACGAAGCATATAAATAATGTATTTTAGCTGCAAAATATGACTTACAGTAGAATAATTCACTTTAAACTGTTTTATTAGCGTTTTCTTTTTCCGCTGTAATACTTTAACGGTTGTATTGCATTGTTATAATTATACAAACTTTACATCTTTTCAAAAAAGTTTAGTTTATTTCGTGTTCTTAAGTTTTAAAGTCACTAATAAGAGAAAAAATCAGTTTAATGAGCAATATTTAACATTCTTTGACATTTAGCCTCAACAGCAGTTAAAGTAACATAAAACTCGTATTCATCGTCTGATTGATATTTCCCTCTAAAAAAAAGTTCAATATAAGTTCTTATATGGACGACCATGCAAAAGATTTTAGTTTCAGATACTTCAGTCTGATGATTCAGACCTTTTTCAGCATTCGAAACCTAAGAAAATTGTATTTATAATAAAAATGCCAGTACTAAATAAATCTTTAATGATTTACTTTTCGTATTGTTTTGTAAATCGTGTTTTCTAATTAAACTTTTGAAGTACATACATTTTTTTATAAAAATATACTTTAAAAGAATATTCCTTTAAATCAATATTTTTCATTTCAAAAAAATAAATTTTTGTATGAAAAGCTTTAATTTTCTTGTGCTACCTAGTACGTATGAAACAAATCAACAATTTTCTTTCGGTTCATTATTTACCCGAGTTTAAGAATTATCTTGCAGTTTGCTTATGTTAAAAAAATAAAAAAATTGAAACCACTTTAAATACTAAAATATCTTGGTGTAAACACTTTAACTTGCTTAACAGTCTTATAATGAAACTTTTCCAAAGAAAACTGTTTTTAATTATTCATTTCTTTGAGTGATATTCCTTCTATGTGCTTAATCAGATGGAAATATGAAGTTTATACTTAGGAGCAAATCCTACATGTCTCTATTTAAAAGGAAATATCCTGTGTTTTTAAATAACAGGATAAGCAAATTGGAGTTTAAGGCCGGGGAATTTAAAATCGCATTTTTAGTTGATGATTCAGACCTTTTTGTAAAGTTAATCACATTCAACTGGCTTTGAATATGAAATAAAAATTTCTAGAGGCGATCTCGAATATGCTTTCTAAAGGATATAAATTTTGGAAAATATGATAATTTATCTATAGGTTTCATCAAACGTTTAAGTTTCTGAAAATTAAAAGTGCTCTTGCATTTTCAATATAAGGTACTTTTTTATAATTTAGGGAGGATTATTTTGAAATTGAAATAATTCAACATTACAAAAGATATTTGAAAAATGCCCTCAAAAGAGTTATGTGAACTTTTTCAACCGCGAATACTTTATATTTTGATTAAAATCATTAACTATGTTGAAAGATCTTTTTGATTGTGTAGTGCCTTCTGATTTAAGAACTCAAATATTTCGTTTGCCTATAAAAACTGAAAATTCTGCATTTAAAATATTATTGGAAAACTTTTAATGATTCATACGTTGGAGTCCAAAATTAAAGTTACAAATATAAAAAATGACATTTTTTTAAATTAAAAAACGTGGGTTTAATGCATGGGAATTGTGTATACAAATACCTAATTCTGTGAGGCAGAAAATGGTAACAAAAATATTTGCACGGGAGTTTAATGTAGGCTACTATGCAAATGAGACCAATATTGGTCAAAATAGAATCCATGGTAACTGTATCTGCTCTGTATCTTTCCTTGATTCGTCTGATTTGAGTGTCACCACCTCAAACTAGTTATTCAAACATCAGATCAAGCTCTCACACTGTTAATGAGGGTATTGCTGAGATTGTTGCAGTAATTCCAATTCTTTTAAAAGTGCCAAATTTAACACTCGCAGTGTTTATTCGGAGGACGTTGTCTAATACAGTGGTGTGTTTATTTTTAAAGCTCTGAATGCTATTAAAACTTTTTGCATTTCAAAAAAACTACGTTTTTAGATAGTGAAAGCAAATCTCTTCCACTTTTTATTCTACTAATATTGCTAACCATAATTTAAAATACAACTACCAACAGTTATTGTTCGAAATGATCTAGTATTAAATTCAGTTAAAGGTTATAGTACATTCTACGGCTCTAATATTGATGTATAATAAACAGAGAAAGTTGAGAAATATTTCTTCTTCTAAGTGTAGAATGAAAAGAACTGTTAACAATTTCATAATCATTTTCCGACCAATTTAACATCGCAATCAGCCACACTTTTCCTATTCTTTTTTAAAAGCCCATTTAAATAAAAATGATAATCACTTGATTTAAGACAAATGAAAAAAAATAGTGTTTAAATGAACATGTTGCACAGGAAGATTTTAAAACTCTGTGTAGCAATAAATTTAATGAAAGCAAGAAATGGCCTACGAAAAGTTACAAACATACGGAAACTTTGTTTTAGGAAACACAGAACACTATAGAAAGTTTCTTCATTTTCTAAAGAATGTGTCTCTCATTTTGAAAAGTCATGCATACAGTAGATTAACAAATTAGAAAGAAGAGATAATTTAATCTTTAGCACTACTTTTTTTTAAGTCCATTCAGCTTCATTTCAAACGTATTTCCAAAAGCATGTGTTAGTAAACAAACTTTCTCATAAAACTTTTTGTAGTCTGAAAAAAATGTAATAGCAAGTGGATGTTTGCTGTGATAAGAAGGCAATTTGAAGCACAAAGAAAAAATTATATTTCGCAGAATTATATTATATTTTCTTCGTATGCCAATAAATTAGTTTCTGTAATTCATGCTAAATTCAAGTGAAACTTGATAATACTGGATGTAAAATAAATTATCCTTTTAATTAAAATTTTACTCATTAATTTTTACAGTAAATTAAAATGTGAAAAATCAGATATTATTTTCAAAAGCAAAATAGAAATCGCACAAAATAAATATTTTAATTAATATTCTCGTTTGCATTGAACTTTTATATTTCAGAATTAAATCGAAATATTTAATTAACTTGCATTCTAAAAATAAATTAAAATTAAGTAGTTGAACAAATATAAGCATTTTAATTGCAGTTTAAAATGAATCTGTCAAAAATATTAAAAGATTAATAATTTTGAAATTTTATTTGTTATTTTATGAATTAAAATGCATTCATCCTCTATTGTTAATTTTCAGGTTTAGATATCAAGATAGATATTCATTAGTAGAACCATCATAAGTAATATTAATTCTGAATAAATATTTATCTTAATGCTACTGGAAGATATCAAAATTAGAATCCGAGAAAATCAAACTTAGTAATTCTATCTCTACAAAACATATAATCGTTACCATTTGCGCTTTTTTTTCTGACATTTGAAATCTTCAAAATGTTTTACGCAGTTCCTGAAGAATATATTTAAAAGTATTAATGCATTGTATAAAGTTTATGGGCTTGAAATTGGTAAGACCTAACATAAGATCGTTTGATTCGCTCACATATACACACTCGCAGAGGATTTCCTCGTTTAAATTGTAGCAAAATATATATTCATGATGCCATCTGTCAAAAAAAGGAAAACATGTTCTGTTGAACCATATTGTTGGACATCCTTTCATTTTAAACGTGCCCCTCTGGATTGGACGGATAAAGAAACACAAACTCGTAGTACCCGGGCGTACAGATCCTTTATGTGTAGCCTTCAACAGATATCGTCTTACCAATGGCGGCTACAATAGATGTCACACTCCGATCTTCGATTCCGCTTAGCTACAACAGAAATATACCGATTTTTCCTTGGACGACCGGCTACAGGCCTTCGACCAACTGTCTGGCTGGTTTGGAATTATTTCCATAATCGTGAAATGACGAAACGATAAACGCCGAAGAAATCAGCAACATCTGAGACAGACTGTCCTGCTTGAATGGGTCCGACACCCCAGCAACACTCAGAATCTTCCATTTGTCTTCTGGAAGCCATAGAAACCTATCTAGCTTGAAAAAAAATCTTACGAACGTTTTAAACACTTTTCATCAGCACTTGCATACAACTTCTGTAACCCTTCACAATGCCGGATTCTAGTACGATTACTTGTTTTGCATATTTCTCGACTCGAAACCGTGATTGGCAGTTACATAGAATATTTGCATACTTCTTCTTATTTGCATACTTCATTTTCCTACTTTTGCAACAAAATTTCTTTCATTAAATATGGCTCACCAAAATTAACATTTTCCTGTACATGCTTTTGGAAGTGAGTGTATTATCGAAGGCTATTAACATTTTTTTTTTTTAATAATTGTTTTATATAGTCTCCGGCCTCAAACAAAATTAATTTATATGTACAGCTGCGGAAAAAAAAAGTCCCATTTGCTCTTTATTTCGCCGTCGTACGTCGTAACGTAAAGTTATATATACCATTCGTTTGCAAATAACGCGTACTTTAATTTAGTATTAATTTAATTTACATCAGGGGCCGTCTTCATATTTAATTCTGCATCAACTTCGTTTTTCTCAATGGCAACCCCATATTTTGACTTTATTAAACGAAAGAAAACCTTCAAATTACCCTAAATATTAATTTTCACCAATTTTCTACGATAATTTCCGGAGCTATTCCGAATTAATTTTTGCGCGTTTTTAGGGGACTTTCTGCAAATTGAAAAACGCTATTTGTAGGTTCCGAACTTTTCGTTTTTCATTAATTTTGCTTGCGATGGTTAAAAGAAATTAATATTATTTTCAAGGAAAATATTGTTTTCATCTCTCATATAGTTTTTTGTACTGAGAATATCAAGGGTAGAATAGAATATTTAGTCTGTGGTCCAAATGACCCGTGAGTTCATAACTTCCTTTGTTCGTACACATGATTTAAGGGGAAAATGCAAAATGACTGCTCACGATTTTGAAAATCTTTGTAATTTTGAAATTGTTTTTGAGTATTTCCGTTGATTGTTCTCTTAGACAGGTGAAATGTTGGCAGGAGTTAGAGGCTGCTCTCTGCTCTTCTGACTACAATCTTGAATATTACTCAGCTATGGTCGAACTTAGATGAAGAATGATTTCCTGATAGAAAATTTATTTGTTTGAATTTCATGTAAAAAACGCAATTATTTTTTTCCGACCCAATATTATCACTGTGTTTGTTATTTCACTTTCTTCATTTAATGCTATCGTCTGCAATGTGCAATATTCATAAGACTTTTGGCGGTATTTTAATTTATAGTTAGATGAAAATTTAGACAGAAAAACGTGATTTTGAATGCTTGATAAAGCATGGGGAAGTCCAAAGACCTAATGTTTCCGATATTAAAAACGGTCACATTCACGCCTGGAAAGTTGAGGATGTTAGTTTTTCAGAAATAGGACGTTGTATTAGAAGACATACATCTACTGCATCTAATTCTATAGCTGGAATATATTTTATTTGGGGGAATATGGTAGCAGAAGCAACAATACAGGCTTTATAGAAGCCCTATCAAACTGTAAAAACCTCTAACTTATTTGCTTCAAAATTTGATATTTTTAATACTGTTATCTTTTACTGTGTTTTTCACAAAATAAATCTAATTTACGTTTATTTTATGCAATTTTCAAAAAATTTCACTTAATAAATTTATATATGGTCCCTTAACTCATGAAACTAACACATTTTATTTAATATAAATTAAACTACTGAACGTAAAAATTTGAAATTTTGCACAGCCATGTAATATTAATTTCTGCATCTATTTCCATTGAAATTTGGCTAGGTCGCTATTCATAATTTTTTTAATATTAATTTAATAATTCATAATTCTTATTAATAATTTATTAAAAATCATAATACATTAAATTATGTTTGGGTCGTTTAGTTCTAATAGTACGAATAAAAATCAGCTTCTTACTATCATTATTATAAGAGATATGAATTGACGTATGAAAAAATATTTTAACATAAGTGGAGGGGGATTTTGGGTGCTCATAACTCACTCATTTTCTGTCCAAATTTATTGAAAATTGGTGTCTGGGGTTAAAATGAGCTAAATTTTTGAAATATGAAGTGAAATCTAGGGTTTGCTATTGAGAAAAAAAAAGTTGATGCGAATTTTAATATGTAGATGGCCCCTTATGCAATTTTTATGCATAGCAAATTAAAGTGTACGTCAATCGTAAACGATTGGTATCTGAAATTTTGCTGTACGGCGAACGACGGCCGAAAAAAGTACAAGTGGAACTTTTTTTTTCTACAGCTGTACATATGTATATGCGAAATCATACCCCGACTTACGCGAACTCGACCTACATAGTTAGTGCTCTGTCCCACCTATTGAGTAAGTTCGGGGCATTGCTGTACCAATAAAGTAAAGTTAGTAAACTGGAAAATACGCGCCATGCAATGATTTATAAAACTAGAAATAAAATCCATTTATCAGATTGATATTCGTTTCTAAAGCACAAATTCAACAAACTACAAATGTGCTGCATCTAAAAATGAAACTCTCATAAAATTCAATTACGATTTGTACCAGAAATGAAACACGACAAATTTCCCTTTCATGATAAATCATTGGAATTATTGAATTTTCCTATTCATTATAAATATTGTTTTTCTATTTCGTATCTAGGCATCAGACATATTTATAAAGAAGAATTTTTTAAATATTACTAAATGTGCATCTGTTCTGGAAATGATGTAAAATAAAATTTTCATTAAATTTCGGTTATTTGAAATTCAAGGATAGTTAAAATCAAAGCACAGTATTTTAAGAGTTCTCTTCAAACATTGACATTTAATTTTAAAATGATTTTTAGCTGGTATGTCCTTCTGCAGTGTTTTCGAAGACAGCAAAAACATGAGTGTCCTACATTATTTCAAATACTAATAACGCCTTGCAATGATCGATAATTTATCATACGTTTTGCTACATTATTTAATTTATTATTTGAAATAATAAATAGGGTTTTATTTGAAAAAAATTTTAACGAGTGAAGAGATTTTTCAATTTGCTTTTTTTTTACTAGGCTGCAAAGCGAAAAGTTACATTTAAGAAAAAATTTTAATAGTTTTTTTTTATGAAAAGCTTACTTCACAAGAATTTATAAAGCATTAATAGTTATATAAAAATAACTGATTTATAATTTAACTTTAAATGAATCTAAAATAATTACAAATTTTATTACATGTATTTTTTAATTATTTCCCTTACATTTCATCAGCATTTTATTTTTCTGTTGAATTATTTTGTTGAATTCTTAATTGCTACCAATAACGTAATCAATTAATTTTACAAAGAGAAAATATTACAAATTAACTCCTGTACTATTAATAAGTTTTATTTAAGTTTTAAAGGGTTTTTTGAAGCACGATTAAAAGTATTGATATAGAGGTTCAGCTTTTGTAAGGATAAAGTTATGAAACAAAATTTTAGAAATATATTATCCGAAAGCTGTGCATAACGATACTTTTAGTGTTTAAAACTTCAACATTCAAATGTGTAAATTAAAAAGCTTTTACTTTTTTCGTACAGTTTCTTCTTAAATAATTGTATTGACGAATCATGGGGAAAGAAGAAAAGAAGAAATCCTCGGACCATTTCGACCATTTTATTCATTTTTTAAAAACCGCTCAAAATTAACCTTTTTAGTAATAAAAACTTCTTTAAAAATTGCTTTTTTCTACGTTTGGATCTTTAAATTGACGTTTGTTAAAGTAGTTGGAGTATTCATTGGATCGCATTCTGAAAAGACAAAATTATGATTAACCATCATTTTAAAAGACGATTTAACTGTTAAAAAAAGCAGCCATGTAAAACATCTTGCTGGTGAATGATCTAAAAGAAAAGATGTTCCTTGAAATTAAAAATATCTTCCCAACTTATAATTCGTCATGCAAGCGTTTAAATTTAACAGATAAGCGCTACGTTATAAGAGAAAAATGGGAATATTTGTATCATCAATAAAAAGTAGAATAATTACATCACTCAGCTCTCTTTCACCAAATCGCTTTGTAAAATTTATTCATCCCCAAAAAATGGTAGAGTAATTTTGTGGTTAAGAAGGTATTTTACAAATAGCTTTGAATCTTTTGTGGCCAAGGTGGCAAAGACGCTGTGATAAATGACTAAAGATAAAAGAACTCAACACATGGTGGAGAATAAATGACTATTTATAAAGTTGAGTGAAAAAAATACAAAAGAATGAAGGATTAAAGATACCGCGAAAAAAGGTCAAAGAAAGTTGATGTTTTCTTTCTTGTTACTGCGTGAAAAATGATGCTCGATTCACATGCTTTAAAAGTTATACTTTTTCAGTACTGTTAGAGCGCTGGTCTTAAATTTAAGTGTATTTCTGTTCAGTTTAAAAAATCATCTTTCACGGTTACATAAGACATCACTGAAGTCTTTCAAAAATTAGAACATTTTGGTGTTTCATTCAGATTAATTCTATACCAGTTTTACTCTTTTATTTTACCAGCAGCAATTTTAATGTCTTAATTTTTTTTACCTTAACCTCAAATTTTTTCATCAAAACTCGGTATATGAATGTTTGAAAACTCCGCTTGACTTGGCAGTGTGTTTTTCATATTTAATTCAAGTTATTCTTGTTTAAATTTAATTTTAAAGTGATTTGTTTTCGAGAAAGAAAAAATTACAGAAAAAAATTAATTAATGCAACTCGGTTCGTCATTGCATTTGGTTCAACTGTTTCCGCAATCAGTATACTTTTACTACTTGTGTCACGATACTGCTGGTATTTAAGTAATTATTTTGACTTTTCTTTTCGAACTGTATTTAATTACCATGTTAAAACATGGAATTTGTTAAATCTGTTGCAATAGGAATACTGTTGTAAATAGTTTTTCAATGAAACTAAGCGAAATTTTCTAGTTTGAAACTGAATAGTCAGAGACTGAATGTAGCATGTACATACCATTGTCATGTACTGATATCTAAAAGCAATAACTGCGTAATAATATTAAATCATTCAATAAAAAATATGGATCATCAACTTGATATGCAAATGTGTGGTCTAGAGAAAACTGCTGAATTATTCATCAGAACGACAAAAGAAACGTTCAACACTGTTCTATTACTTTTTGAGTGACTGAACATTGAATAACTACAAAAAAGATTTAATTCATAATTTTCTTTTTGTTTTCTGTGTTGTGAAAATTTCATTGTCATCATTCAAATTAATATCCAAATTTTTTTAATTTAGATAGATAAAAATAGAGCTTAAACTTAGTTTGACTGAAAATATTAAAAAATCCTAAAAATTTAAAAAATCGAAATATTATTGATCACGCTGCAGAATCCCAAAGATAATAGCTCTTCTCGGAGGCAGATGCATCCTCCATCTTGAATGAAGAATATAATTTTTTTAAGTAGTAGATAAGAATTTCTTGTGATAACTGCATAAATGTTGCGAGGTTGCATTAAATGTAGAAATATCGCCAAACTGAAATGTACTGAAATCTGTAGAAATGTATAAAGAATCGTACATTTTCTGAATTGAATTCCTTGTTTTGTTTTCTACCAAAAATGCAATAAAATAACGAAATGTCTATTGGTGCGGCAGTACAAAGTCTGGAGAAAGGCCTTACAATTTTCGCTGACTTTGTTTTGGTGGTATATAATTTAAACTAACTTGTCATTATATATTTAATCACAATCGTATTTATACCGCTACTGCCTACTGCCATGATGAATAGCTATCCAGTAGACTGTAAGTACCCAATCGCCGTCACTTTTCTTGAAAATACATTGTGTAATCTTCTATTGAGAATAATTTCATTTTGAACTTTCTATACAGCTTTTCTATGAGCAGATAATTCAATACCAATTCATACACTCGATCAATCGTATATCGTTTCGGTCGATGCATAAATGTCTAAGTTTGGCAATTAAATAATATTGCCTAAGTGGCGATGGACAAATGGCCTTCAGTTACAGTACTTTGTGACGTCAGTAAGTGAATATGTTAGACGTCTTGGCATCACACCGTGATATCACTCTGCACCGTTACATGTTTGATAGGAAGGGACGTCGCAGAATTAGCGCATTCACACCGCATTTGTTATGAGAGGAATGCCACAAAATGTAACGTCCTCGCAACGATACTCTCAACATAATTGCTCAGTGAGTAGTACAAAAGTTTTATTTTTACTTTTCTGCCATCTGCAGAAAGTTATATCATAATAATAGATATAACGCCAGTGTTTATATTATTTTATTAGGAGCATCTAAATTCTGTCATAAAAACACAGTACGATGGCAAATGAAAAACAAACAGATTCGAGTAACAGTAGCCTTACTGCATTCAAAATCAACATTTTTACCTCTTTCTCTTTCTCCACTACAAGATTTCGTACAATTAACATATTTAAAATGACTTCCTACATCTTTAATATTTAATAAATAACATTGTTATTCCTACAAGAAAGCTTAGAAACACCTATCACTTCTACTATTGATTACTTGCTTAAAGATGGATCCTTTAATTCATTTATTATCTAATCTCTAAAGAGTAATTGCGGCATCCTTTTAAATAGCCCAATGAACAAATTCCTCCTACATTGGAAAAATCCCCCCCACCCAAAAAATGTGCATTATATGATACGTAAAAGGAATAAAAAAATACAATATTCCATAAGCTTCCTATTCAAAACCCCAACTCTTGTACAGCAATTGTTCTCCCTCTTTTAAACTAATTAAGATGGTTGCCAAGAAACAATTATCCCAGAATAATTTCAGGGGGGAAAGGATCAAAACACCTTTAGGAAAGTACGTATGAGGAATTTCTAAAGTGGGGATTGATGGCTAAGTTAATAAATCTGTCACTTAAAGCAAATAAATTGCTACTTATTAATATTGATGATATTTAAGTTTGTACGGCGTAATTATAAAAGATCTATTATCTTGATTTTAGTTTGTGTTCTGCCACTTCCTATTTTAGTTTTATGCTACCAATCGAAAGTTTAAAAAAAAAACATAATGAGAGAAGCTCCTGCATTAACAATTTATTTTGTCAAATAAAATTAGCTGAAAACAGTTCCTTAACATTACAGGATTTTTTTTGTATTAATGACGTTATGCATAAAATATACAAAACTGCTTTCTCGGTGTTTTTTTTTCTTTTTTTTTTTTGGCGGGGGGGGGGGGAGGTAGGAGCGAGGGTGTGATGCAGTTCACATATTTTCAATAAATGTGTATTACACTTTCCTATTCTATTAATATCTTTTATTATTTTTAACTCCCATTCTTCCCTTTCTTTTTGCTTCCGTTAAAATAAAAAAATAATAAAAATCTCTCACCCCTCTTCCTCCGATTTGCTCTAAATCAAACTGTTGGATTTAAGATTTTCTTTTGTTCCTCTCTTCTTGTTTTGCTCAGTAAATTTCCTGTTTTGACACATTTTAAAGTACATTTGCTGAAAAACCTATTTTAACACTTAAATTTAAAAATTAAAAAGGGCCAGGTGTAAAAGAAATGCATTTTAAGCGACATGGTGCACCCATTAACGCTCAACGTCCTTTTTTGAGGACGTCGTAAAACTTTTTGGTCAAAAACAGAATATGATCATTAATTTGCATTTTATTTTAATTTAGGGAATACTATATTTGATTCCCACGAAATGCGCAGTGATAGCTAAGTAAAATGCGAAACTGTTACTGTTTTATTCATATTTTTAGAAAGAGAAATAGTTTTCATATGCCTATAATATTGGTAATTTATCACCTCATGTATCATCATATATTGGAGATTGTGTGGAATATGATGTGTGTGGAAAATGATGAACGCTTTAATGTGTTAATAGGTCAATACTACATGATTTACGTTTTACGAAGATCAATATTTTATGTATGGAAACCAACATAGGAAAATAGACATACAACTGAAAGCTTTTTTTAAAGAGATTATAGCTTTTTTATCATATACTTTAATTCCAGTAAATATCATATTGCATTTTCAGGGCACCCATTACTAAATGCTGAAACACCAATTGCCAAGTGCAATTTTGGTGGACAGAAAGAAGGAAAGCGGACACTGATTCTGCGTTCATGAAATTTCAACTTATCTATTATATAATATAATATTTAGCGCATTCGTGCTTCGTTAGTGTTGCTTTTTTGCGTACCAAGTTACGGGGGCGCAGTGGTTTAGAGCAGTTACTCTGCTAACTGACTGCAAACATATGGGGATGGGTTGAAATATCTCTACCCATGGCTCTCATTTCTATCGTCTGTATTTTAACAAAAAACCTTTCATTGAGTTGTCCACTTCATTCAACGATAAGTTCTTGAGATGAAGCATATACAGTTATTTTATGTGTAGTTTTTCTTAATCTGACGGAGGCGATCTTCAGAGGAATCCCACGAAGGGAAACTAAGGAGTCACAGTGGGACCGGGCAAACGATCCGAGATTTCATTTCCGGATATCCCCCGATGACTAGGATCCCAGGGCAGCTGAATGTGGAAGGGAAGAGACCGACTGTGTAAGTTTATTGTGGAGCATTAATATGGAAATTGGGGGGGGGGGGTTCATGGTTCACTGTCTTCAGAGCAGTGAGTGTACAGGACTGCCCAAAAGATTCTAAATGCATTAAGTTCTATGGGCAGAAATTCATTAAAGTGCATTTCAGAGGTATAAGGCTAATTCAAACGACTCAGAAGTGATATATGCTGTTAAGGGTTACAAAATGAATTTTTACACCGAAGAAAGTGCCTTTATCATTTATAGTTCTGCTACAGGAACACTCAAACGATTTCCGACACATTACGATCAATGGTAGCTTTAGGGACATTCATCCATTTCATGCACAATACCGTCCTTTCATTAGTTAGTAGGTAGTGGTCCGACCACGGTCACGTGCCTCCCTCAAGAATTACTCCAAGCTTGGTGACTTTTGGTGCACATGTGTATGTATTTAACTCTCAAATATCAAAACTATTAGTCGTAGAATGTTGAAATTTCATACATAAGATTGTTGTAACATCTAGTTATTCATCTCGATTTTCAGTTCCAATCTACTGGAGAGTTTATTTACAGGACCACCCAAAAGAATTTCAATACATTAATGTCTATGGGCATCTTCTGTATATTACATCTGTAGTCAGTCATTGTTTGGTCCATGCCCAAAATCTCGCCATCTGTCATCGACCTTTGCGAGTGTTGCCAAACTATCGCCATATTGTCTTCGTCCTTGGCGAGTTTTCCCGAAATGTCTCCAAATTTGGCGATAGTCAGTCATTGTTTGGTCCATGCCCAAAATCTCGCCATTTTTCGTCGACCTTGGCGAGTTTTTCCTAAATGTCGCCAAATTTGGCGCCAAAACTAATTTTGCATTTGAAATAACTCTAAAACTTTTAACCGTAGAATGTTGAAATTTTGTATTTAGAACTATTGTAACAGCTAACTGTGCATCTCTTTGTTTTTCAATTCCTACTATTAGTTCAAACTTTTTCTATATATTTATATATCTTTTCAAATTTTCAATCTTTAATAAAACACTTTTTATTCATCCACTCAAGTTCAAATACATTTTTTTAAACTTGTAGTGGATGGTACTTGATGTTAATGCAGTTTTTTCAAATATTAATTTATTAATTAAATTTAATTAATTAATTTACCAAAAAGTTACTAAAATAAAAATTTTCTGTGTTGACCTAAGTAGGATTAGAATTAAATTTTTTTTTATATATTACTTGTTCAGTTGTGCATTCTCCCGGGCGTTGTCTTTTAGAAAGAGTGGAAATCAAAACATAATTTTGTGGTGGGTATTCTGGACAGGGTGAGGTTGAAATGAATTTTAAAGAGCAGAAGGGTATTTATAGTATTTTATCCATGGTGTTGAACGTTTGTGTTGTTTCCACTGGGGATTTCGTGACCTTTTCATATTCATTTCTTGTCAAGTGCACAAATGTTGTTTCTGCTATAAGCCAACCACCCCTTGTAATTTTCGTTCCATCTATTCGGGCATGATTCAGAACTTGACTCGTTATATTTATTTTTTAGATTTTTTCAGGTTATGGTTTGGGATAACCCGATGATTACTGTGTAAAAAGAAAGTTATGATTCGTAAAACCTCTTTGGCCGTTATGTCAAGTTACCGCCGCTTGAGTGAGTATGGTGTAGAGTTCCTACCTAAGTGCTGTAAGATTTGTATTAATTGTTACTTCCGTATCCATATTGGCGAGCGATTATCTCGAAAAGATTGTCTGTAACATTTTCCGAGACGATGGTTGCGGATGTAGCGAAAACTTTATTAAATAGGAATCGTGTAAACAGGAGAAACTAACCACAAGTACAACTGCAAGAGAACCCAACCATAGACAGCGTACACATTAAACCCTTTAAGCGGTCAATTTTTTTACCGAAATGCTTCCAAAAAAGGCATATTTTGAAAGGCATATGATGAAATATTCCCGCTCTCTCGCTAGGAAGAAAAACCCGGATGAAAAGCATTTCAGTTACATTGACAAGCCACGCCATCGATTGAAAAATATTAATACTAGTCTCTTCACAATAATGAAATATACGGGCAAATCAGAAAAGGAAAGGAGAAAATGTCGATGCCCGTACGCTATACGGGCAAACCAGTTGAGGCCAATTTTGGGTAGCACGCACAATGTACGGGCAAACTGCTTCAGGGGTTAAATATAAACTCAAATTTACTTACTTGCTGGAAAGGTACAAAACCCAGATATCCCAAGTCAGGTAATAATGAAAAATTGAGTTTGAGTATACAAACATGCCCCAAGTTCTTGCTGTAAGTTATCAGAGAAATGCTCTCGAATTTTCTAAAATTATGAGATTTTAAAAGTCAGCATCGGAGAATGTTAATAGTTCCATAGATGAATTTGAATGCGCTGAAGGTTTCTCAGTTTCTTATACATTTGCAATGGAAAATTTGAACTAACAAACATTTTAATTCAGTCTACATCGAGCTGATAATCTTTGTAACGATGAAATCAACGGAGTTAAACGTATGCTTGTGATTAAAAGTTAAAAAAAAATATGAGCAACTCTCTCATCCCCTCCGGTCAAAAATTTTGCACACTGACATAAATGATAAAAAAATAAGACGGGAGTACCAAACAAGTATAAACATTTGATAAAAAGGAAACTCGTGTACAAAACTTTTGAGTTACTGAGTCATAAAAAAGAAGCATTCATTGATGCTACACTTGTAATGGAAGAAGGAATGAATGAATGCAATCCCTAAGTCGTATACTACTGTTTGGGGTAATTGAAGAGTGAAAACAACTTATGCGTTTCCACCCTCTAAAACGACACTCAAATGTTTGAAATATGAAAGCCAGTTATCGATATTGACGATATCTACCTTGATAGAGAAACCTTAGTTTTAATAATACTGTAAGTATAATTGAATTTTTTTTTCACCTACTCACTTTGGAGGTTTTTTAACTCACAACTCCCCACCCCCCCCCACACACACACACACACATACACGGTCCACTGTCCATTCTATTGCAGCTTATTTCATTATGACTGAATAATGTGCAAAGGTGTAATCCTAAATTACTTCTACATTCAAAAAGTATAATACCGTAAATGCCGATAAAATATAGTCCCTAATTACTATAAAACATACTTTAACATGTTTTATACCAACATTTTTCGATCAGCAACTACCTCTTTAAAAGTATTTGCCAAAAGCATTCAGTTTTAATCTTTTAATCGATCACACATGAAACACTTCCAAATGTCACGCCCAACTTGGCTATCGTTTCCAAATTTTGAGCAAAAATTACGTAATCGCTGAGAAACTTGTAAAAAAATGTATTTTCATAAACGTTTGTTCATATTTGTTCCAGCCTAGTACCCATCTTGAACTAATTAAGGCCGTTGCTATGAAACAATTACTTGGGTATTTTGTAAACGATCATAACATTCTCGGGTAAGTGCTTTGGAAGAATTTTAAAATTGGAGGTTGGTGGCATAATTAATAAATCTGTCAGCGAGTAGAATAATTTGTCATTTATTAATATTGATTATGCAGATTCCATTTAAAATGTTTTGTTTACGTCAAAATTAATCATTTTTTATGTGTTTAAAAATTAATACTTCTGACTATCGGAAAAATGCCTAACTATTTTACTTCTAATTGTTTTTTTAATTTTCTTTCATCATTTAATTACCTGCTGCAAGTTTTGTAAAGCTTTTTAAATTGTGATAGACTTTATAAAATAATACCTTTAGAGCTGAATTTCATGATTTTCAATTGATTAGTGGAATTGTTAATGTCTCAATTCGACGAGACTAAATTTTTAAATAACGTATAGCCATTGTTATTTGATAATATCGTCTGGATTAATCTGGATCTAGTATATGATTAACCAGTATTAGCTAAGCTTTAATAGTTTAAAATAATTTTGTAAGAAATTTATTTACAAAAATCGCCATAGCTTATATTTTTATAGCTATGCAACTGATTGTCTACGTAAAATTTTTCCTTTTATGTTTATTTAAAAAAGGCATTATTTTGAGGATTTTAGAGTTGCTTTTGGATAATTTCTGGGAGAAGAGTTTAATTTTACGATAAAAAGAAAATAATTTTAAAGTGGCTTCTAAAGTTTAAAACGAAATCAAAATCTTAAAAATGAATTCATTGACTTTTATTTGGTATTTCTTGACTAAAAGATGCTGTTATCTGAATTCTATCAGTGTGTATATATCTTTACTTCATCCAGCAATATTAATAAAAAATGAAAACAAAAAATTATTGTTTTAGTTTGATTCAGTATTTGTACCTTCATAAAAGTATAATGTAGCCCGAAAAATACGAAATTGCTAATTCTACAAACTATAGAATTCAAAGTGTCAAATCGAAACCTTTGTCAAGTGGTGGTAAGCACACGTAGTGGTGGTGGTCACCTTTGCAGTGGTTGTAAAAAATCATTGGCTTTCGTCTCTAGCTTTGAGTGCATATTTTACCGTTCTTATCTCTGTGTGTTGAGTTACGTAAACTTGTATTACTACTTAAATAGTCAGAAGATAAAATAAATTCACAATTTAATTAACCGAAATTAAATTGTGAATTTATATTTTAAATTAATATTTTATAATTTTATCTGAAAAAGCGATTCGATACAGCAATTCTTTATTAGATAAAATCATACATGCCTGTTTTCCCAAAAAAATGCGTTTTGTAGAAATCATAAAACCAAATTTATTGTGTTTAATGTACGTTGGCATTAAGTATTTATCTTAATCATAGTTAAGACCGCTTAACATGGGGATGAGTTAAATGAAAAATTTTAATACAAATTACCTTTTTGTTAAATATAGTTTCATAATGTACTTTAATGGGTACACTTAATTTGTATAAAATATAATTCTGTAACAAATGTTCATTAACTGCAGCTACCTAATTCAGTTTTGCATAAACATGATACATTTTCTTAAAAAAGCTATTTCATTTACATTTTTATGGATTTTAGTGGCATGCACATTAATAAGAGAAAAACTTCTACGCATGTAAATAAAACTGATTTTTATGACATAATTTTAAAAATTATGGAAAAAAAATTTAAAGTCGATTAAGGAAGTTTATTACTTACAGTGCTTAAAGAACACGCTTAATTATATAAATGTGTAATTTCACTGCCCCATGCATTATGTTTGATTGGATACCTTTTCTGTTCAACGCATACGTTACTGTACACATACTATTTTTCTCTGTGAAAAGTATTAGGTGTACAATTTTGCCACCGCTGTTTTCCTACAGACGCCTTCATCGATGAATAAAGGTCGGAATGAAATAGGTAACAGACGTCATACAATAAACTTGGTCATCCGACAACATAACCACATAAAAACATTAGTCCATTTGCGTCTGCATCATAAAATTATTCTCGGTTGAAAATATAAGTTTACGAGCTTAACTCTCGTCATTTGCGGAAGCTTTCAATTTTCTGCTTCAATATGAAGACATCTGGGGCTCCTCGCATGCTCTTAGATACCTGCGGTGAAGCCGCGCTTGGTGAAAGAACTTATCGCTAATTGTTTCAAACAGTGATTTTGGCTTTAAGAACAGTGATTTTTGCCTCAAATACCAGCATAAGGGAAGAAGAGAGGTTTAGAAGAGGCAGGAGAAAATTGAAGATAGGATTCGTGTCAGAGACAAGAAGAATTGGCAAGATATTTCGAAATGACTCCACAAGCAATTTCAACTTTGAATTATAAACGTATTATCAGTTTTTTAGAATAAAACCTCGAATTTTAGGTTGTGTGGAAGGAGAAAAAGAGAGTGTAATTTATTTTTTATTCTTCTAATGCCAGGGTCAGCAGCGGCAGCAAAATTAGGAGATTACGAGGGGAATATGTGAATATTCCCCTCGTAATCTCCTAATTTTGAAACAATTTCAGATGAGAGACCTGGCATCTGAAACCGGCATTCCCAGAGGTGTCTTTTAAACACGGAGGACATTGGATCTACGAACAGATTTAACGTGCACTAGCTCCCATTAGTGTACACGGTCCCACAGCAGTCCAGCCGAGAGAGGTGTTCATCCTACCAAGCACTGGCCAAGCTGGTGCTGCTTCACTTTCCGTATTCTTACGGGAATGGAGCTTAGCGACTAGGCCATTGCGGGACAGGTGAAAGCAACGTTGTATTCTTAATATTTCTCGACTCAAAGTTTTACGATATTTCAAAAGTTAAAAGACCTCCATACAAAAGTGGTTATGGGTGGAATATTGCCATATTCATACAGAAAAGGTAAATTTCAGTTAAAACTATCTTAGAGAATATGTCCATATTCATACAGAAAAGGTAAATTTCAGTTAAAACCATCTTAGAGAATATGTCCATCTGAATAATATACAGGACAAAATATATCAAGGAGAAAACGCATAAAAGCTTTTTAGTTAAATAAGTGGATGAGTCTGTTTTTGTCATATTCAGTCATCCTCTTTAACGAAATAAAATCTAGAACTACTTTATCAATAGGAAATTACAGTAATTTATTTCCCTTAGAGTCCAAAACTGAAATGTGGATAGTAAGATAAAGGTACTCAACAATAGCTTCACATTCCTGGAGCAGAATAATATTAACCCTTTTTGTCACATAGATCTGCATACCAATTAAAGCTCTATGAATTAATCATAGTGCCTAAAGCATATTTTAATGGCATTTTTTCCTAGACTAACGTGAGCATATAACCTTTTTTTAATCTTGAAAGTCTGTGATAGTTAATTAATATTATAACACGAAACCGTATTTTGTCCTTTAGCAGTCATACTATTGGTTACTACTTATAGTGTTTATTCGTAAGTCAACCTTACAAGAATGTTCATGAGTGTTTAAAAAGTTCTCAGCTTGAACTTTTTACAAACACTTCAGTAACACTTTGGTTTACTAAAAATATATTTAAATGAATTAAAATAGAAATATAACCGTTTTATTTAACTCCACAGCAAACACATTTTGGTCAATAAACTTTTATGTGAACTACAGAACTGGAAAGTAAAAACCTTCAGTATGTTTATAATCTCTTTCTGTACACTGCAGTAAGCAATTTTTAAAATTTCAGTTGCTGAGAAATAAAAGGTTAAGTACGAACATTCAGTTAGACAGTTATAATTAAAGAACATACCATAAGAACCCATTGTAAGTTCAACGGTAAAAATGCATCATCGATTTGAATATTTTTACTTATTCTTTACGTGACTGGTTTATCGAAAGTAATTTACATTATTCTTTTTTTTTAACAAGATTAACTTATCTTCACGAAAAACCACCCCAATAAATCACGTACTATGTCAAGCGCAAATATCTTTTTCTTCGGAATACTTTCCCTGCGTACCTTGTCTTGGTCTCGATCGTATTTATGTACCTCTCTCTATCTGCAACGCAAATCCCCAAGATAGACAGAACGGGTTAAGTGCTTTTGTCTCTCTGGAGGAAAAACGATGGTCTCCAGAGAATACTTTTTTTTATTGTTTGTACTCGACATGTTTCAGGAAATCAGTTGCTCCGACATAGATCAGACGCGACTGAGGTGTACATATGGAGCTCAAGTCTTAAGTGTGTTGGTAGATTGCATCTTATTTCTTTATTTTTGGAAAGCGATTCTTTAAAAATATGTTATGTCACAAAAGATTTTGTTATTAGGATCTTTCTTCACCGAATAATTAGGATGAAATCATTGAAGCTTATGTTTAAAGGAAAATGTTTGACTTAATCTGTCATTCCAGCCGCTACTAGCTGTTGCTTTTTTGATAAGTACGCTAGGGCTGTGTGCCAACAGCAAGAGTGCCCTGGGTGGAGTTTTTAAGTTTTTAAAACGCGTATTCTTGTTACAACCGACGAAAACTGCCCAAAACCTACAAACAGACTATTAGATCGATAGCGTTTCAATAAGCCTGAACGCCGGTCCTTCCTGTTTCAGCCATCTACCCAACGCTTCAAGAGTTGGAGTACTTTCACGATTATGAAAGTACTTGTAGTAGGGCGATTCAAGAGCAAATGTCCTATGCTAAATAAAAATTTTAGTTCCCCGTAGCAAGCAAAAGAATCTACAGGGTGGTTAGAATTAAAATTTCTTCTATAATCACTATCCTGTAACTAAAACAAGTGAATGAACTGCCACAAACTTAAGTCAAGCATACAAGATTACCGAATATCATTTTCAAAACATTTAATGACCCCCCTTTTTGTTTTGCACCTTAAATTTAACACCGGAATCAAGTACAAACAGCGAAAACACAGAACAAAAAGAAAGGCATGCATCAATATCAACAACTATTGACGAGTTTTTGATCAGAGTTTTGTACTTTTATCAATTTTAGTTTAAGAAATTTACGAATTTTCCAAGCAAAATGCCACCTTTTGTACATTTTTAACTAAAAGATTTTGTTTTTTAAATTCCTTCAGCAAATATTGTGTACAACCATGCGAATTTGGAGGCAATTCGTTTAAACCCCGTTTTAGCATTATTATTTAAAATAATCGTAGTACTGTACAACTTAAATGAATATATCTGATTACGTTCTGCTTGTTCAACTAGTCATAGCATTGAAAAATGACTCGTTTTAAAAATGGTAATAAGTATTTTAAAATTGGATTTTCTCATTTTCAGGATCAGTGTTAAAGCTGTACAATAAAATTTATAATTCAATATTTTCTACAATGTAATTGAAAACACTTAAATATTTCAATTTGTATTCATTTAGATTTTTTCCATAAATCTTAAAACTTAATATTTCTGCAGTATAACTAAGTCTATCGAAGACTTATATACAAAATGAAATATAAATTTCAGTGATTTTCTTTGAATTCATAAAAAATATTTAAAATATCAATTATGAAATTTAAAGCGCTATTACTCATTAATTCTTTCACACACATACACACATGGATATCAAAAGTTCTTCAAATCACTATAGCCCCACTAGTGGCCGAGCGCATATCGTTCTCAACTGGAAGACGCCTGGTTCAAACCCAGGTCACCCTCGATGACCTAACCGTTTGGAGTTTTCCGTTGTTTTCTCCGAATCTTAGCTTAAATACGGGTTAGGGGCCCTTAGGAAGACCCCCCTACGGTGGGCTCCCCCACCCATTGGTCTATATCCTTAGTACAGGTAATTAGCCGTTTTTCAAAAATCAATCATTATAAAATGTTTCATTTCTCATTACATGCTACACAGGGTGGATATTTGTAGGTGATTAAGAAACACTGCATAACATCGCTAAAATCGATTTTGTTCATACCTGTTTCAGTAACAAGTCAAGTGTCTTGCCCTAGAAAGATTCTTATTCTTCATTATCACCTTTTCTTAGTTTTCACCACTCTTTTCTAGGACGTTGATGATTTTCGAAGGCAATAATTTCGAAGGCGAATACCTCAATGGTTTCGGCTTCGTGGGATTTTGAGATTACGATTTATTGATCCGGCAGTAATGCTGGATCCTAGGGAACAATGCTCGACAGCCTTCAGATGAGTATTTTCCTCAAGCTTAGAATTAATTTAACAACTGATAACAGAGAGAAATAAGAAAAGAAGAGATATTAATAGGCAGTAACATACGCGCCGTTATTTTCTTAGTTGCTGTAAAAGAACGTAAAAGTTTAAACTAGTCCAATGAGTCGCTCCTTACTCATGATTTAACTTTAGCAAAATAATTAAAAGTGTGAACTATATAAAAAAATTAAAGCTAACATGAAAACTTTTCATAATTGATTAGTGATCGTTCGCTAACTCCCATATTCAACATGTACCGAGACCGCCGGTAAACAACAAACTCTCGGTCAAAAGCTCAAATGGTTTTCATTTGGTATTCAGATGGTATACCACTGGAGCAGGGGCGTAGCCAATGGGGGGGTTAGGGGGGTCATAACCCCCTCATGAGGAATTTTTTTCCATACAAAATGTATATTCTTCACTACATTGTCACACACAGGTATACATATATATGAATTGTAGTAGTCGTAACCCCCCCCCATGAAAAATTTCTGGCTACGCCCCTGCACTGGAGCGTTTGACCGAAAGTTTGCTGTAAACCAGCAGTCGAGGTAGAAGGTGAGTATGGCTTAAGAGATAAATTAGTATGAAATATTTCCATTCATTTGGAGATTGGGAGTTACCGAAAATTTCGATTATAATATTTGATCCAGACTTCCACTGGAAGATAATTTTTAAAAAATTTTAAACTTTTATAGTAAAATTTTTAGTTATTTTTTCATTATTAAATGAGATACATAAATATGTAAAAACGTTTGGACAATTGATGATTAGGAAAGCGGAGTAAAATTGCAATAAAAGTAATTTATTTATCAGTTTCAATCCCATGGGATTGCGTTCCTAATCCCACAAGAACAGTCCCGAAAATGTGGATCCACCAGGATTGGAATGTATTCCCAGATTGGAATTGTATTCCCTAATCATTCTTTATAGATCTTTCGTTGGTACAATAAATTACCTCCAGTAGAACAATTTGCAGACAGTAACTGAATGAACATTTTAAATGACGTGGTGTAGTGTACCTAGATTTATGTATTATTTATACATCTTTATTGCAAAGTGTTTCATAATCGATACGATTTTTTGTTTATGATTGTGACTAGAAAAAAAATATCGATTGAATCGTGATCTCGTAAAACGCAGTAGATCCCTTTTATTAGGTCTTACTTGTGCATACAGCTTGATCATATAAGAATATCTACCACCAGCTTAAATCCCTTCGAAAATAGATAGCGCGAAAGTGCTATTGTGCTTCCAAGAAAAATATTTTTTTCCCGTTTGCCTGCCTGACATGTTTTAGAAATCAGTTGCGTTGACACTGATCAGACATGATTGAGGTGTACATAAGAAGATAATGTCAATAGACTTTCTCTTATTTTTTGCTTCTACCTGGAAGTTTTCCAGTATTTTCTTTTATTTTTTGTTTTAACTTTAAATATTTTCAAGACGTTGGTTTTTTTTCTAAACAAAGAAAACGAAATAAGTTGTTTCACTTGTCTCAGAATATTCTTGTGAAACTCTTTTGCCGACGAAAATTATAGAAACGGATATAAAATAATTTTCAGCCACATTGACATTTTTAAAGACGGACATTTTTCATCACGATTTTGAATATATATTAATATATTTCAATTGATCTCGGGATTTAGATGTTACAGACATTTCTGCAAGTTTTTCAAAGCGTAAACTTTAACACAGATAATTTTCTTTCTGTCAATTCCAAATGTTATTTCGGATTCATCTTTGATATCAGAGCATATGTTAAAAATCCAATATACAGGGTGTCTTAAACGTTTTTTCATGTATGAATATCATTTTGATATTCATTTACCTAAGCAATGTCGCATCTTCGATACAATTTACATTCAAATTATATCATCTGGAGAGCAATTCTGATTGTGCGATGAATTCACTTCACTGTGAAGAACAAAGTAATTTAACTTTATTCTTATCCTTTTTTTTAATATAACCCCACTGCAGCTATATAAGGAAAAAATAATATAACTTTATTCTTATATAGCTTGAGTGCGTAAAGAACCAAAATATGAAAAAAAAAAGAATTTATTAAATGATAAGCAGAGGTTAAAATTTAAGGTTTGGAAATAAATCACGGATAGTGTAAATTAAAAATAAATCACGGATACATTGTATTTGATTCATCCCAAGAGATAATTTATCCGGAAAATGGATAAAAGTAGCTACATATTAAAATAACCTACAAAACATACAGATTAGTAATAAAAAGTGTACGTACTTTTCAAAAGTTCATCTCTTCAGAAACAGCAGCCAAGTGCTCAGGTGAGAAAAGAAAAAAAAAGCATTGCTACCAAGCTCGTACCAACAAAAAAAAAGGGGGGGTAAGGCTAATAAAGGTGTGAAAAGTAGAAATTCTCACAAAACGGCTTGTTTATTGACATGCAAATTTTGGTAGGAACTCAGGTTCCCGTTGACTAACTCTCTCATTATGTCCGTGGTTTCTACCAAGTGAGGGGGTTTGCTTAGTTAATATACATAGTAATAATAAATAGTTGCACCAGCCCTTAGTAATGTGCACCTAGAGGTACGAAATGACATAGAGTACATCATCTTCCCGCATATTATTTTTTAATTATGTCTGTTAACAATTAACTTGTTAAACAATTGTCAAATTGACAAGTGTTCTAACAATTGCCTGTTAACAATACTTTCTTGCACGGCGATACACAAATAAACTTGCATTGTTAAGGAGTAAAATAAGCGAGAAAATCTTGTTTCTAAATATATTCTTCAGCTTTATTGTACTCTAATCAGTTGGTATCAATCTTTAAAAATGAATAATACGAGAACGTAAATCTAATTAGATTCATCACTTTTTTGTCTTATCATATTTGCCTTTTTTACTATTTTTAAATCCAGCTCCCTCCAATTTTCTTCCTGAAAATATTTTTTAGGTGGTTTCATTTGTAGTTATATGTTAAGACGCAAACTCGATTGCCTTGAACAGTCAGAAAATATTAGTAATATTTTTTATAGCGTACACTTCATTATATTTTATTTTCCTTTCCCCAATTCAGTGCTGATTATCAAATACTGACTGAAAATGTGAAATACTGTTTTTGTGTCTTTTTTGAGATTGTTTCATATTTCGGCCACTCCATAGTTAACTATAATACTTGTGGAAAAGCTATTTAATCCGTAATTATAAAATTATATCTCTACATTCATTCGCTGGTTAAACTCTAAATCAAATAAATTGTTGACTTTTACATTTTAATTAGATGTAATATCGGGAATGGAATTTCTAAAGACGCTATATTTTGGCGTTACAATTATGTACATTAAAAATTATATTTTGGAAGTTAGTTCTATTCGTTTCTGAGATATTTCAAAATAGACATTCATAAGCAATCAATTCACTTTTTATATTAATCATCAGTCTTTAAAGCGAGTATTTTGTTAAAATAATAACCGTTTTACTTTCGTTTATTATTATAATTTTTTTATTACACAAATCGCAATTTTGTATTGTAACAATTTAGAAGAAAATAAAAGGCTCGCTTTGCCAGTTTTACGAAATATATATATATATTCCTCAAATTCCCTTTTGATCTTGATCTACAGCACTGAATCATGTTGCACTCCGCAATTTCGACGCCAAAATTCAATAATTCCACAAAGAATGTCAGAAAAGGCCTTAAATTTTGCTCAATTGTATTTCCAAGTGATAACATTATAATTCTTCCGGGCTGAAAACATCGCAATGAAAAATGATTTTTTATACAAAAATGCATGGTAAATATTTAGAACAATATTGGTTTTTAGAATAATAAAGATAAGTTATAAGAATATTGGTTTTTAGAAAGTGTAGGGATGGACGCGAGACGTGCGAGACGAGAATCGGGGCTGTCTCGTCTCGTCTCGCAGTGGTAAACCTCTGCCTCGTCTCGCATCTCGTCTCGTCTCGCGTCTCGTCTCGTCTCGCAAACACTGTGTCTCGTCTCGCGTCTCGCAAAGAAATTGCTGTCTCGTCTCGCGCGAGACGCGAGACGTCTCGCGAGTCTCGCAAAATTAAGGACTGCGATTTCGTTAGCATTTTATACTAACTTATTATTGGGATTTTATTGAAAATTAATATTAATAATAACAATTACTTACATATAGCCACATTAGTAGATATATTAATAACTATATCAGCATATATCGGCATTTGAAGTAAAAGAAATTGAGATTTAATCCGTATATATAATGTCACACCGAAAATATAGTATTTATTTTTATTTACTAGCTGCGTGCCCGTTCTTCGCACTGTAGTAAACGAAAATTTTCCTAACATGAGTAATTTCAATTAATTCCAGTGATGTGGAATCTAAAATAAAAGCAAAATTATTTGACTCTTGATGTAAAGTTTGCGTCATGAGTATTAACCTGGCATCATTGCAATATAATGACTCAAAAAACTACGTCAGTGTCATTCGCGATCAGAAAAGTGAAAAGCTTAGCGGTTTGCAGAGAACTCCCGACTTTCAAAATGTGTTATTTCTACATCATACTGTAGTTCTACATCATACTGTTCAAGTTGTAGCATTAAATACCTCAGACACTACATGAAATGGACAAACGTTTGTTTTAAAATAGCTGCGCACCCGCTCTTCATACGAGAAGTAGCGAATATTTTACTAAAATCATATCTGCATGAGACAAAACAGATTTTTTTTTTAAGTTCAAGTAATCTCCTCTGTTGAAATTACTGCGGGATATATTAACACAAATTAGAATTACTTATCGTCGTTCAGTTGGTTGTAAGATAACACTTGAAAAATTATGAACAGAACACTTTTAGTCTTTATTAAATCTCTACTATTTACTTTAACGTCAATTTCAAGTCTCTAAAATATGTGTAATTTTTATATTAAGGAAAACAAGATTATATTAAGGATAATTATAATTATTTGCCTAATATTTCCAATAACATTACCGTGTGTGCATTTTTAGATTTCATTATAGTATCTCAGTTGGTTAATAGACGTCTTATTTTTTGTTTATATTTTAAATTACTGAACAGTTAATTTGTTGACGACTATCCGTTTGTACTTTTCCACAATAATTTTTAGCGATAGTACTACAGTCGTTATGGTCGCCCTGTTTACAGAAAAATTAAACCATAATCCCCCTAATGTATATCCAGTGTGGATTTTTTTTAAAAATGAAAAGACATCTAACAGGCGAAAATAATTTTAGAATAGGAACCCAACTGCAAGATAAAATGATGGGGAGGAAAAAAATTTATAAAAGTTTTGCAAGCCGAAGGAAGGGAAAACATGATAATATAAACGAAAAGAGAAATAGTTTTTAAAAAAATTGCTTGCATTTCTTTCCGTTCGATATTAATATATAAGAATAAAAAATGTCATTTTAATCTCTTTAAAATAGGCCAACAATAGGGATTTAACCGCCCCTAGAAAGTTGTTACCAGGGTGGGCGCCCCCCCCCCTACGCACGCCGCAACGTGCGGGAAAGTTTGAGGATAATATCGGTACAAGGATATTTCAACCAAAGATATTCAACCATATTTCATCCTACTCAGACTAAGCATCAATGCGAATGCAAGTTGCTCTACTTCTAATCTCTCTCTGACATACCCGAAACCCGATTATCACAGGGGCAAGGCGGGGCGGTAGTCCGGTGCCCGTGAAGAAAAAGGGGGCCCATATATATCCCGATTATCTAAATTATAAATTCATATGTACTGAAATAGTAATTGTGGGGAAAAACTGAATTTCCTCTATAATATAGGTATTACCTAATTGTCTATCACTAGATCAAGTTAGAGATATTTTTTTGGGGTGATAAATACGATTTGATTAAAGTACAAAAACTACAGTTAACTGAAATGCAATTTTCGAGTACAACAGCGGTCAAAACTAGGTTAAAATGCTTAAAAAAGGGGGGCTCAGTAAAGGGGCTTAATGCGTAAAAAAGGGGATAGTAAGGGGGCCCCAAACTTAATGAGCCGGGCCCCGTCTAAAAGTGGTCAGATTTGAACATACCGTACCGCCTTTCCTATTTACTTATTATTTTTCTTACAACTCTCTGTTTTCTTTTTTTTCCGCCTCTTTCTTTATCCTCTACTTTGTGTGTTTTGTATATCTCTCGTCTGTTCTAATTTTAAATGTTACGTGTTTGTGCGTATTGTAGAGTGCTGATAGTATACCAGGACCGAAAACGAAGGAGACGCAAGTTAAACGGTAGAGGCTTCAGGCAAATTGTCGCTTTTCAGATCGTATTTATGACGGAAAAAAATGCGAGAAATCTCGCGCGAGACAAGACTCTGTCTCGTCTCGCGTCTCGTCCCGCAAAATATTTTCTTTCTCGTCTCGCGTCTCTTCTCGCAAAAAAAATGCCTGTCTTGTCTCGCGTCTCGTCTCGCGAGACAATGCGAGAACGCGAGACAATGCGAGAATTCTCGCGTCTCGCGTCCATCTCTAAGAAAGTGCATTTTATCCAAAATCATTTTTAAAAAATTAATTGCGATTATAATTTTTTTTTTTTAAGTTTCTGGGAAATGCGTGAATTTTGTGAGTTTAAATATAATTTTGGACATGAATGTACTTAACTGCACAAACTTTAAAAATTATGCTTCGAGTTACCGGGTTTAGAATAATTAATGAAAATCTTCAAATTCATATAGTATTTAATAGCAAAAATTCAATTTTTTTCATATTCTCGCAACATCTATCTGAAATTGTAAGTCAGATTTTGGAAAATATTTTTTTAAATTAACAAATGAAAAAAAAAAACTGACTTTTTTAATGGACTTACGATGTATCTTTATAACCCTATATTAAAGAAACTTATAAGTTCTAAAATGTATTAACTGCTTTTTATTTCACACTTTCAGATTTTTATTTAATGAAAACTCTTCTTTTCCATTTAAAGAAGGTGAGGGGGAGGCAATCAAATCTTGACATGAATAAAATTTTCCTTAGATTTTTCGGCTTTTATTTCTCTTTAACACCTCCAGTATTGACTAGAAGAAAATGATTCAATATTTGATAAATCTTCTTTTTCTGTGATAGTTACTATAGCGCCGAGCACATTAGAAAATGTTAAATTATTTGAGTAACCAAAAATGTATTTGAACTATTGCTTTAATTCTTTTGAAAGTTTTTCGTATATGGTTAAAGGTATTCACTTTTTCGATTTCGCCTTGTTCTCATAAATATATCATTATTTCACGAAATATTTTGCCAAATTGATGTGTTTGCCATTAATGTAATGTTTTATAAAACCATGTGTCACACCCAGCATTAATAAGCAAATTTATATGTATTGGTTTCCTCAATGTGTCTGTTTCACAATTTTTACTGTTTTCTCTGTCTTCCAATTCCCAATAACTGTTTCATTATTCTAATATGGTTTCTGACAGATTTTTTGTCTAATTCTAAAACTGTTTTTGATCAGGCGTTCATTACTTAAGTTTTAAATGAAAACTTTAAACTTTAAACATTGAATTTTTAATGATGTAGAAATTCAAACTTTTTACTTTAACAAAAGCTTTATAATAAAATAATGTTAAATTTTGTAAAGTTGAAATTGTTTATAATATTTGAATTGATGTCGTCGGAGGTTTCTTTAATCGGTATGAAGTATTTTCATATAAACAATTTAAAAGTAGCTACTTGAGCAAATTTCGAATTAAATATTTATTGTTCCTCTAATTTCCTGTGTATTTACAAAGCAATTTTCAAGAATAAATATTTTTAGTGCAGATATCCAGTCATATTTTGATTTTAATAAACAATTTCTCATACTTATTACATTCTATATTCTATTCGAAATTTGCAATTTCAAATATTTTTATTATTTCCGAAGTTCGATCTCTCCATCAGATGGATTCCGTAGTTTGAAAATTTTATTTGGATTGCAAACTCCCCAAGCGAAAAGAATTCGATTTTGAACAAGATATTGGAAGAATAACTACTGAATCTCTACAGCTTTTGTGCTTGGGGGGGGGCGAGTGCTTGTAGAAAAACTTTCTTGAATTATTGGATACAAATACCTACATATCCTAAAATTTAAAAAACAATGAAAGAGTTTCCTAATGCAAGCAGATTTTTATTCATTAAAACAGATCTATTGTTAAATTCGCTCCACATTAAAATTCTAAGTATTATGTGAACTCTAATATGACTATATAATCGTATTTAATATACTCCTTGCATGAAAATATGTCCATTTTCAAATATTTAGGTAGGTTGAAGCGTCTAACTTTTAAAGTTCACAAACTGCTTGAGGAAACATACTATCTTTACGTATGAACTTAATAGTGCTTGAGATATGCCAAACAAATAGAGGATGAATTTTGATACCAACATGCTGTTGCGGTTCCTTTTATTTATGTGTGCTATTTTATAAGGTTATTCAGTAATTGCATTTTAAACGATAGTTATTTGTCGAATTTTCTTAAGAATTATCATTTCATTTAATTCAAAACATGTACTCCATATTCATTTTATTTTGTTTGCATTTTTCTGTATATAATTTAAATATTTACAGCTGTTAGTTACTTTTCAATCTTATCCAAGTTAATTAATATAAAACTAAAGCTTAAAGCCTCAAGTAAAAATAGATAAATTAGCATCTGTGCAAATAGAAATTTCATTGTGTTGTTGGCTTTGCCGCTCTGCCTTGACTTTCAAATATCGACATATCTACATATGCAAATATGTAGTGTTCAAAAATGCATGTTAATTAGCTTTGAACCTGATAACCCAAGAGTTTAAAACCCTGGCTGACCTGATGGGCTTGGTCGGAAGCTGTAAAGTAGCTGGATAATATCTAACAAATATAGGAGACTGACATTAGTAGTAATTGTCGACCCACGTAATGGATCGACTGTCAGCCGTTCATGAACCTGAAAAGGCATTTTGATGTAAGAAAATTATGGCTATCAAACCATGAATAACATGGTAAAACTATCTTAAACACTGAAAGAAAATAGCGTTAACACGTTAACGTGATGACACTACGATTTAATGTAAATGATTTTTAAAATGTTCAGGAAAAATGAGTTTCCCGCAAAATTCTGATCCTTCAGTTAAGCAATTCATTTAATTTTCTAAGCTAAAATAAACATTAGCATCTATAAAACCTCCTGCATAGGTATTTCTTCGTGTAGTTTCAGTTAAATAAATGCATTCGTAATGATTCGATGTCTAAAATTTAAAAAAATTCAATCTTTTTTTGTGACAAACAATCTATAAAACTTCCGCCAGATAACTTAACAAGCTATAAAGGTATTTTATTTAAAGAAAGATGTATTAAAAGTAAGAGTAAAAAATGTTTTAAAAATAAGAGTATTGATAAGCATATTACTGATCAATTAGCATAGCAGCCCTTACTACATTATAGAAAATCTAATCCAAGTTAAAACTCGAGAATCTGTTATACTTAGTCTGAATTTTTACTGTAGTCCTTTGCTTACTCACACACAACAATGTCAATTGGAACTGAAATATAACTGCAAAATGTATTCAGTCATTTATTTTTTGCACGTAAAAGTTTTAGGATATCGTATCATAAACAAAACAATTCATTTCAAATACTATAATAAAAACTCAAAAGTGGGGGAAAGGAAAGTGTCTAATTCATATAAAACCTCTCTGTGAAACGCTAAATATACACTAATTTTATTATGAAAGCTAACCTATTGAAGTGTTTCAGGAAAGCGATTTTACTATTGATCCCTTTTTGTAATTAATTGCATAAGATTGTTAACTAAATCTTCTTTACTCACTTTTTTTACTACTTTTCTTTCTTTAAAAAGTAATTAATTTGGCACCACGAAGCATCCCCTTTTCTAATATCTGTTTGTGACAATTTATTATTGATGTAGTTCCGTTTCGTTAAATAAAGAGAATATATCTCTAAAAAAGCAATTACTGAAAGAAAGAACGCAATTTCAGAGACTGTTTTGAAAAAAAAATATATTTTTGATATTTTTTCCACCATCTTCAATTAAAGTGGAGATGCTATATTTGTACACTCGTGATGAAAAAGATGAAATCTGCAATGCTGTGCTATTTTTATCGTGTTATGATTGAGGAAGGAACGAAATGCTACAACGTGGAAAATATGTACTTCTTAATTTATCTTGTGTGCTATTTTTATCGTGTTATGATTGAGGAAGGAACGAAATGCTACAACGTGGAAAATATGTACTTCTTAATTTATCTTGTATTTAGTGATATAACAAAGATGTGCAATAAGTTGGAAATTACTCTTACCTAATAAGGAATAAATTTTCTTGAAGAAACGCAGGTTTTCAATTTTAATTTCAAACTGCGTTTTATGGGAAAATACAAATTTATTTATTTAATGTAGGTTTTATTTGGATGCTGGCCGATTTTGAAGTGCTACGTTTTTTAGTGGCCATTTTAATAATTCTTGATCTTTAAATAGATCTTTATCCGAGTGGTACACGCATCTGTTTGTTCAAAATCATCTACATATGAGTTCTTAAGACGAAAGCTGCTTAAAGCCCTGATCGTGGCTTAGTGCTGGTACGTTAGCCTTTATCACTGACGCTTCAAACTTGAATCCGGTCGGACGAGTGATGCAATCCAGTTTAACCTTTAAAAAATACAAATGCATATGAAAATTTTCCACGTGGCTTGATGGAAATGTTTCGATTAATTTCCCATTTGATACAGTAACGAATATTTGAAGTGATCTGATTTTCGGGATTTAATTTAATCAGAAATTCGTATTCTAGCGCTCAAATAATTAAATTTTGCATTTTGTTCGATGTAAACTGATTAAATAGTGCGTGAGACTGAACTTTTTTAATTTCCCATTGGATAACATTGGGTCTGGAGGTTTCTTTCCGAATATTGGTGATATCAGCTAAATTCAGTTTTGGAAACTCATTTTTCGACACAAATTCGACGATATTTCTCACCAAATAGTCACCAAGCTTGGCGACATTTGGCACAATTTAATTAATAGTATATATGTATAGTTCAACCATCACGAATTGGCGGTTGTGACGTTTCAGTCACGTGGTGTTTTGCAAGCTTGTAGATAAGGATTAATCATCTAGGTAATCCTAATTCACTTAGTTAATCTTCTAGTTAAAACACAGAAATAAACCCACAAAACATTACGTGATTAATACGTCCCGACCCCCAAATCGTGATGGTTGAACAACAATATTTGTTTTCCCACATAGTGTTACGCAATCGATTGACGCGATAAATAAGGAAAATTCCTGGAGTGAAATCGCTTCGAATTTACTAAAAATCTTGCCAAGAGGTACTAATACCGGGGCAAGTCACCCATTTACTGAGTTTGGAATCATCTCTTTTAGAGAGTACTTGTTAGCGAGAGTCGTAGTTCTGACTCATTATACTGTGTTTTTATAACGACGTTATTGTACTAAAACGTAATTGTGAAATCTGTGAATTATAGATGCAGTATGCTCATGAGCAGTTCAGGATTCTGCTCGTGTATGCCGCTAACATTTTAGCTTATAGAGGGATTTCATGGTATGCGAATTAAAGTATCTCAGGATGGCTCTCTGATTGACTGACTGTTGAAAATCCAGTTATTGCTGGTGAATTTTTGTGTATTTTCGTTGAAGATTCGTCAACTAACTTCTAGATACAATAAATTTTGTGTTCCGTATGAGGAATCCTAGTGGATAGTGGAACTTTCGATACAAGCCGGACTTTCAAGCATACGAACCTGACATTTCTGCAGCAATATGAAAACAAGTGACTATTTACAATAAAAAGGGACCTTCGAGAAATCATTCCCAGAATTAGTCATTTGAAGATGACAGTGTCTCAATATCACTAAAGCATTATTTTCATTCATTTTTAAATACGCAAGTGATATTTAAACTTACTTTTGTTAGAAAAACTACAGTGAGTGATTTTATTGATCTAGCTGAAAGAGAAGTAAAACGACATAAATTATATATATATATATAATTATAGCATTTAATTTATTATCTTTCTCGATAATGTGCATAATGTTATAAAAGCAGAAAATGAATTTTACCGGCATCTACCCAAAATATACGACGGAACACTAAATTGATTGAATTTCATCAGTTTCATCAAGTTTTTATTGACTGATCGAATTACACTAAAACAATAAACACGACCAACCATAAAAATGAATAAATAAAATATACTTTGTTTTGAATGAAAGGGGTTCTAATTTAACGTTGATTACACTTTTATTTAACGTGATTTCAAAAATATGTATGCATTTTTTAATGTATTTGCTGATCTTTCTTAAATGGGTTTGAATGAAGGTTTTTCCAGCAGATAGGAAGCTCGTTGAAAAACTGCAGGTGTATTTTTTTTCTTGTTGCAGGTCTTGAATAACAACTATTTCCTTTTTTTACGCACTAATTGTTACACTGAAACTTATAATTTAAAAACTGTTTTCGCTGGTAGTCAGAGTTACAAGAGGTTTCACAAAAGTTTCGAGACAGATTTAAATGGTGCATCTAAGATGCCAGGAGGTAGATGCCGCTGCAATGAAATGTCATAAGACGTGTGACAGCACTTCCTCTTCACTGTCAAATATAGACTGTTTTAATATTTGCATTGGCGATGTCATGTAAAGTGTAATTGCGTAAGACTTTCTCTTCTGGGAAATTATCCAGAACAAAAAAGGTTAACACTTCTAAAGATCATTCAGTCTTCCGACGAACGATTCATAGTATCATTAAGAATTGCAGTGAAGTTAAAGAACCTGAAATAAGAAAATAGTCGAATTAGATCGTTTGGTGGCAAAAGAAGTAAAAAACTATTGTTATAAGCCATAAATAAGTTGACCAACAGTCACGGCAATTTAAAAAAAAAAAAACGGTGTTTCTGAAAGTACATGGAATATTAATAGAAAACGGCGTTCAAAAATATCGATGTCAACATGCTCCAAACTGTACCGCCAAATAGCTGAAAAAAACTCTAAACAGTTGCCGCCATATTTTGCAAATGACTCATCAATCATTTGGGGTGACGATAAATATTTTACTTTTGTTCTCCACGAACTGGGAGAGGTGATCATTTCATCGAAGGGGATGTCGGCGCTATTCATTCAGCCAGTTTCCGGCGCAGCTATCAATTCCGATGTATTTACATCAATAGATGCCTACAGAAACTAAGACAATTCGTTAATACCTACCACCAAAACGATAAAATTATGTTCTGTCGAAAACCTCGTCAGTAGTCATTATACTAAAAAAAAAAAAAAAGATTGTAAAATGGCTTACTGAAGATAAGTGTCTTAAGTACCAAAAAAAGATAACCCTTGAAATTTGCTAGATACGTTCATTTGAAAAAATTTTTAAGAACACCCCAAATGGATGGGAAGCAAAACCTAAGGGGAAATTAGTAAATAAAATTACTTGAAAGAAATTCACATATCTGTCATTAAATTCCTGAAGGAGGATATCAAGGAAACTCTTTGAAAAGCTAAAGATGATGGTTTCCCGTTAAAAATCATGTAAAACTGTTTTTATAAAAATAATATAAATATTTTGCTAAGCAATGTTCAGGTTTTTTTTGTACAACTCAAATCAGTTTGAATTGTTTTCAGCACTTTTGTGACATCCTTTCAAAGTGACAAGAAAAATTCTTGATAGGGTTTTCCAAACGACCTACAAATACGATGGATTAAACCAAATCATGACTGAAGAAATTTCGCCACTAACGCCAACACTGTTTCGAAGTGTGTCAAAAAACTTCCTTCGACGTACATGTTTGTATCCAAAATGGGGGCGGACATTGTCAACATTTGCTGAAAGTGATGATAATTAAAAAAATTTGAATTAAATTGTGTTTTTCAAAAATAAAATTAGCACAGGATTAAGTAACATTGTGCATCTCTATGTCTAATTTACCTCATAAATAACGTTTTAACAGTCCAACAGTGTTGTAAATTGTCTTTCACACTTAAACAATTATACTTCAGTGTTAGAATAGTTGCCAGATACGTCACATTTAAGAGTAATAAGAAAAACCTAAGAGCACTCTTTTAAACTGATCACCCTGTGTTTCAAAAATTCGTATAAATACATTATCTCACAACCCGAGATTTTCACTTACACGAAGGGTCTTGGAACGCATTGCATATTTTGAGCTGTTGAGAAAACTAATAATAATAAAATTTTACAATTAACTGCAGAATACTTCAACACTTTCTACACAAAAATTTATAAAGTCCAACCAAAAATGAGATAATCAATAGTGTTCTTCATTTATTTTGTTCGCGTGAACGAAGTCAGAAAAATACCACCTGTTCCCGTTTCTCAGATGAAAGGGAAAATGAGAAAATGTGAAATTGTTCTTTGCTTCTATTCTTTTGCTGAATTTTCTTTACCTTTATTTGACCGCAGTCAAAGTTAACACAACAAAAAAGTTTCTAGAAATGAAAAAGTTATTGACAAGTCATCGTTCTTTCACTATTTCTTCAGAATGCAATACATAATTCCTTTTGTAAAGACGCTTATCCGTACCAAAAAACAAAAAAAAATCAATAACGGTGTTAGTCCCTCAAGAAAAATGGAATTCTTTTCTTTTTTTAATAAAATATTTTGTACAATGTGTTTCTAAATATAAGATTTAAACTTTACTAAATGTTATAACGGGGAAGTATAAAACTCATTTTTATAAATGTTTGAGGGTGATCTCCTCTTCTGGGGTTTAATTTACTCCAAAATTCTTATTCTACTCGTCAAATAATTAAACTGTGCAATTTTTGCATTTAAATCAGTTAACTGGAAAGCAAGAAAGGGTTCTTTTAAATTTTACAACAGATAAAATTAATTTGGACTGTTTCAAGCCAAATATTGGCGATATCGCTTAGCTGGGCTCAAGGGGAAACTTATTTTCCAAGCCAAAATTAGTGATTTTCGTTATAAAGTCGCCGAGCTTCCCAATATTTGTTTATTAATAGAACCGACCTTCCCAATATTTGTTTATTAATAGAACCTGTAATGTTTACTTTCCTGCATTAATATAACGTAGTAGTATTATTATTACGCATCCAAATAACCGGAGACTTCTCGAAAGTGCTACAAAATGAAAGGCGTGGTATGTTCAGGAATATTTATTTAAATGTACAATTAAATTCATGATGACTCGTGTATTTAAATGTAAAGTTAAATACACATATATTAAATGTATTTCTTAAAAAATAACCACCAGACCCTTCTAATATCATTTAAAATTGATATTATAATGGCTTTAGAGAAACAATTTAAGTATACTTCTTGACACTATTTTTAAAGTTAAATAGATATGAAGACAGAGAACAAACAGCAAACTAGTAATATTTATTGTAAAGTATGCTAAAGTGGGGGGAGGGGGCGGGAATTTAACCAAAAGGGTATCTTGATTTCTAATTAAAGTTTACTAAAGAAAGATATCATTCTATTTCGACCTATGTATTGCGTTATTGTATGTAGTATTTCTGTCTTATTGTGTTGCTAACTACTAAAACAGAACTTGATTTTTTTTTAAATTCAATAGCGAGCCTGTCTTTTAAATTTGATATTTGAAATCAAAATGTCGAAAACCAGAAATGCAGTTTTTTCGTATTCAGTGAACCGGGCATGAGTTACAGGACACTAAGAAATTGACTGTCTAACGTTAGACATTTTTAACGTTTAGCTGTAACTTCTAACAAATGGAATGAATTTCATGCCAGTTTATTTCAAAATGTAACCTATAAAAGCCCAAATATAACGACTATATTTTTATATTAAATATGAATTACTAAATCATATTTACACCAATTGTAAAAACATAGACTACATAATAATCATAAAAATTAGCATATTTCGAGATCTCAAAAAACAAATTTTGTTTCTATTTAGACCAAAATCTTTAAAAATATGAGCTTACTCTTTAAAAACGAACTTTAAGGGACCGTATATTAGATTCTATCCTTCCAAGTGCTGCCCTATAGATTTTTCTATTGGCGAAATTAAATATTGATATAGCCCTTATTTTTTAACTCTCCATTTTCGCCGTAGATCAAGGAAATTTCATATACCTGGTAATTTAATCTAAAAAAAAGAAAGAAAGAATAAGAAACTATTGCGAAATTTAAATTTTTGAGGTTTGTAGTAGAAATTTCAATGTTAAGTAAAAAATAAATATTTTTAAGGCCTCTCAAAATGTTGGTATTCTCATAGGAAAGTTTGTAAACATGAAACAATATGCATAGGACTGAACAGCTTACTTTTATGACAATTGGAACTCGAAATATCATGCAGGTTCCTGTTTAATTTTTCTTTCTTTCCTTCCACACTGTACATTGAAATAACAAGTAAATTTTATCCAGTTCAAAGCAGTATTTTTAAACCATTTACATTATAAGGAATTATCATCAAATGATAGCGGCATTTATGATAGCGGATATTTACATTATATATTATTTAATTAGCGGATATTTACGTTATCATCAAATGATAGTGGCTCACAAAGTTGAGCATAGGCATACGGTTCTTGTTGAGTGATCAGAAAATTTGAGGTTATATAAGTGTATTACAAGAAGATAGTAATACTCTTTAATTCTATCTATTAGAAATAATTGGACAATGTAAGTTGGAAAATGTTCACAGCAAGGTAAGAAAAAACACTACCCTAGAAAAAAATTGATCTTGTTAATTTTTTTAAGTTAAACTGTTTAAATTTGTATACGATACTGTACAAAAGAATTTCGAATTAGTAAAATGTGCCCCATACGCTACAGAGGTGGTGTATAAAATTGGAGAATTATATCCTGAAAAGTATCGTCAATATGAAGATCAATATATGCTGACATAAACCACTTTTCGGTGGCTCTCGAATGGAAAAAAATCATGTCGGTTGATCGTGTTTCAGAGGTCGTACAGAAATTACAAAATAAATTAATTACTTTGATAGTATGAACATTGCCGTATTCGGATTCATGTATGTCCCCTGATTATCTTTGTTCAAAGATATATTTGACACGTTATATAGTGAAAGGTTGAAATTTTATTCATCACCTCAATAGTAAAGGAAAGCACATGTTACTAATTCAGAATTTTTTGTACTGGAGTTGTATACAAATTTTAAAAATGTATTTTTTTGAAAATTAACGAAAGGAATTTTTTTCTTAAAATAGTCTTTCTACCTACCTTATTTTGGAGATTTCTTTACATTGCCCACTTATCTCTGATAGATAAAGAATTAAAGCGTGTTACCACCTTTCTGACACACCCTGTATATGTTCCGGTGATAGCGACTCAAAAAAATTGAGCGTATGTATATGCTAATGCTGCAAATGGGTTCAACTTTCATCGCCTTTCAGACACCACTCAAGTTTCTTAAAAGTGCTAGTAGGTGATGAAATTCACTTAACACGTGAAAGAAGCGGAATAGTGATGAAATAGTTACTGCATACCACTCTTGCTGAAAAGAAAGAAATTCCATAAAACATCCATAAATCAAAAAGTTTATAAATGTTTTAAAATCATTCTTATAAAATGAATGTTCAGATTATTACATGCAATGTTTGAGCTGTTTTGCTGAAAACAAGTGGTCGAAGTTTGTTACTTAAATCCTGTGATCATCCTGAGATGTTAAGTTTAGGTTTACTAAATGTCTTCAATTTTCACTTTAATTTAGCTATTCTTCTGTGTTAACGAATATTACATTTTATTGATTTATTTTCTTGCTTATTTACATTTTGTTAACTAAAATATTCGCATGTTATAAGCTGTTTTACAACTTAAAAGCCTTTTAGAAATTTTCTTTTTTATATTAAACTAGCTGAAGTACCCGTTCTTCGCACGGGAATGAATGGACTTTTTGATATTAATATTTGTTGTGATTACTATTTATTGTAATAAAGAGATATAGCAAAATGGATATCGCGTTATATTGTGTTCAATAATCATGCATACTGAATTTCAAGGCAATCGTTTTTACGGTGCAGAAGGCGATGCGGCGTAGCACAATCTAGTGGCGAGTTTTAGCAAAACGGATACGGCAAAAATATTCTTCGCATTCAGATATCGATGTATACGAATTTATATGACGATCGGCTGAATAGTCTTGAAGTTCATGTGTTGACGCGACATCTAGTGTCAAGTTATAGGAAAATGGATCGTGCCAAACTCTTCCCCGTGTTCAAATATCTATGTATACCTATTTTCATAGCGATTATTCGCACAGTCAAGAAGTGATACACTGCAGGGCCATCTAGTGGTTAATTAAAGTAATCATTTGCTACAGCGCCGTCATGTGGCGAGTTATAGCAAAATGTATAACGCCAAAATATTCTCATTGTTCAAATAGCTATGTATAATGATTTTCATAGCCACCGTTTGAATGGTCAAAAATTTGGCCTGCTGCAGCGTCATCTAGTGGCGAGTTAAAATAATAATGCATTGCAGTGTCATCTAGTGGTGAGTACATGAAAAGGAACGCAGTTAGAATATATTCTTCGTTCTCAAATGTGTAAGTATAAAAAATTTTATGCCGATCAGTAGAACGGTATAGAAGTTGATGCGTTGCAGCGCTATTTAGCGGTAAATTACAGCAAATGGATAGTGAAAAATATTCTCCGTGTTCTAATATTCGCGTGTACCAAATTTCATCGAAATTTGTTGGACGATATTCGCATAACAAACGGCTAAACGGAATAGAATTCGACGTTCTGCTGCGCCACCTAGTGAAAAGTTAGAGGAAAACGGATAGCATAAAAACCTTCTCCATGAAAAAAGACTTAGGTGAACCAAATTTCATGGTGATCGGTGAAACGGTGCTGGAGTTTTTCAACCTCCTACACACATACCAACATTCATTTTTATCTATAACCAGTCTTATTATACGTATATACCAGTCTCAAGTAAAATCCAGTTTCAAATCTGAGCCTCGCCAAAGTGCCAGCATACGCCATTTTGCAAGAGTTTTTTCAGGGAATCATTCGAAGCATTGACTTAGCAGCAATCAAAATGGGAAATGGTTCGACCGCCAGGCATTTATTTGAAAAGTGGAATCCCTTAATACAGCCGCATTTTTTTAAATTATCAACTATAACATGTTTTATTCATCGTTACCTCGATGTACTAAATGGGAAGATTTCAATTTTCTGAAATTTGGCGGATTTCCCCCAGTTAAATCAATGTACTCAATTGGCGAGAATTCTGAAGCTACATCGCTTGAAATGTCCTAATAACTGCATTATTTCTGCACGGATAGTTAAAATTTAATGCTGTATTCTAAGAAAAACCTATACACTTGTTTTCAAAAATGCTATTCCCTTAAGCTCTCAGTAAATTGAGCCAAAAAGCCTAAAACTGTGCAAACCGCTAGAACTCACACTCTAAAAATCGGCCTATCAGCCATTTTATTTTTCGCCAAACTAAAAAAAAATTACATATTAGTCTCGGATATCTTCGATCCTCATTGTTTTGCGTTATAAAACATTTCATTCCTGCTTTCATTTCTTATGCGCACACGATATTATAATTAAAAAAATAACCTAAAAAAATAAACTAAAAAAATCATTATTATTCTTTTATTTTTACTTTAAGAATTTAAAACATTTTATTCGGCAAAATCGCCACACATGGCAACCAAGATGCTTATTTCACACACTTTTTTCACTACAGGGGTTAATATTACGTAAAGCTTTCTGCGTGGAGAACATAAAAAATCTCTTAAATTCCGGGAACGGAAATTAAGGGAACCCTTCAGGAGGAAAACGTTTTTAAGTGGAGTTTCAAAGTTTTAAAGTGGACCATCATTTATTCTATATTATTTTACATATCTGTGTAAAATTTCAGGCTGACAGGTCCATTTTTGTGGAATTGTATACCACCCAAATCAACAAATTGACAAACATAATTTCATTTTTATTTATAAGATAACCTACGCTTGTTTTTAAAAATACCCTCTCATTAAATTGCGCCAAGCGCTAGAATCATAGAAAATCTGACACACTTTCAGATTTTTAAATACGCACTAAGTGCTATATATAAAAAGAGTTATAATCCATGGGTCTTCCCTATTTTCGTTCCTTCTTTTATTAAGTTGGAAAGTGTATCATTATTCATGAGTGTGATTAAACAAAATTAAAATTGATATTTCTAAACTCCTTTTTTCTGGATGTAATACATTAGATGCAGAAAAGCTGCTCTGAAAAATGCACAATTCCAACTGAATGAAAATTTCAAAAACTTATACGCAGGTGTATTCATAACCCAAATATCAGACGATTAAATTACGATAAATAGCGCCAAGCGTTAGAATCCTCCTCAAAATCGCGAGAATGCTGAAGATAGATCGCTTGAAATCCCTTAATAACTGCATTATTTTCGCAGGGATCATTAAAATTTAACGCTGTATTCTAATAAAACCTTTGTACTTGTTTTCAAAAATCCGTTTCCTTAAGCTCTCAGTAAATTCGCCAAGCCGGAAACTGTGCAAACCGCTAGAACTCACTTTCTCGGCATTTGAGCCATTTTATTTTTTCGCCAAACTAAAAAATTTTAACATATTAGCCTCGGAAATCTTCAATTCTTATTGTTTTGCGTATAAAACATTTCATTCCTGCTCCGATTTCCCATGCACACGATATTATAATTTAAAAAAATATAACCTTACGAAATATAAACTAACAAAAAAAAAAATCATTATTATTCTTTTATTTTTACTTTGGGAATTTAAAACATCTTATTCGGCAAAATCGCCACACATGGCAACCACGATCCTTATTTCACACTTTTTTCACTACAGGGGTTACAATTACGGAAAGCTTTTTTGCGTGGAGAACATAAAAAAAATCTCAAATTCCGGGAACGGGTGGACTTTCAAAATTTTAAAAGTGGACTATGATTTATTCTATATTATTTTACATATCTATGCAAAATTTCAGGCTGATAGGTCCATTTTTGTGGATTTGTATACAACTCAAATCCACAAACAAACAAATAAACAAACAAACAAACAAACAAACAAACAAACAAACAGAATTTCATTTTTATTTATAAGATTTTCATACTGTAAAAACAATGTTTCCACACACAAAAAAATTATTTTACTGCTGTCATGTCTTAGACGATTAGATAGTGGTTAGTCTTTACCAGTGTATTTTCTTCTATAGTACTGCAAATGAAAAAAATAATATAAAACAGATTTACATAGAACTTGGCTTTTAAATATGAAATTTGGTGATTTTGCATCATTTAAAAGTTTTTTTTTTAAATATACCCAAAACATTATTAAAGTAAGAAAATGTAGTCCTCCTGATGCTATTTGTCTAGGCCAGCATTGGTGCGATGTTTTAGCTTTATTATTGACATCACCAATGGCTTATTGCAACAAAGCTTCTTTCAAGGACAGAAAAATTTCCGTAACATAAAAACTTTAGAACAGGAAAGTAAAGCACGCGTTTTGCACACAATGATCTGTAATTTTTAAAAAAGTTAAATTAAAATTAAAATAATCTGGAAATCAGTGAATACATCGTTAAAAGTGAAGCAAAAGCATGCAATCTTTAAAGTAAGCGTTGTTAATGTGTTATGTGTTTCATATTTAAAAATGGTACAAGGGGAAATTTAATTTAAGATCTTTAATTTTAGTAGACGCTTTGCAACAACGGCGCTTGTCGTCAAGGTTGGACCTTTTATGTAGTCACCATTATCTTAAAATTGTGGCGTGATATTTTTTCCATTGACTCTTGACAATTTCCAAAGCTACATAACGCCTGCAACGTGAAACCTGATTAAATAAAGGTAAAATAATATGCAAAACTCCATGACCAACACAGTTACATCTTCGCCAAAGAACCTCTTCGTATTACCCGAAAAAATGCATGCACTTCGAAGATGTTCAAGAAACGTTCAACACTGTCTACCACTAAAACGCCATTTTAAATGAGATCTCCCGGTCACAAAAATCTGAAAAAGCCCTTCGGATAAAGATAACGATATTTTAACATGTTTAGAAACAAATCTCCGTTGGTTGAACCACAACACCATTGCATGCATACACTAAATGCAAATAAGAAATGCATTTGGGATAACAAAAGACCTTTTGAATGGCACCGAATAATGTGCCATTTAAAACGGTTTTATGACTGTTTTCCCATGTTACTAAATCTATTTTTAATGCATTAAATTCTAAACTTTTTACTGAATTTATTACATTTTCTTGAGCCATTTTTAATCAGTTCAACATATATTTTGTAGATTTTCAGCGATGTACCCAATTAAACGGCAAAGGCCAACCTCGGCAGCATTTTTTACAGCCTTTAATTCTCTAATGTTTCATTTTATCAGTTTTTGATGTTTACCGAAAGTTTCTGTTTTCTCAAACATTTTAAAAGATGTGCTTATATTGATTAAAATCCTCCTTAAACGGAAGCAGTGGATAAATGTGAAAAGCGTAGCCGACCCTATAAACGTTTCTTTACATTCTATTGTTCCACTATGCAATATTTAACCCTAAGTTATTCAGTACTGCCAATACCAAATATTTCATGTTACAAGATATTTTTTGTAACAAATACAGTATGAGAAATAATGTAGCAGCACATTTTAGAGATTTTTAACCGATTTAAATGTCCTAAATGTTTATGAGTAGTGAAAATAGAGACTAAGATATAATATTACAATCATTACGATTTACCCATTTAAAAACTGCATTTCAGGAAAACTCAAACTCTCTCCATGGTGACATGGCTACGGCTCTCTAAACTCTCTATATCAGGCGCCTATAAATACTGAATTGTTTCTCCAATCTAAACAAAGCCGAATAAACCAATAGCTTCAGGAAAAAGTATGAAGCTGCGGGTTATTTATTGGAAAGGTAATACCCCGATACCTTATGGCTTTTTGGTAGCAGCTGGTGATTGAACTTTCCGGTCAGTCCGTTGTGATGCACTGCATAATTCACAGATGTGGACAGAAAATGGGGGTTCGAAAAATACTTAAGAGTAGAAAATATCTTGTGACAGCAAATTGTCGATGTAATGCTTGTTAGAATATATTTTTTTAATTCTATATATTAAAGCTCTTATCTGATGAGTCACCTCGTAATTAAATGGTTAAAAATGAAAGCAAAGCAGTAAAAGTTTCATTAACAGTTTAGTATATCCCTATATTTTCATGGGATACATTTGTAGCAACGATTGCATTCTGTTCCTCGGACATGATGAAAGAATTAACAATAATAAAATAGCTCTGAGGTGAGTAACGCAGGTGAGCGCCTTTCATAAGCACGGTATGGAGATCGCTCTTTTTTTTTTTTTTTTTTTTTTTTTTTTGTCTTTTGCAACAACGATTTGTTTTTCTTTTTTCGACACTTTTAGAATTCACATTCTCTCTCTCAAATCCGATGACTGATGGCTGTAAAATTTGTTTGGAGTTGTTGCTTGCCCTTTGGAGTAGAATGGGATTTGGATTATACAAAACCGATCGTGGAGTTATCTAATATGGATGCAGATAAGACAATCAACAACTATCTTTCTTTACCTCATGAATAACTAATGTAATAATCGTAGAGAATATATATAGGTATGCTTGAGTAAATAAGTTTAAAATTTTGATTTTGAATCCTCCATTATATTATTACAGGTTCTTTTCCATACATATCACAGGTCTTTAGATGGATACTAACACGTTTATAGATAGCTGATTAATGGTAGAAATTTTATTTGCAATTTGAACGTTTACTGCCATCGTATTCTTTGAAATAAATAATATCTTTTGAAAGGAAAGATGTGAATTCAAAATTTAAGAAGTACATGTATCGGTTCGTGAATTTGAAATTTAAAGTAATTTTTATGATTACTTTAGCTTACTTAACTTTTCAACTACGAAAATAAAGCCATTTAATGAGTAGATTTTTAAAATTTTGCGCTTGAATGTCAAATTTTGGGTTATTCAAGAAAAAAGTTTAAAATTCAAGTTTCTCGAAAACTCCAGATTTTCGGCAGTATATGTATGGGTATTAAAATTGAAGCATTTTCTCTCCCCTATCACGTCTTACTAGGAATACTTCACGTTACCAGTGACACTGTATGAATATCGTAATCCCAGCAAACACACACAGGTTCTCTGAACGTCTATTAACGTTCAGAAAACGTCTTCTGAACGTTAATAGACGTTCAGAGAACCTGTGTGTGTTTGCTGGGATAGCATTGTATGACGGTGATATTTATCTCTTAAGATATTTTTAATATTTTTTTTCATTTTAAGTTAAACGGTGTTTCGTCCATAAATTGTAGTATTTTTTCCGTCTGGACGCTATACGATCGGGCCATGTTATGATATTTATTTCCATATTTTGATATGAATCACGTTACCAAGTTTAGAAGCTTATTCAAAAGTTGGTTTTAATCTGTGAAAAGTTTGTTAAAAATAAATGTTGCTATTCTACACAATCAATAAGCTTGAAACATCAAGCTGTCATGCCAACGATTAGAATGATTTTTTTCCAGCTTATGAATGGGGAAAATATTTTCCTTTGTAATGCTATTAAGTAAAGCTGAGAGTAGCTGAATCAGGACTGCATATAATTACAATTATTCAGTCCTTTATTGAATGCGGCCTTTCTTGTCTAATTTCCTTTCGTGCTCTATAGTTTAGTATTAATCCCTTAACACTGACGTACTCTTAAAAAAATGCATCGAAAAGTGGATTTTTTTCCTAGAAAAATTACCTTTGTAAATACTTTATTTACATATCAGAAAATGAATTTTTAAAAATCATAAATTTTATTTTTAAGAACTTTAAATTTACAATTTATGCAAGCTTGAATTGCCCGAAGTGAGTTCGAGGACACTGTTAGCGAATACTTTTATTTCGCTTCTAGAATACATAAATACTGTGAGATACTCAGACGAATGTTAGTTTCTAAAAGTTATAGAACAAGAAGTAAAACTGAGCGAGTTAAGTTGACACATAAATGTATTTACTTATCAATAAATACGGTTAAAAGAATTCTAAAAAGTATTTACCCCTTTACTTTAAAAATCTAGATCCACATTTTCTGTACTTTTATAGTAAAATCGGAAACCTCCTCAAGCGCAACCTTTCCAAAGGCTCGTTTTGAAAGACTACAATTTCGCTTCACACATAATCCATAAATAGAATATCAGATAAAGTGTCTAGACTTTTTTTTAAGTTCCAAGTGGTAACAGCTGAAGCGGAAGATATGGATAAATCTTTCCATGCATGAAAGCTGAAAAGAGTAGCTGCTTATTGCTTTCGTTCCTCAATCGCTGTGACCCGAGAGGACTGATATAACAGGGAGCAGTCACTTATTGAAGCTCCGTTTCCCATACTTTACATAAAAGTAGGAATAAGAAATTCAGTAGCGTTTCTCTTTATACCTGCATCTTCACTTATAGTTGTTTTCCATAATCAGGTTCACGTGACTCTTGTTTTAAAGGTGCAGAAATAAGAAATGTATACACTTTCAGATATATCAAAACACACAAAATACTGTTTATTCATTGATGATGTCATTATTCTAAATTATAAGTAATATCCATGAACACTGATAGAATTAAGCAGTATCTATTGTGATGTAGATCGCATATTTAATATCACTATCACTTGTTTACAGTGTCTTAAATTTAATCTGTTTATAAAATCAAGCATTTGAACTTTTATTTCTGTTCTCATTTTTTTATACTTCGGCTTTCAAAATTTCTACTTCGCTTTTCCCAGCCTTTTATTGTGTATTGACAGACAGGCTGTAGCCTCCTAGGCTAAAAAAAGTTCTTACGTTAGACTGTAACGCGTTTCTCATCCCTCACTACTGGCTATCTATTTCTCGTGTAAATTTCCGAGCCTTTCGACTCTTCATACTTCATAATACACGCCGTCATTGCTATGTACTTGCTACTCTTCTGTATCATCTTTTTAATTGCGGATTTTCGCTTTTTCGAGTTCTTATGCACCAGATACGAATACATGTTATAGAGTTTTTTTTCGACCTCTACCATGGCTGAATTGATATTCAACATCCCGCAGTGCTAGGGCTTTCCATCTTAAAAAATCCGATTTGTTCTGATTACATTCTGGAGATAACCCTTTTTGCTAACAAGAAAGATACTTCAGAAATAATTGCCAGCTATTCTGTCATTGGACCATAGACTAAGTTATTTGTCAATGGTAAAGTATAAAATAAACGGAAACTGTTAGGGCAATATACCAAACAATAGTTTACAAGGTAATTAAAATTGAAATTTCTTATGAATCTTTCTTCGATTATTCTTCCAAAGTTGTACTTTTTCCAATGGAAATGATCATAGATCAGTGGTTTAACTCTTTTATTTTATATTCAATTAACGATTTGATTTATTTTTATATTATTTCATTAGTTTTTTCCTTTCTTACACATTCTTGATTTTCTTCAGAGAAATAAAGCAAATGGCTGAGCACTTTTAAAAGTGAATGAAAATATTTGAAAAAGAAGGCTGATTTACGTTTCAGATTAAAATAACATCCAAACTTTTCAGAATACTTGAAATAATTTACTTTATGCTTTTTCTTTCTTGAAGATCACCAGCGGCGAAAAAAAAAAAGTTAATGTCTCTATTTAGTTCCTAGTGTGGCTTTTCAGAAAAAGAAGCTGCCTTGGATTTCACTCGCTTTTTTTCAGGTTTCGCCTGTTTCTGACAGCCGATTAATCGACAGGACTTTTCAAAAAAGTTGCGAGTTCTAATACTTGAGGATTTTTACTTTAAAATACTTAAAAATAACTTTTCTAGAGTAATCCGGAATGCTTCTCAAAAATACAATTAAGAAACCTTCAAGGGGATATTTAGTTTCGTTTCATGGTATTTTTGAAAAGTGGAAATAGCCCGTTAATAGTCGAAAAACTACTTTGGAGAAAGAGAAACGCAGATTATTTTGAATTCTGTGCGATAAATTTTTATTTTGATATCGTAAAAAAAATATTTTGGTGACATAGCTTTCGCCATTTTGTCTGAATACAATCGAGAAAGATTTTTTATTTCACCTTACTTTTAATAGTATTTTGCAAAAAAAGCTAAGTAATAATAATTTAAATATAAGGACGGAAAATTCTTTCTGCCTGTAAAAAGAAAAAAAATGGTTTTATATAATTATTTCTAGAAGGATAATGCTTCTCGAAATTTTTAACTATTTTGGTTTCAATATAAGTAATTTTATTTTTTGAAATGAAACTTGAAGATGCAATGGAACTTTAAATGTGGGATGAATAAAAATATTAGAGTTCTTCGAAGATTACTCTATACATACTAAATGCTAATAACGGCTAATATTGCTTTCCTGTTTGCAAAAAAACTACAACATCTTATCAACAAAAGTGTTTTTAAAAAAGGCTCACCGAAGTAGAATGGTGCTTTAAAACTTTTTGATGTAAATTTTTTATCAATAGTTTTTTGTATTCCTAACAGAATTTCACTATTATATTATCAAATATAACGCAGTTTAAAAATTTAAGTTCAGGTTACTCATTTCTATACTAATGAATATAAAAACTAAATAATGAATGAAAACAAAACTAATTTCATAACAGTCTTTGTGTTTTCTTTATTAAAACTCTTTTCTTTCATTCTTTTTTCTAATTTGCCAAGAGTTGAAATAATACTTTGTTGTTTATTTTTATTATTTATCTTTTAATAAAATCTGAAACAGTTGCAGCGTTCATGTAACTTTTGTTTTTGTTCGTTCAGCTGCTAACAATTCAACCACATATCATTCAGTCATGCGTCGTCAAGTTGCGGAAAAGGGATTAAGTGGACATAGTACCTTTAAACTTCCAAAAAATCTGTTTTAAAACATAATTCAGATGGTTAGGAATATATTAAAACAAACCGCATTAAAATTGAACGAAAATTACGCCCGCAGCAATTAAGAGTAATAACACTAACATGGACTTTTCCTATAAACTCAGTGTAAAGAAACTTGATTTTCTCAGTTTCTGATTTTTGCACTTTACCACAAGATTAAAAAAAAAAAAAAGTTATAAATGGAAAGTTATGAAATTTTGCATGTAGGTTCTACCTATAGATCTTTATTCAATGAATCTCAGATTTCATTATGGGACCAAAATATTTTATTTTATAACATGATAAATGACATAATTTTAAAATTTTTGAAATTTTTATGATTTTATATGTTATAAAATAAAATATATTGGTCCCTTTATCAAATCTGGGGTTCAGAGAATAAATATATATACATACAACCTACATGCAAAATTTCATAACTTTCCATTTAAAACTTTTTTTTTTAATCTTGTGGGACATTGCAAAAATCAGAAACTGAGAAAATGATGTTTCTTTACAGTGCGTTTAAAGGGAAAGCCCATGTTAGCTCTTTTGCTTTTAATTGCTGCGGGCATAATTTTCGTTCAATTTTGGTTCGGTTTGTTTTAAAATATTCCTGACAACCTGAATTATTTTCTAAAATTATTTTTGAAAAATCGATTGTTTGGACGTTTAAAGGTACTAAGTACCCAAGCCTAACAAGAGGCTCCCATCGTCAAGCCTTTTTAATAGCACCTTAAACAATCGCTAGATTTCGTAAATTGAAATATGAATTGAAGAAGGCTAAAATTAAACTCAACTCCCCCCCCCCTTCAATGTTCATAATAAGCTCTTAGGCCAACGAACCACTTGATACAATTACTCTATCTAACAACTTCTTACTGTGCTGTGCTAATTATTTAATTTATATATAAAGTACAAATTACATTGGAAGAGGATGTCCTGGTATTCACTTCTACTCTAGGACCCCTGAAATCAATAAGCCTTTTTGCAAACGAAAGAATGTGCATAATTTCTGCATCGAGCCAAGGCCGTAGAAGCCTTCAGGCACATAAATGATTATTTGTAAAAGTGTGCTGTAAACACTACCACATTGAAAATACTACCAAATATATAACTTGAGCCACCCCCACCCCCCGAATTTCATTACTGGCTAGAGCCCTGAGTCGAGAATATTGTGGTCCTCGAAAACTACTAACTACTAATGTTTCATATTCGGTATAATGCACGCAAAGGAAAGTCGAAAGTTTACATTTAATTGTACTCTAGCATGAGTGCTTGCATTCAAAATTTCCGCATGTCCATCTTAACATTTCCATGTGCACATCAGTCCTCGTATTCAAGCTAGAAAATGGATTGCTTGAAATAATTGAAGTATATTCATCCACAAATGAAAATTGTATTAAGTGAAACTAAGCAGTTTCACTTAATCCAATTAATTGTTAATTGATGAAATGCTTTAAATATTTTAATGATTATGTCATTTTATCTCTCATCCTCTTCATTGAAAATTGTCCCAAAAATGCGACATAAAAATAAGAATAAATTGTTGAGTATTGAATTGTTTATTCTTTTACTGTGCAATGTCTTATCCTCCTGAATTCTGTATCCTTCAATAAACATTTATCTACTTAACTGTAACTGTGCTCGCGCACGCATTCTTTTTACTTCTTCTATAATCTTTTCCTTCTTGATGTTACCTTGTTATGTGATGTGCCTGTTTCTTCCGTTCTAATTTAATAAAGTAAATGTTATGTTAAAATCCCCCGATTACTATGTTTGTGCCATAACTCTGCTAACATTTCTAAAAGGTCATGGACACCAGATGGATTAATTTATTTATTTGGTGATTTTTAACGTTCGTTTCAAGGCTGCATCATTCATTCTCAAAATGGCGACTGGAACTTGGCGAATTGAAACGTTGAATATCATAAAATTAAGGATGCCTCAAGAATAACTTGTAAAAAGTGTAAACGCATCGGGCACTGGGCTAACGAAGGTGAAAGTGGAAAATTTTAAATATTAACCTAACAGCCTGGGATTCTTATCCACTCTGGATGACTCGCCAATAGGGTTACCAGGCAAAATACAGCAACCCTACTCGCCTAAAGCTCTCTCAACAATATCAAATAACGAAAATCAAAATTTTTGGTGTGTGAAGATAGATACTAAAAAATCTTATAAGTTACTTCAGTTATCATCGACCCACGTTTGCAATTGCAAGGAAAGATCAGGAAACCCTCCTTTTTTAAGCCTATGAAATAAATATAAAGGAAGAACAACAAAAGAAAAAGAAAAGGGGGTGAGAGATAAAATGGCATGGTCAATTAATATCGTTTTAATGTGGCAATACTGAAACTAAAAAATTAGGGGGGTTCATGGGGGTCTCCCCCTTACGAGGCTCGAAGACCCGAGGATTTATATCCTATCTTAAATAATGTTCATTTTTAGGTAATCGGCTATTTGAATCAAAAAGGGGCAACTTTTTTTTTCGAATCATCGTTTCTAGACTCTTCAGCCCATAAAAATGTAACATGGCAATAATGGTATTCATGCAGTATTTAACATGGCAATCACACGAATACAAAGTGCTCCCCTGACTAAATATTTTTCCTCGTCTACTTAAAATTACTCTACTAAAAGTATTTTAACACTGTAATAGTAGTGCACATTGGGAGCGAATATTCTCTTAAATGTTAACTAATTACCGCTTTGCACGAGATTTGGGCTCTACCTTTTATAGGCTAAAGCCACCATCTATCTTCAGGACAGCCTCCCTCCCTCTGAGGGAAGCGATCTATCTCAATTAACACTTTTCAAATTCAGGGTGGTCAGTCCTTAATTGAATTGCAAGCGCAAAGAAATCTGGTTTCAGATGTACACTCCCATTTCGCCTTTTGTTCTTTGCCTAAATTTAAGCACGCCCTTGAATGTTTAAAAGATGCTTCAGAAATAGCTAATGAGACTTGTTTTAGCACGGGAAAAAATTAAAAGACATTTCTTCTCATTTACGTCCCGTTCGGCGTGTATTTTAATGGAATGTTTTTAGTTTAAAAAAAAGTTTCTCGTTGCGGTTATTAAATATATATTTTAGTGAATATGTATGGAAAAGATGCTATTAATATCAGTTTTATAATTTAAGTATTTTCATGTGAACCTTATGTTAGGGTGATATTTTGCTTCATCAGCGTTGCTGGACTGTGTCTTGGTGTGTGCATCATGTTTTTTTAAAATCAAAACTTAAATGTTTATTTATTTATTTTAAGTACATCATGACGTTATACCCTGAAATTTAAGAAGGAGTATTATACACTCTATGAAAAGATATAAAATATTTCTTTTCAAAAATTATATTAAATTCCAATCTAGAATATATGCTATGTTATTAACAATGCTATTTATTATGTAATCTATTTTATTTTTGGATGATAGTATGATTTTATAATCAATATTAATTTCTCTGAATATTATAAACTTAGTGTAACTGAAAATTTGAAAAGTTGGTAAAAAAACTGAATATTTTTTTTTATCAACTTGATATATTTCATTGCTTCATGTTTCATATTAATGCTTCTTTGTAGTAGAAAATTACAAACATTATAGCATTGGCAATCTTATGTTGAAAAATAATCTAGAAAACTCATACATATTAGCAAATTACAGTTGCTGAAAATGCATTAACTTATTTTTGATTAATTCATATTTTGAGCTAAAATATCTTCCAGTTTTGAGATAATATAACATACTTTCAAATTTAATTGTTATCAAAATAATTGTTTCATGCTGTACTAGAAGTACCTAAAGTATGCATACACAAACGTAAAATTTTCAGTATGCTTTTCATGATCTGTATACACTCATTAAAATGAAATGAACAAAAATCTCATGTTCTACTCGAATACAAAAAAAGCTTTTGTTATTATTTATAAAAAAATTACCCTTTGTTTGTAATCACAGTTCCATCCAGGGATAATATTTAAAGTGAATCTTGCCTGATAAATCACTAATTTCCATTAAGTATAAAATAACTGTTCAGTATATTTTTAACCGTTCTATGCTATCAACTAATCGCAACAACAATCTCCCATGTTCTACTGCAATCATCTATCTGAATAAGTACTCTTCAGATCCACAGCGGTTACTCCTTAATTAAATTACTTACCACTCTCGTTGGCTGAAAGTAGTACATTTTCAAGATACACCCAAGTAATTTACTTTGTTCTCCTTCAGATTAAACACGCCCATGTGTGAAGACACCTAGCAAACTAAGCAGCTTGAAGAATGTTTCAGGTAGAAAAATTTAAGTTTTTATTTTAGTTTTGGGCTTCTAAGGACTACGTATGAGTGCAAACAAATTTTTGCTCTTTCTCCTGCATTAATAGTAATTTTAATGCAGTTAATCGAATAGTTTTTACATATACTAAAATCTGACTACTGAAGCTGGTATCGAATAACGTTGAAATTCACACCTGAAATTTTTGGGATAAAAATTAAAGTCTTCTTAATTTTACTTTTATCATAAATGAAAGAAATTAATCTTAACGCGTTTGACCCATTTGCAACACACAGAAAAAAAAGGCAGTTTTTTCTTATTATCAAAATTACCTTGATTTTATATCAATGAAAATGTTGCAGATCATATTCCAAAAAGTTACTATGCGTTGCTGTTTTTGTTGTTGTTTCTAATTCTCCAAAGTCTGTCGAAGTCAGACCAGGTTCAGAAGATCGTTGACTCAGAGAAAGTCGACGACAAGGAAGAGATTTGAGTAAATTTCCTGCTTACAGAGTCTATAACAATCCAGAATGTATGAATTTGATTCTTATTTGAATCTAGAATTTATTCTTATGCAGATGACAAATACTTTCGCTCCCTCCTTGAAAGAGATTCTCTTAATGTGTGGCCACTAGCTTGCCCTGAGATCGCAGACAGAGAGCTACAGTCGCGAGCAAAGCTTAGTATCCAGCCTGACTTTCTACCCCAATACCAGGGACTGACTTTTGGTAACAACTACTCAGTCTTGAGATGTGCTTTTTCCGAAGACAATAATTCTTGATAGGGTAGAGCAGTAGAAGAAGAAATTGGACGGCCACAGACAGTTTGTCCGACATCCGTGACCATAACTCCACATGAGAAGGGTCCACTGAAAATAAATATCATAGTGTTCAGCAATAGTCTGTAATTTCTGTGGCCTATCAAGACTGACTCTGTCACGAATCCAATTACAAAGATTTTGAAAAGAGCTACGGCTGTTTGATAAGATCCATAATTGATCAAAATTCTCTTCCGTCAGTACAGCATGGACAAGTATTTACGCTCTGGTAATAATGAGCGGAAAGAAACGGGTGCATTGATGCGAAAATACAATGGGCATTCAAAAAGTAAGTTACACTTGTCCCTCCACGGATGGCAACATTGAGAAACAAGACCGAAGCTCAATCAGACGATAGTTCAGTTCCACAGTTTCCAACGGTAGATATTTCATTCGGATTGTGACAATCGTGGGTGCGTACTACGAGAAGGAAATGCCGCGTAAACTGGAAGCTTACTGCAAGGGGTGCCAGTTCGGGACTGTACGGTGGATGCTGCCAGACCTCCCATCCAAAGGTGCGATCCAAATCCTGTGTTGTGCGCGCCTTGTGAAGTCTTTCATTGCCATGCAAGAGGACAATGCCTTTGCTTGAAATGTTTTGCCCAGAAAAACGTAGTGTGCCGCGTACTTCAACGTTGGAGTAAGCTTCCCGTTTACGCGGCATTTCTTTCTCGTAGTACGCACCAACGATTGTCACTATCCGAATGAAATTGCTACCGTTGGAAGCCGTGGAACTGAAGTGTCGTCTGATTAAGCTTCGGTCTTGTTTCGCAATGTTGCCATCCGGGGAGGAACAAGTGTAACTTACTTTTTGAATGCCCCTAGTAATACAAATGATGTATTCTACATAGTATTAATGTAAAACTTGAAATAGGAAACTATGGAATATTGAAAATCTCATCAGATTTAAAGTAGTATGTTTTCACTGTTAAGATACAATAGCATTCCACTTATTAGTAATTTAACGCTTTGAGAAACTTTTCTCGTATGAATGCTAGCCTCTTCAAACATAGCACGTCTGAAATTTGTAGAATAATACAAATGCAAAGTTTTAAATAGCTTCTTTGAAATCTTCCTTATTAAATGACAAAACTGTGATGGTGAGACTTTTATCACAATTATTTTGGAAGTTTTATCATCGGAGAACCACTTTTATTAGTTTTTTTTCGATCTCGTCATAGAGGAAAATGTGAGCTTTTGTTTTAGTCAGATATTGAAGCTGAGCTGATAGCTTGCAAATAAGATGTGCATAATCATCTTGCAAGCAAATCAGCGTAAGAACAATATTTAACTTTCTAAGACAGATCATACGCAAATTTAAGATCGACGTAACTACGGTTTAGATAGTACAAAGTATGTGTGTGTGTGCGAGTGCGCGCGTGCGTGTGCGTGTGTGTGTTGCGCGTGTGTGTGTGGGTGTGAGGGGGGGGGGGTAAAGTATCCAAAACTGATATAATTTTTATGTTATATATTTTGAGTAACGTATGTATACACAATGATGATATTGAGTATAACACAATGATAGCTTCCAGTTTGGAATAAATGGTGTTAAGCCTAAGTTTTGAAACACAATGTTGAGTTTGACTGCTTAAGCATCTGGTATTTTTGCCTGCATTCTTGTGAATATTTCGTTAAAGACCACAATTTCACTATTCGAATTGAAAACGAGTTTTGATAATCGTTTAAAATATTCTGTTGAGATTGAGAACTATTAGCAGGCTTGAAGTTCTGTAGTCTCAAAGACTTGTGGCATGATGGTTACAAATGCCTCCGATAGGGTATCCAGATTGTGGAATCAACTCAAAATAATCTTCACCTGGGAGTCCAGCTAAAAACCCCTAACAGCGATGGTAACTGCAAAGGCTCGTTAATTAATATCAAGTGCACGAAAACGTGTGCGGTTACGGAGCTTTCTAGTGACCTAGCTGGTGCGTTTGGAAAGAGGGTTTTTCAGGTAGAGAGAATACAGAAGTCTTGCAAAATGGGTCCTTTACCCCTGGCATCTAGTTGGGTGTCTCACTTTTAGCATAAGGCGCAGAAGAGCAAGTTTTTCTTGAAGCCGAACACGCCATTTTTGGACAGAGGAATTGAAACACGGTCTTGTTATTTGTTTGTAAAGATTCAGCACACAGAGTAGTTCTCGACGAGTATTCGTCTACAGAGAGCGGTGAGATCTGTATTATTCCTTCAAAGCAAAAGAAATTCACCTATTTCGTGGAAGAGAAATTAAATTTTAAAAAGTAAAAGGTACATTGTCATAAATCTAATTTGATTTTTTAAAACCCTTTTAATATGAACTTTTGCATGGATTTTTCTTAAAAAATTTGAATATTCAAGTGATAAGGTAAAACATTTCAAATATTAAAGTATTTGACCATTAATTTTGAATCACAGTATATTAATTTTGAAATACCATAACTCATCAGTAATTTTTGCTCCGCATTAACAATATTTTAGAAGTAATAAAAATATATATACTTTGTATTATTAATTCCTTCATCTCGTATTCAAAACACCAATCTTATGCAGTTGTGGTCCTATATTAAAAAACTTCCGGAATATTACTTTCATTTAATGGTCGATATGAATATTCACTTTTTTCCTTGAAACTGACTAAAATATGAATTTATCATGTATTACCATGCAGAATTAAGCTACAATGTTACTGACAAGAATAAGTAAGTTTTTCTGTTGACTAGTCCATTCAATGTGCATTTTGTCCCTCTTTAGAGTCTCTAGATATGAAACTACTTCACATTTTAGCTAAACTAGTACTAATTTTTACAAAATACTGAAAATAAATATATACTTTCTTCAGAATTGGTGAAGGTTTCAATAAAACTATAAAATTTCTGAGCGATATCAGTAATTCCTAGTTAAATTTTGTAATCCATTACCTTTGAATGTCGTTTTACGAAAATTTGAGTTGCCCTTTCTTTTCACATTTTAATTTTTCCTATATTTAGCTGGTACTTTAAGAGTGCTTGTGAAACATTATGGTTTATTATTTATTACAATTGCAAACATTTCATTAAACCTTGAATATTTTAGAAGCTTTCTGTTGAAATTGTATTCTATCTTTCTTTCATCGTGTCGCTCTTAAAAACAAAGGTTTTCCACTTTATAGAAGTTAGAAGTATTGAATTATGCTGAATCCCCTTTGGTCTGGTGGTAAGGATACCTGTCAGGAAACCAGGCTTGATTCCTGGCGGAGGAAGACGCGTTCCATGGTGTAATGGTCAAGTTTTAGGTTGATTATAAGAAACTTTCAGTAAAATAACGAAAATTTGCTTCTTAGTTACAAACTAAACATAAAACATGTAACCAAAAAATATATTCCTGATACTTTAAAACTTTAGTTACTAATAGAATATCTTTTGCTTTTTAGTTGCAAATAAAACCTGTGTTTTTATTTGTAACTAAAAAGCAATCTTCTGTGTTACTAAAAAGCAAAAAATAAAAATTAAGTAAAAATACAACTTTTAAAAGTAGTAGCCTTTTATTCTGGAGCTCTGAAAGACTTAAAAAATTGTTCTTCCAGAGATATGCTATAAATGAATGAAAGTTTCAAAACTAAGAAAACTTTTAAGAAGATATAGACATTTCACTTTTACAAGCGCCAAAAATTTTTAAATGTTCAAAATATTTTAAAAAGCATTCGCGACCTTTGAAATACAGATATTAATGACTAAACCAATGACTTAAAGCAAATACAGATCAGGTGCAATACTGGTGTTGAATGTTTTTTAATATATTTTAAACGTTTAAAAATTTTCATCTCTTTCAAAAGTGGAAATCTATATTTTTCTATAATGTTTTGTTAGTTTTGAAACTTTCATTCATTTATAGCATATTTTTTCAAGAGTAAATTTTTATTTTATACCTTTTAGGGCTCCACAATAAAGACTTTCCACTTTTAAAAATTGTATTTTGACTTACTTTATTTTCACGCATATTAAAATTTAAAAGTATTTTTGATTTACTAATGTAAGGCTAAAATTCGAACTTGAATTGCTCCTCTATTCAATTAGCAGATTTTGATTCAAATTGATAAAATATTACTTGTAAAATGTTGTTCTATTCATTTAATAGCACCAGATGGTATTTTAACCCTTTATCAGGCGAGTTAATATGCAGAGAGTCGAAAGTACTTGGGATTTTTCTGGACCATTTTTTAGGATTAATTCATATATTTTCCGTATGCTGTAATATCCCATGTGCCAATTGGGAAAATAAGTATTAAACAAACATAGAAATTTTACAGAAGAATACATTAATTATTCACAAAATCAAAATCGGAAAACGACCTGCTGCTTGTACACGGAATCAAACGCAAAAATATCTAACTAAAAGCGATAATTCTTGGGCTCCTTTTTCAAATAATAATGCGAGCTTTCTTTAGAAATACGAATCAAAGGACAGTTTATAAGCCAAATACAATTTAGAATCTATATACATGGAAAACATACTTATCTGTTATTACTGAAGAAAAATCAGAAAAATCACTATACTAATGATAATTGATTTCAGTAGTCATCAGATCGTAGGTGGTAAGTATTTTACTTCGGCCTTATAAAAGGTTAAAACGTGGGTGTTCAATTAGTATCAGAAAATTTGCACTTAAGCTTTTAAATCTTCTTAATAAATATTTTTAATTAATCAGATATATCTAAAATATTCCTGCTTGAAAGTATCTTATAACTAGAACATTTAAGGATGTTCTGAGTTTTCTATTATTTTTACTAAGAATAATTTCATGTTCCTTTATATTTTATAAGTGCAATTTTTTACTACTTGTTAATTCTGTGGGAATGATATTTTAGCCCGCCAACCAATATCTATCTCTATTTTGTACAGTATGAATGCTGAAAGTAGATAATAGATTTTTAAAAGTTTGGTAATCCTAGAGTAAAAATTGAGCATCGTGTATTAAAAATCAAATTTAGAGGGATTTTGTATTACTCATTTCTTATTTTAACGATCATGAGTCAAAATAAATTGAATTTCATACATAAAATTGCTTTAAAGTTAAATTTGTAAGTACCTAATTTAAAGAAACACACAATCGCATACACTTACAATACGTCATCTAATATTGTTAATAATTCATTTTCTAATCATTTCACTACAGCACCTCATATTTTAGGACAATAACCAAACACGCATTCGTTTGCCTATTAATTAAAAATTTCATACTTTATTAGCAACTAGCTGAAGCACCTGTCGTTGACGGGTTAGTACTGAATGCAAATTTCCAAAAAGCAATAAATTTCGTCAGCGTTGTAGGAGTACACAGAATGGGTGTAGTATACTGCCAAAGTAAAGAAAACGAAGTTATAATTTTTATGTATTGTTAAAATATTACAGATTAGAGAGTAACTAAGTAATATCATTTCATTCGCTTTAGTCGTAATTATGTGATGCGCGAACGAATATTTCCGCATATTGAAATAATTTTCGCAAAATCTCAAAATCTAATCAACATTTTTGAAAAATTGGAAGCCTAGAATTTAAGTTGAGTGACAACCTATCATGTCACCACATTTCGTTTCATTCCCTCTAGTCTTTATTTCGTGATGCTGGAACAAAATTTTCAACATTTTAAAACGATTTTCACAAAATCTCAAAATATAATCAAAATATTTTAAAAATTCAACACCTATAAATTAAGTTTAGCAACAACCTATCATATCACCAAATTTCGTATTAATCGTTATTACGCGATGCTTGAAGAAATATAAAAGCATTTTGAGAGAATTTTCACAAAATCTCGAAATCTAATAAAAATGTTTAAAAAATTGGCATATGTTGAGCAACAACCTATCATGTGACCAAATTTCATATCAATCGCTTTAGTCGTTATTACGTAATGCGTGAACAAAAATTCACTCAGTTTGAAACGATTTTCGCAAATTACCAAAATCTGATCGATTTTTTTTTTTAGATGCTTATAGATTAAGGTGAGTGACAAATATCATTTCACCAAATACCATTTTTTCACCTTGACAGTTATTACGTGATGTGCGAACAAAAATTTACGGCAGTTTGAAACAATTTTCGCAAAATCTCAAAATCTAATCAAGATTTTTTAAAATTTCGATGAGAATGTTTTAAGTTGAGTGACCACCTATCATGATACCAAATTTCATATCATTCGCTTCAGTCGTTTTTACGTGATGCTTAAACAAAAAAAAAGCGTCACGGACAGAGTGACAGAATGACAGAACGACAGAACGACAGACAGACAAACTTTTTTTTAAGGTCGTACCGGATTCTCAGGTGCTTGAAACGGATAGAAATTGCAAAATTTTTGAATTCCAAGAAATGTACAGACAAAAGTCTAACTTTATTTATATAGATAAGTGAGTTAAAAAAATGCATCATTACCCGTCAAGTTTGCGATATTAGCTTCAGCAATAAACTGTTCAATGAATGGGCTGTTTTAATAATATTCTAAATTCACTGCAATACTCAGTATACCCTTACAACAAATTTTAACTGATACGTTAACAGTAGTACTTAACACTAAACATTTACACTGAAAAACTGTAAATCTTGGTGCATAAGAGCAAAATTACTTTTGACGTCAAATTTTGGAATCATGAAAACTTGTATTATTCAAACTATGCAAGTTAATTAGATACGTTTGTATGAATTTTTTAACTTCTTATAGAGATAGAACTCAACTCAACTCGACGGATTAGAAATACAACTTTTATACAACTTAAAACAATATTTAAAAAAAAAAAAGAAAATCCATGTATCGGCTAAAGCTTTTCTTGCAGAAATTTTCGTTGCCTTTGTTTTTCCGCCATCGAAAACCTTTTCTCTTGAAAGAAAAGGTAAGACTTTTCTCATCATTATGGTCACCGCACCTTATCTCTATAATGTCTTTTTCTTCCGCTTTGTGTGGTTCCCTTTTTGGATCGATGGCGGTTTTTAAGAGTTAACACACATGAATAATGAAATTTCGATACATTTAACTAAAACGAAAAATGTAACAGAGACAGGAATTTTATACTTTAGGTTTTTGATTAGCATAGATAGTGCTTAATTTCTATTTGAGTTACTTAATACGCGTTAGAGAATAAATATTTAAGAGCTTCTGTGGTCTCATTTAAGCGGTATATTAAAATTTTGTGGTTATAAATCTAGTACACCGTATTTTAGTTAATATAAGAGTAGACAGTAAAATCTGATACTCATAAAATATTTCGCAATAAGTTTTAGTTCCTTTGAAGATTACTGATTCGTTAGTACTCGCATTTGATATTTTCAAAAGAGCTTTGAAAGCAGTTTTTAACGAAATAAGTTACATAATTTAGTTCTATAGCTTAGATTATACTGTTTGATTCAAATATTGAAATATTTTGATATTTTGTATGGTGGTTAATTGTGGCGAATTTTCATATTTCCTTTTCTGAAAAATCTGAGATTCACTTTTAAAACTGGAAAGAGAAATTATCCGACAAAAATATAAAAATATCTATCATTTTGGATATCATTTTTCTGAAATAATTAAGTTATTGTTTTATATGTAGGCATGTGCGTTCCGAAAAGCTTTAGTTCCACACATTGTCATTTTATAAATTTGTATATTTTGAAGAAAATTTGAAACCATGGAGTCAAAGTACGAAATACTTCTTGTTTCATCTGGTTAATTTTCTACAAGTGTAATCAGTTATAGAATGCCACATGTATCTACTTGTGTGTGTCTATTTAGAGAAAAGTGTTTTAATCCCATAATCTGAAAATGTGCGACGACTCTGATACAAAAGGAATTCGCTTCCGTTGTGGTTTATCTGTAGAATTTTAGTATTTTACTATGCCAAAATACTCTGAAACACGTTCAGAGCAAATGCTTTTACTTGAGAGTCAAATAATTTTAACCTATTGTCATAAATGTACGTTTGAAAATTGTTACACTATCAGTTATTAAATAATTGCTTTTAAGAGCATAATATCAGTTGAGTTATTCAAGCATAGCATCTTCATTGTCATCCAGTATTGATGTTTTAATAAATAAACGATTTAAGTGTATTATAAACAAGTGTAAAGCAAGCTTTTAAAGAACTACGTTTGAAGTTAATATCATTAAATATAGCTAAAACTTATTCTGATGTAACTTACTTTCAAAGTAAACAGGCCTCATTAAAATCTGCCCATGATTTGACACTTTTCTTCAGACAGACTTCAAGCTTCATGTATCGATAGTTTTAATCTTATATTAATTGAAAAGCCTAACATACTTTCATGACTCAAAGCTATCATTCAGATTAAACCAGCTTTCTAGTTTTGAAAAAATCCATCCGAATTATATGTTTGGGGCACAGTACCCATCAGAACACATTCACAAAGGCTTCTGATTTATACTATTTTAAAGTTCTTATTACACGAACAATATTTCGAGAAATTTGGTTGCCACAATCAGTTGCGGAAACTCGTTCGGGTAAGTCGATGAGTATGCAGGGTTGTCATAATAAACAAACACGGCTGTGCTCACAAACGCCAGAGATTCGTCGAAATTGGCTATTGCTAGAGCATGTAATTATAGGTAGTATATCGCCTCAGCAGCCTTTTTAAATATCTGGGATATCGAGGATTCCATAATTGTGGAATTTTACTAATGCATTTAATGAGATCTATTTCCATATCGCTATTCCGTTTGAGAGATTGAGCAGTATCGCTGAGTCTTCCGCCGTCTTGTGACGTAGAAATAGGAAGCACTACGATTGGCTGGCGTTTCCAGCAAGTAGTAATATTTTGAAGGAAAAATTTGGATTTGACCATTTCCTAGGCAACCGAGGGAAATTTCCGGGAAAGAGGCTCCCTCAACTGGTTGTGGCATCCAAATTGCTCGAAATTTTGTTCGTGTAATAAGGCCTTAACGTATACTCCTCCTTTCTTCTATCTTATACTCGACTTTTTTGCATCGGGGGCTAAATATAAAGTTTGAATCAAAAATTCTATTTTTAAAATATGTTTAACATTAACATTAGTATAATCGTTTCATACAAAGTGCGTCCGATAAGTTTCATCAACGTCGACCATCACGGAGATATACTATAGGAGTGGACACACTCCAAAGCTGTAATGTTAAAGTTTTGGTACCCCAAATAAGTTTCAATTATGTAAACATTGGAAATCTAGTGACGTGCAGCGATCCTAGCGGCAAAAGAATAAAGCATTTCCCGTGCTGATTGATAACTAATTTTACTTGTTTTAAATTTTCCTACCTAACACGTGAACGAGATTATTAACGCGAGCACTAAATTTAAATTATTTTTTTCCTTTTTGCTTACATGGTTGCCTTAGTAACAAATGAAAAAAAAAAGTTCTATCTTAAGATTATTAAAATATTGAGTTTATATTTGTTAACGAGTGCGTAAATCTCTCACAGAAAAGAAGTTTTCGTCTGCCACGGTATATATTTACATTAGAAAATGGCTAAGAATTCATTACTGAGTTCTTTCTGTAACATGAATTTAATATTTTAATACGAGCTTTTAGCTGCAATTTAAAGCAGTATTAAAATTTGTCGCAGCATGATATAAATGTAAATACTGCTTGCTTGAGTGTGATCATCATTATAAATAAACACTTTTTAAATATTGTATTCACACATACTACATTCTTCTAAATTTACTACTATTTCTTAAAATACAACTTTTGGGCAAAATAATAACACGGCATTACATACATAATATTACTTCTCTTCGAAATTATTGCCTGTATTAATTACGAAATAGTATTCTAAGACAATTATATAATTAAAACACACCTGAAGCCAGAAATTATTAAATCTGACGTTCATAAGTCTATATATTTAATTTTTTAAAGTTCTGCTAATTCGGCGATCTCCATTTACTTCGCCTCGATGGAAATACAAACAACCGGAGATGCGCAGAAGCAGGAGATGCGCAGTTACCCAGTGTGCGTAGCGCCATCTGTTTGCAACAACAGCGTTATCCAACTTTCTAAGAGAAGTGTCCCCTCCTATACATTTACCTTCGTAGTCACCATATTTTAAAAACCTTGCTGGTTATGGTGTTGAGCTCTACACACGCTGTGAGAAGCATCGGAACTAATGCCTCCAGCATCCAAATCTGGATTGAAGCAGAAATTGAAGCGGAAGTGCATGCCACGAAAAATTTAACGCATTCAGAGTGAGATTGATATATCATTTCTAACTGGAGCAAAAGCATGAGCATCAAGTTTTGCTTCAAATTAGGCAAAACGACGACACAGACTCGTAAAATGCTAATGAAAGTGCACAGTATGAAATCAGTGAAAAAAAAGAGGTACTTTTAATGATTCAAGTGAATTTAGTGATGAAAATAAAGCTGTCAAGGTTGAGCCTCTTGAATCAGATTCGATGAACTTCCGTATTCTCTAGATTTCGTACCATCAGACATTTTCTGCTTTCCCGCCGCAGTGAAGCCATGCAAGTATGCGGCATTTTCTGAAGATTCAGTAACGTGTGAAAATGGTGCTTCGAACGATTCCAAAAGAACCATTTGATGATAGTTTCTAGCAGTTGTGAAACCGATGTCAGACACTTGTTGTAGCTAATGGCGATTACTTTAAAAGCCTGTAAAGTTATTTTATTTGTAAATTTTGTTTCTATTATTTTATGACACCATTAACCGAACTTTTTGGACACACCTTGTATGATATTCCGGGCTAAGTCGACGTATTCCAGTAGTATTCGTTCATCAGTATAATTTACCGATATTTGCATTTATTGTTTAATTTTTGTCATCCACAATTAGTATCTTAATTGTGTTCATATCTTTAATTTTCCTCTGGAGCAAAGTTAAAGAAAGTTTTCTAAAAATAATTAAAAAGTTCTTATTATTCTTACGAAGCAATTTTCTTTTTATAGAAAACTGTTCCAGTGACATACTTTGACACTTCCCTTTTCTCAAGGAGCATTTAAAATTTCCCTTGAACGCGGAAAAGCATATATTCTCAACTTTCTTTTAAATGCGGTTGCCTTATCTTTAACTTTTTTTTCCCGAACCTTTATTGTAATGCGTGCCCTCTTAAATCGATAGTGGTTCTTTTTAAAAGAAAGAGTGCATACATGAATAATGAAATTTCGATACATTGAATTGCAACAAGATATTTAAACAGGGTTCAGTTTTTCAACGCTTTAGACAGATTAATCTCGCTGAAAAGTTCCTCGAATTATGTTATTTTATATATTTTTGTACGCAAGATTGGATGGGAAATAGCTAAGAGTGCTCAGAGATCGTACTGGTTGTTTCAGTACAGTTAGCGAATTTTAAATATTTTGTTAAGAGGTGGAGGTAAAAACAATTTTATAAAATGATATGCTGTTTTATTTCTGTAAATAAAAATTGGATAGTTGCTTTATCTTTTCCCCATTTGTATGATCACGACATTTAGGTTCACAAGAAAATCCTCGACTATAGTTGTATGTAAGTCACAATTTTTGAATGATTTCCTTCTCTAATATACAGGGTGTCCCATGAATAACGCCTAAACTCTGCACAGCCAGATTCCTCGTTGTAAGTACATAAAAAATGCCATCGAGGCTTGTATTCGTGCGCAGTGTAATGACCAATTGCATACGTTGCTTCAATCTGGTACCCCTCATAAATACGCACAGAATGAAGGGGAGGGACTGAATCACTATTTGTTGAAATTAGGACTCGATTATATCAATTCTTTCAAACGTTTTCATTTAAAGAAATCCATAGAGGCTTTATCTAATAATTGTAGCAGCCTTAACACCGAGTCCCGCATATGCAATGCAGAGTCCAATTTAATGTTTCTAGTTGTTTTTCATTGCACCGGATATGACGTCATATTTTGTTTTTCCTGTTTTTTCTCGAAAACTATGGATCGTAAAGGTGCAATTCTTTAGGCAGTTTTTGTGTACTCCCAATGATCAATCTGGCTCTGCAGAGTTTGGTCTTCATTAAATGAATGAGAGAACTTGATTAAATTGAAACTTTATTTCTACAAATGAGCAAAATAATTCCCACTTGTTAACTTTTATCTCATTGAATTGATTTTACATCAATCTGTGTTTTACTCTGAAATCGGTGACAGTTAGGCTGAATAGTGTATTCTTTTCAATAATGAAGGAAATCTATTAACACGTGAAGACGAATCTTTGTACTCCTTTTTAAGCGCATAGCGCCAGCGGAGGTGGGAGCAATTCGACATAATTTAAGTTAATACGGAGTAGGAGTGCAGAAAGATGAAATTTATGTATAATATGTTCAAACACTGTAAAAAAAAATAACTGAGTAAATTGTTCAGCAACATTTTTTCCAGTTCGGGCGTTTGCTCCAAGAGGAGGAATAAATCGAGTGAGGAACTACAACTCCGAACTGAAACAAGCATATAAGTTACGTAATTTATGGAAATATTGCGGCATAAACTGTCATTATTTCCCTCTTTTGTTTGACGCATCATATCCTATTTGGATTTTGTATTGTTAACTCTTATTCAACCAACCAGCCATTATTTCCCGCATCTTTCGTTTTGCTTTCGAGCATACTAAAATGTTGTTTCTGCGATAAACATCCAAATCCATTAATTTTCTTTTCTGTAACATTGTTAGTTTAGCTTCCTTTGTTATTTTAGCTTCTTTTTTCTAAGAAAATTACATTAGGATAATCTCTAGACATTCCTCCACTATGAATGGTTGCAGCGTTGCGTAAATTTTGAATTTTATTCTCGCAGCCATTTTTATATATCCAAAAAAGAAAGAAAGAAAATATAAAATAAAAAAATACATATTAAACAGAATTCAAAGCGACAACAAAAAGCGATTCTCGTTGCCTGGAGATATTTTTTAATGTGATGCCACAACTTCATTGAAAGAATTTCATTTTGTAGATTTAAAAAAAAAAAGAAAAACAATTATTAAGAAAAATTCAATATTATGTGTGTTGCCACAAATTATCCCCCAGTGACGAAGAGATAGTCTGAGGAATGATCAAAGCAACAGATGAGAAATAGAATTTTACATAAACTAAGACACAAACTTTTTTGGAAAATGCACATGTCTACCGGACCTAGTTATTCTTACATCAGTTTCCGAACATTGTTGTTTACTTTCCGAATTTATGATATATAAGTTATTTTCTTCCAATACATGAATTGGTTTCATCGGTTCTATAGAAACCCTTTCTTTACGACCATTGCACACTATTATCAGCGTTTTAGCCGATCGTGAAAGAACCTTGTGAGGGCCTGTATATGACTTACACAGGAGATCCCACACACGATCCAGGTGTACATGACATTTGCCAAATGAATGGCGAGTTGTTGCTATTGGGTTTAACTCTCTCATCTTATCGAAGTTCCGTGACAAAGTCATTTCGATATGGTTGGATTGGGATAACATCTATCATATCACAAGGAAGGCGAATTTTTGTTCCGTATACTAATTCATCACAAGACTCATTCAAGTCTTGGTAGAAAAATTCGCTTTCAAGTCTTCCTTAAAAGCTCTTCTGATTTCTAATAGAACTATTGGAAGTATATTAGCCCATCTGTTTCCATGTCCGTGGGCTGTGCCAGCAAACTGTCGCCAATCGTTTTCGGAACCATGTGTCTGGCATTTATCTTGGCGAAAAATCGCTCGTCTTGGCGGACCGCCGGGATAACACGAAGTATCAAAAAAAAATTATCTAATATATATATGTCGCCAAAAGTCGTCCAAACTTGGTGACATTTTGCATGATTTTTGGTAATACATACGACGACCGTCGTCAGACCGATAGCGAATACCATGTATTATGTTAATTAGTACTTTCCACCTTGAGGCGACTTTTGAATTTCCCACGATTTTGAAAAATGCAAATTTCCTTTCGTTATTATGGTTGCTGAAAAATCATAGTCCTCAAAAATGCCAAGAGTAGCTCGCACATTAAACAAAATACTTCGAGTTTTTATAAGAGTAAATTTTTACGTCAAAGCCTTTTAACTAACGCTGAGATGCAGACTCTATTTATCGTCATTATAAACCAGTTTAATGACCAATTCTAGTTTTTTTATTATTGGTTTAAAAACTGGAATCCTCAATAAAACTGGTTTATAATGACGGTCAATAGAGGTAAGCATTCCAGCCTTAATTAGATTTCTAACTAATTTTTAAACTCATGATGTCAAAAGGACATTATTCTCAATTGCGATAGCTAACATTTATGAGCCTTTATCTAACGTGAATTAGTGAATGAATAAGAAAAAAAAAAGTGCGAAAATATGAAACACTTTCAGATTTTAAATACGCACTAAAGTGCTATATATTAAAAGCGCATCATATTTTATGCGCCGTCCTGGTTTTTCTTCCTTACTCCATTGTTGTACAGTGTGTAATTATTCGTGAATGTGCTGCATTTTTCTCCCTTGCTCCATAAAACACATCTTTGAGAATCATATTCCAAGTGTACTTCACCGTTTTAAATACTGTTTGGAATGGGCATCCATGAGTGTGCCTTGTTCGTCCTTCTTGTTCCATAAAACACGCACTTGGAATTGAAATCTATATTAAAATCCCCTACTAACACTATTTTACAATCTTCGTCAGGCATATATTTAACTATACTTTCCTAGTTTCTAGCCAAATTCGGAGGATATCGCCAAGCTTAATTATTCGGTTTGAAGTTTTTTTTTTTTTTTTCGGGAAACTTAGCGATCAATTATCAAAAATTACAAACCTTGTGCGACTTTCGCGATTTCAATTCCCCTCCCACCTCTGCGTTATCTGGCAAACACATTTGAAAAGATCTTGACCGTAACAGTTCATATCTACAAAGCCTCTCTAGAAACATGTCTACAAAACATGTCGACAAATCATGTCTACAAAGTCTCGTAGACAAAAACATGGGACTGAACGAAATAGCACCCTAATGCTAAAAAAAGAAAAATGTATGAATAATATACAAATAATGTTCAGAAAGAAGGTTTGTTTTATATTATGGAAAAAAACTACTTATTTTTTGAAATTTTATTTTTGCCTCTGGAATTTCCAAATGGCACCCAATTTTGAAAATGACCCAACAACAAAGTGCCAGATCTAGTTCAGCCTTGATTAGGTAGGCTTTTAATTCCCTCGTACGCCGCCGTTTTTTACATTGCCAGTTATAAAAGAGTTTTTGATGCTGAAAGTTGACTCGGTCGACAGGATAATACGTTAAGTACCGCTTTGCACTATACGTAAAACAATTAGAAATAAATGTATAGAAATTTTGACTCCAAAGTGACACATGGTTTTGAATCGACTGCTATAAAATTTATCATAAATAAGATTGCTTGTATTTTACTACATTTAAAGTGTCTGGCAATAAACTTATACAGCTGCGTTTCGTTTCATAGAAGAAGTATAGGAAATCCATTCCTCCACTATATTTAGACTGAGAATCCGCGTGATTTTTACCGTATATGCTAATATTTGCAATAGAATCTTTCTGTCTCTAATTATCGTTTCCAAAATCACAAGTAGAATCGACTTCATTTTATGTCACGAACTTAAAATTTCATTAGAAGGTCAATCCAATGATATAAAATCGTGACATCAAAATGATGTATACTTTACGAATATCGTATTCTGATGTGCTAAGAAATACGCCTTCATTTCTCATCATTTAAAATCAAATATCGCGAGCCACAAGGTTTGTAATTTTTGATAATTGATCGCTGAGTTTTCCGAAAAAAAAAAAAAAAAAAAAAAAAAAACTTCAAACCGAATAATTAAGCTTGGCGATATCCTCCGAATTTGGCTAGAAACTAGGAAAGTATAGTTAAATATATGCCTGACGAAGATTGTAAAATAGTGTTAATAGGGGATTTTAATATAGATTTCAATTCCAAGTGCGTGTTTTATGGAACAAGAAGGACGAACAAGGCACACTCATGGATGCCCATTCCAAACAGTATTTAAAACGGTGAAGTACACTTGGAATATGCTTCTCAAAGATGTGTTTTATGGAGCAAGGGAGAAAAATGCAGCACATTATTTTATTAGTTTTTTTATTATTTTATTAGTTATCTAAACAATTCCTCGAGAGCTAAATGAATCTAAAGTTTTTATGAGCTTTAACTTCTATCATTATTTAACCTATGCAAATATTTAATTTTAAAATCATCAAAACTAATTGTATCCTGTTTAAATTTCCTTAATTTAAGTTCAAAAATACAAGACGTTAAAATATGCAAATATACTCTTTTTTTTTAATTGTACTTCATTCTGCCATAAATTTGTACAACTAATCTCATACTTCAATTAATAATCACAATTTAACAGAACAATTTTGCAATTATCCACCCCATGCTTATAATACTTAAAAATTTATTTTATTAGTTATCTAAACAATTCCTCGAGAGCTAAATGAATCTAAAGTTTTTATGAACTTTAACTTCTATCATTATTTAACCTATGCAAATATTTAATTTTAAAATCATCAAAACTAATTGTATCCTGTTCAAATTTCCTTAATTTAAGTTCAAAAATAGAGTAATGGAGGATGAAATATATATGACATGTGTCTGTGGATCTTTAGTGAATGAGACAAATATGTCTCAGCATATCGAAGACTGCTTGAAAGAAGAATTTGTTAAAAATGTCTCTCTGAAGATTAGTAAGCCAAAATCTGCTAAAGATGATCGACCAAAAGAAAGGCATATATACGCTAAGTGCATACGATGTGGTCATCCGATTTCAAAAAACGAAGGTACATTAATTACATTCTATCCATCGGTACACAATTCTTCAATCTCATGCTGTAGTTATAAATGTAAATCTGAGTTTTGCGAAACATTGAAAAAATCATTATGTAATATGTGTAATCTGCCAAATGAATTTCATGAGGGTAAGTTTGAAAGCGAGATAGACTTAGTTAACTGTGTTGATAATCTAGGAAGTGACAAAGCTAATGAACTTAACGATGAAAAAGAGATGAAATGCAGGGAGAAACAAGCTATGCTGCCACAGTATTTAGACAGCAGATCTCAGAATGACGAATGCAACGATTCCAACAGTACACCAGAGCATAAGCATTCTGTACTTTGTGATGAAATTCCAGAAGGACCGCCTTGCAAACTGTTCCATGTTGCATTGCTACCGATTGATAGTACAGATCACAATGATACAAACGATCATAACTATTATTTACTTCTACAAATTATCGATGACTCACCAGTGCAAGATTCTGTTCAGACTCAGACAGATTTACAAGCTACTAGAGACTCTGGCATTCAAGTGAGAATTCTTGGTGTCTACCCAGAGGAAGTTCAAAAGCTAAGTAAGTAAATACTTTAGTAATAGAAATTAAGGTGCTTTCTAAAGTCTTTCTTGACGATTGTACCATGGTAATACTTTATAATGTTATATTCCCTAATCTACCGTCATACTAAAGTGCTGTAAAAATTTACTGGCAATGATCAGGGTTCGATGTAAACATAGTGGGCAATCAATAAATTAAATTTATCGCCAAAATTTGTTTGAAAACCTGCTAGACCTTATATTACAGTTTTGATTTTCCAACTAATGGTTTCCAAACTAAAATGTTCCAAAAATTAGTGAAAGTTCGTTTAAAGATATTAAATTTTCGTTGAAATTTGCACAATGCGTTTAGCAGGGCCTTTCTTACTTCCTTTACGTAGCCTTTAATTTACAAAGTTTCGTTATAAATCAAAGGCCCTACCCAGGAGGTTTTCCAGAGGTTCCGGACCTCCGATCCCCAAAATCAGTGCCACTCTTTGGGGATTCTTCAGTTTCTGGTGACATTGACATGCATATAATAGATCAACATTTCCCATTCAGATTTCAATAAAACTACACCGTTATGATTTTTTTGCTGGAAAATGCCAGAATGGTATAATTAACGCCTCCAAATACTTCATCTTGCCAAGAAATGTCAACTTCTGAAGTTGTGCCACCACTAAATATTATTAATTAAAATATTAACTACAAAAATCTCAAATTTCCCCATCTGATTTACTTAGGCAAATTGTGTTATCAGAGTATTTTGGCTCAGCTTGGGTATTCGGCACCGTTTGGCAAGATGAAATATTTGTTGCCGCTAACTACGCCATTGTGACAGTTTCTATACTCTTCATTATTTTATTTCCGACCCTAGTGTGAAATGGTTATCAATTATACGTATGCGTAAGCAGCCAAAGAATAAGAAGTCACCATGCAAATACCCAACCTATTCCCAAAGTATACTGTGGGAGGAATTTCTCCTGCCATGGAGTTTGCAGAATCTTACTTGGATTTCAGATTCCGATTTGCTGGAAACTGACATCCGAGATACAATAGCAAGTGCCAAAACCTCTCCAACTTGAACGTGCACTGTATACAAATAAATTGCGTTCATAAATATTTAAGATAAGCACGCATAGTTGAGCAATGCATAAAAATTTTACTTTTTTATAAATTATATTAAAGTTTCCAATGTGATTACTTTTAGTAGAATTTAAATTTTTTGCAGTTAGATTTAGTTATAATCAGCTTTAATCAGGCAGCAGTATTTTAATTCAAACCAAAACAGCTATTAAAATTCAATCAGCCACTATGTCCTCGAAACAAAATTGCCGAGTTTGTAAGAAAAGCTTTGACAGTACGATTATACAAGATCATGAATTAAACTGTTTGGAAAAGTTGAAAGAAGAAAAAAATGCAAGTAGTGCCAATGCTAAAACAGATAACCTTAGGAATGAGGAAAACATGTCACCAGGTAATTATTCGGAACAGAAAAACAGCAGTGACAGCTTAACAGACGAAGATGATGTCGATGATTCAACGGACATAGTTGCTTCGACTTCTGGATCTTCCAGAAATTCTCGATCAACACCAAACTTTAAGAGAAGAGCTCCAGAAGGAGTAAAGCGTGGCCGTTCCAGTAACGCCAAAAGTGACCAGTGCTTTCATCAAAAAGTTGCTAAGCGAAGACAACCCTCTGCTTCAATGAGTTACGACAGGCAGAAAGAGGATAACTTATTCCCTCCTACCAAGAAGTATCGATATTACCCGATTACGTGTGATTACTGCGGGAAAAGGTTTCAGCCAACTGAAATGAAAGCCCACAAAGCAGAGAAACATAACGTGAAAGAAATAGACGGTAGACATCTGAGCAAAAAAACTCAATCTATGACCATGAGCAAGGGGAACCGAGAAGTTGAGGCTAGTGAGCGGAGTAAGAGCGCAAGCCAAGCGGGAGCAATGCCAAAAGGTTTGCAGATTTGTTACATCTGTGGTCGCATGTACGGAAGTAAATCACTCAAGATACATGAACCAAAGTGCTTGCAAAAATGGAGAGTTCAAAATGAACAGCTACCTCCTGAAAAGAGAGCTCCCGAACCAGTTAAACCCCAGCCGCTGCCAGGTCAGTTTCTTGTATAACACAATATTACACTTACGCATTATAGTCTGTCGACTACTTTGCCAATTTCTTTCTTAAACGGTGTCATTTAGCTTAAGTAACAGAAAACTATCGCATAATGCCTGTTTAATTAGCCAACCCCATTTATTACTTTCCGAGCATGTACCATGTAAGGAAAGTATATGTAATCATGAAAAAAATTGACTTCGAGATTTTGGTGTATTTACACGTTTTGAGGTCTTCTGAATTCATTCCTTCACACGATAGCTTCTTAACGGTGCATTCGATTGAGCTCAAACTTGGTATGTATATTTTAAGGCACCGTCGCACGACCGGTATTGATTTTGGTGGGCATAGGACTTAAGTTTTTTACAAGGCTGCGACAAAGATTTCTTTTTACATTATATCCTATGGGCAGAAATTCTTGAAAGTGCACTAGCGTTTAAACGGCGTATTCGATTGAGCTCAAACTTGTGATGCATATTATGGGTCACCGTCGCAAGACCGGTATTGATTTTGGTGAGTATAGAATTTATGGTTTTTTTACAGGGCTACGAAAAACATTTCGTTACTTACGCATTATCCTGGCGGTCATTCCCGCCAAGCTATTTTTTCGTCAAATGTGCTGGCAAATTGTTGCCAATCATATTCCAAACAATCAATAATTTCATGCGTCCGACATTTATCTTGGCGAAAAATCGCTCGTCTTGGCGGACCGCCGGGATAATACGTAAGTAAAAAAATTTCTTTTACATGATGGCCAATGGATGGAAATTCTTGAAAGTGCGTTATCTTCTAAACGGTGCATTCGGTTGAGCACAGATTGGACGTCCATAAAAGCACATGGACACATCGGAAAAAACACTCAAAATACTGGTGTTAAACGATAAAGTAAATAAAAAACTTTGCAAAAAAAACACATAAGATGTTACAGGCAAGTAGATACGTACGTTTCGACAAAAAAATTTTTTGGTCTTCCTCAGGTAAAGCCCTTTGTCACAAGGAATGATTTGCATAGATTTTGGTGTGTACAGAGTTGAAAGTGTTACGAATTTTTAGGGTAACCCGCTTTTCTGGGGGATAAATTAGTAATTCGTATTTTATGTGTCAAATAATTCAATTTTGTATTTTGCTGCATCAACATCGGTTGACTAGAACGGAAGATACGGAGTTGGTTTCCCTATTCGTTAACATAGGGTTGTCTAGAAATCTCGAGAAATATTTATGCTAAAGCTTAGATGACGTTAATTTTGGAAACTTATTTTTGGCGCCAACTTTGGTGATATTTCGCCAAAAAGTTTCCAAGCTTGGCGACATTTCGGAAATTTGGCACGATTTTACCAATGGTGCCTGTAATGTTTGTTTCCCTGCCTTAGTTGCGTAATAGCCTAATAATTTAACTGTATTCCTATGACGTAATCAACATTCGCGCTTTAAAAGAAACCTTCGAGAAATTTTTCCTAGCTTCTGCGACACCCATAAATATGACAGCGCATTGCCCCGGTGAAGTGAGTCTTGCTGAAACAGATGTCCGTTCTGTTCACTGCATTAGGTTGATAATTGTGTTATTGTAAGCAATAGTTTGCTTGATTCGAGAATCTTGTTTTCGAATGCTGTGTGTGAATTCTTCATTGAAGAATTGTTTATTATATTCCTCTAGTATTTCCACTGAATTTTAGCTTGTAGAACTGTTTTATTTTGTGTGTGAATTACAGCCTCTGTGAAAGCTTCTGTATTAAGCGGACTATACTAAGAGGACTGCTCGTTAATGGCCGTTAATGCCTGTGAATTTTGTACAGCTGATTGTTCGACGAAGTTCTGGAAGCAATAAAGTTAGAGTTCCATCCTGACAAATGCACATTTTACTAGAACTTTCTACACATACTGGACTTTAGAACGACGAATCCAAGAATCAAGCAGAGTTTTCTGCAATACTCGTTGTTCCCGGGATTGCAAAAAGTAATTCTTATACATTATGGCCTATGGACGCAAATCATTTAAAATGAACTAGTGTTGAAATGTTGCATTCGAAGAAGTTACAATTCGGTATGTATATTGTAGGTCATCGTCACGCAACATGTATAGATTTTCTGCGTATAGGACTTGTAGCTTTTTGACAGGGCAACAAATGAGTGTTCGTCTACATTATGAACCATGTACGGAAATTTCTGAAAGTACGCTAGCTTCTACAGGCTGCATTCGATTGAGCTACAGGCTGCATTAGCTACGGCTGCTGAGCTACACATACTGGACTTTAGAACGACGAATCCAAGAATCAAGCAGAGTTTTCTGCAATACTCGTTGTTCCCGGGATTGCAAAAAATAATTCTTATACATTATGGCCTATGGACGCAAATCATTTAAAATGTGCTAGTGTCTAAATGTTGCATTCGAAGAAGTTACAATTCGGTATGTATATTGTAGGTCATCGTCACGCAACATGTATAGATTTTCTACGTATAGGACTTGTAGCTTTTTGACAGGGCAACAAATGAGTGTTCGTCTACATTATGAACCATGTACGGAAATTTCTGAATGTACGCTAGCTTCTACAGGCTGCATTCGATTGAGCTCAAATTCGGTATATATATTATAGGTCACGGTCTCATGATCTGCATAGATTTTTGTATTTGTAGAGCTTATAGTTTGTTCACAGACTTGCAAGAAATAATTCTTATATATTACGGCTTAAGGACGCAAATCATCTAAAGTGAGCTAGTGTTTAAATGGGGCATTCGATTGACATCAAATTAGGTACGCATATTATAGGTCACTATCTTACATACTGCTTAAATTTTAGCGAGTGTACGCCACACAGTTTTTTGCAGGGCTCCAGAAAGTATTCTTATACATTGCGCCCTATACATTCAAATCATTTTTAGTGCACTAGTGCCGGAACACTATATACGATTCAGTTGAATGAAATTTATCTAAACGCTTGGTATCGAGTGTTTGGAAAGTCGAGTGGAGTCACTCTAGATTTTTACATTAGAAAGCTACGCTCTTTCCTTTATTTTGCCATCTTTTGTTCACATTTTATAAAAGAGCCAAAATGATTGACACCGATTTGCCGTATTCGATCCGTTATGAACTAAGATATTTTTTTAAACACGGAGTGTTTCTTAAAATGCCTCCCATAAATAACGTCTATTTTCTTGTGAAACGTGCAGTGAACGTTTTTCTGTATGGTAAGTTGTTAATATAACATTTTCTTCCAAATAAAGCTGATTCAGAGACAAAATTGATTTTTTGGACCGAATAGGGAGTATAAAACTTATTCGATATTTGTGGATTACAGCGACCACTAAAACTGAACCACCAAGCAACCGAAATGTATTCCGAAGATGGTGCTATGAAATCTCAAGAAAGCGATTCGCATACCTACATGTTTACAGTCCTGAAGCACAGCTGCAATGTTGTTATAATCCTTTTGTCGACTAGCAATCTCAGTAATCACTATAATCCAGAAGTGTCCATCTTGTATGCTTGCAGTTGGTATAGACAAAAAAAATCAATTCTGTGAAATATCGTCAGTCAAAGTAGACACATGCTATCCAACGGTGGCTGAACAGCACCTTCTTGACTGTTTGTAGTGTAAGATCGCTGTAAAGAGGAGAACTCGCATACACGAAAGTTACTTTGTTTAGAGTTCGTACTTTTCTTGAAATACAATGTGGATATGGGTGAGGTTCGATATTTTAAAATCTCAGTAGCAAGCAGAGCTCAGAGTAAAACACTTAATCCGATCAATGACATTCCATGCAGATTACTGAAGAAACTAGCAGTTCTGTCAAACGAACCGTTTTTGTAACCGACTTCAAAAATAAAAGATTATCAAATTGTCGGAAACTTTTTTTTAAATGTATGTTCAGCGATAATTGTTTACCATAGTCCACTTTCGATTATTCTTTGTTTATTAGATAGAGTGTACCTTAGGAGTGGTATTATATTTATTTGGTCTATTTCTGATAAAATTATCACCAAGAAAATCGTAAAAAAAATCATGTTTTAATCTTTTATGAGCGAAATTCATTTTATGAAAAAAGTTTGAAAGCTTTTTAATTCATGTTTCTATGTACTATTAGAAATATCTCATATTAAATTTATAAAATTACTAGCTGAAGTACCCGTTCTTCGCACGGGAATGAATGGACTTTTTGATATTACGATTTGTGGTGATTACTATTCATTGTAATAAACAGAAATAGCAAAGTGGATATCGCGTTATATTGTGTCCAATAATCATGCATACCGAATTGCAAGGCAATCGTTTGTACGGTGCGGAAGGTCATGCGGCGTAACGCAATCTAGTGGCGAGTTTTGGCAAAACGGATACGGCGAAAATATTTTTCGCATTCAGATATCGATGTATACGAATTTTCATGACTATCGGCTGGACAGTCCTGAAGTTCATGTGTTGACGCGACATCTAGTGGCAAGTTATAGGAAAATGGATAGCGCCAAACTCTTCCCCGTGTTCAAATATCTATGTATACCTATTTTCATAGCGATTATTTGCACAGTCAAGAAGTGATACACTGCAGGGCCATCTAGTGGTTCAATAAAGTAATGATTTGCTACAGCGCCGTCAAGTGGCGAGTTATATCAAAATGGATAACGCCAAAATATTCTCATTGTTCAAATAGCTATGTATACTGATTTTCATAGCGACCGTGTTCAACTATCTATGTATACCAATCTTCATAACGATCATTTGCACAGTCAAGAAGTGATACACTGCAGGGCCATCTAGTAGTTAATTAAAGTAATGATTTGCTACAGCGCCGTCAAGTGGCGAGTTATAGCAAAATGGATAACGCCAAAATATTCTCATTGTTCAAATAGCTATGTATACTGATTTTCATAGCGACCGTTTGAATGGTCAAGAATTTGGCCTGCTGCAGCGTCATCTAGTGGCGAGTTAAAATAATAATGCATTGCAGTATCATCTAGTGGTGAGTAACATCAAAAGGAACGCAGTTAAAATATATTCTTCGTACTCAAATGTGTAAGTATAAAAAATTTTATGCCGATCGGTCGAACGGTATAGAAGTTGATGCTTTGCAGCGCTATTTAGCGGCAAGTTACAGCAAAATGGATAGTGAAAAATATTCTCCGTGTTCTAATATTCGCGTGTACCAAATTTCATCGAAATCGGTTGGACGATATTCGCATAGCAAACGGCTAAACAGAATAGAATTCAACGTTGTGCTGCGGCACCAAGTGGCAAGTTAAGGAAAACGGATAGCATAAAAACCTTCTCCATCATAAAGACTTAGGTGAACCAAATTTCATCGTGCAACGGTGCTCAACGGTGCTGGAGTTTTTCAACCTCATAAACACATACCAACATTCATTTTTATCTATAACCAGTGTTATTATATATACCAGTCTCAAATAAAATCCAGTTTCAAATCTAAGCCTCGCCAAAGTGCCAACATACGCCATTTTGCAAGAGTTTTTTCAGGGAATCATTCGAAGCATTGACTTAGCAGCAATAAATATGGGAAATGGTTCGACCGCCAAAGAGTAGCACGCATTTATTTGAAAATTGGAATCCCTTAATACAGCCGATTTTTTTTAAATTATCAACTATAATGTGTTTTATTCATCGTTACTCCGATGTACTAAATGAGAAGATTTCAATTTTCTGAAATTTGGCGGAATTCCCCCTTACAATGGGTTTCATTTTGGTAAATCAAATATGAAACTATAGGGACTGTCGTAAAATCCTCTTGCCCTCTTATGACTAATTTCGATTGAGTGATTTTACTGATGGGACTTTGAAGTCCCTTAGGGTCATAAAGGGTTAAATTTGCCCGTCGGGTTGTCAGTAACGGCGGTTACTGGTAATCCGACAGGTGACCAGTGCTATTACAAAAGTTGCCAAGATTGGCCACTTATTTATTTAAGTTTGGAGTAAAAAATATATATCTCCAAAACTCAACGCAGCTTGGTAATATCTCTTACTAGCTGCGTACCCGTTCTCCGCCCAGTAGGAAACGAAACTTTTTCTTACATCTATAATTTGAATTGATTTCAGTGATTTGGAATCTAAAAATAAGCAAAATGATTTGACTCTTGGCGTAAAGTTAGTCATTAGTTATTCGTGTTATAACAAGTTAGTATAAGTACTGACCTGAGACCATTGTTAATATTATGACACAAAAACTATGTCGGTGTCATTCGCGATCAGAAAAAGAAAAGCGTGACGGTTTGCAGCGAAAATTCCTAACTTTCAAAATATCTCATTTCTACATCATACTCTTTTTTTAGATTTAAGTTATACCACCTTAGATACTCCATGATGTGGAGAACCGTTTTATTTTATAGTTAAATAGTTATGTACCCGCTCTTCGCAGGGGAAGAAGAGAACATTTTCCCAAAATGTGATTATAACTACTTGTAAATTAATAGAACACTTAGTTTCACGAAATATTTATTAATGCGGTATATTGTGCTTTGATCAATATTGCCCTAGCATATCTACTATTACTTATACTATCTTTTACTGATACCAATACAATATATTTTCGTTTTTCAATCGTTAATGTTTAATTTAAAGAAACGGCTTAGATATTGGCCACGAATGTAGTCTTTTATTCTTTGGTGACTTTTGCAATTTACGCATTAGTATAAACGATAATCATTTCACTTTATGGTTGCCACTAAAACAGCTCTCCATACATTTGTATGCTTAATTATTGTCAGATTGGCCTATTTAGCACCAAGGCCCTATTATCTCACTGGCGAATCGGGACTTTGCCCAGTGCCTCCGGCTCGAAATGGCCCCCAATTTCAAATGTTGTTCTGAAATATTCTTTTTTATAAACATATGTTATGAAAAATAAAACAAATTTCATAGATGGAGGCCCCCAAATTCATCAATGCCCGGGGTCCTGTTTGCCATAATCAGGCCCTGTTAAGCATCGCAAAATATTTGTTGCGATTCGAAAACGTGTCCCGTTTAAAATCTCAATTGAAAATAATGCTGGATAATTCACTGGTGAAAAAACAGCATTCAATTCTTTTTCTGGCAACGTAAAATAAAATATAGAATTATTTCATGCGTGGTGTATGTTTTGCTTGTGAGCCCGTAATTCTGATTGAGTTTCGAAAGGGGTTTTAAACTCGTGACGTCAAAGTGGCGCACATTTCACATGTGAAAACTCTGTTATTTTAAAGTAATTTTATTTATTTTTTTCAGCTGGCAATTTTAATCATTGTTTTAATCTCTGTTTCCAAGACAACCAAACCTCAAGATACCATACCGAAATTTTACGCAGCTGCGATTGAAATGAAAATCCTTCTTTACTTAAAAATTCGTAAAAAATCTCCTAATTTATATTTTTCCTCCGTTCTTCTTTTAAAAGTGGGCGAATTGTGTGCTCCATCTTTTGCCGAAATATAAAAAAGTTATGGCAGATAGAATTCAAGATGCAGCAGTTTTAAAAATATTTTACGAAAGTCAGCGTCAAATTTAATTTTATTTGAAAAATTCCCAAAAATCTGCAAATTATGTTACACAGTCCGAACAAGCAGTTTTTAAAAGAAAATTTTCTCCTCTATACGATGATGTAAATATCGTTTTCTTGCGAGTGCAATTACCGGCGTTATTATGTATTACGCAAGAAAAATCGCTAAAAATCGAACAAAACATAAAATAAAACATTTTCTAATTCGAATGTCGAAAAAATCGCTTCGAGGTGTGTCGAGACCTGTCTTGGAGAATTTTCGTACAAAATTTGGTAGGTCTACGATCACCCGTTTCGGAGCTAGCGAGACACAGACAGACAGACAGACAGACAAACTAACGGACAGTTTACACATTGCTTTATTTATATAGATTCTTGTCAAACCTTTATATTAATTATAGGAAATGTTAATTTTATACTCAGATTTTATGAGAATATTCGAGATAGGTTCTCATAAGCTAGATGACAGCCAACTAATTTAAGCAATGAAAAGTACTGATTTTTTTTCTTTTTCTTTTTTAGTTGACGGTGAAAAAAGTTACAAAATTCCAGGTTTCGACCCAGCTGCCGAAGCTGCATACAAGAGTCACTTGTCAACACTCATTCCTTGTGCACATTGCTCAAGAACATTCAGTCCTGATCGAATTATGAAGCACGAGTCCTGTTGCATTGAAAGGCCTAAGACTCGTCGAGGTCGAGAATGTGCTACACCCAAGGGTGGAGAAATACCGCGATGAAGAAAAATGCTTAACTGAAAAGAATCCACTAAAATCTGAAGTAAATTTAATGATTAAGAGATTTGAATAGTTTTTTTCAGATCTGCAGCAATTTATCAATAGTATTAATGTAGTATTCAAACTGAAATAATGCTCCCATTGTTAATGACATGAATAAACTATTTTGTATCTCACCACAATTCGCTAGTGTTTAGTTCTTCGAATCTCTCACTGTGTTTAAATATAATATTTTTCAGTGCTTTGCTTGATTCCAACATAAGCCAGTAAAGAATGTTATGAGTTTTGTTCATTTTCCTTTGATAGACCACCAGTACTAATGTGCTGTGGTTACTAACCTCGAGTCATTTTTTAAATGTTTACTTTAACTAGTGCTAGCGTGTAATAATATAGTAGCCGCCGCTTAATTGGATCACGTTCGTACCATCGATTTTTGATCCAATAAAACGGCTGGTTCAAAAACGTGGCGACTTTGATTGAGGCTTTGAAAAGAGTGATTCCAGTCCGTTTTCCGTGATTTGATTTGATAAAGTGGCTGATCCAATTAAGCGGCGGCCACTGTACCACAATTTTAAGTAGGATTAGGTTCCCCCATAACGGTCTCATGTAAAGCTAAAAAATGTTGCTTTTTTTTCAAGCATCGTCTGAAGTTTCAATATTTCTCCGTTCTAAAATTAAGACTGTGAAATAACCGGATTAACTGACTCAACTAACCGATGTTTCTTTTACGGCAGTCGAAAACGTGATATCATAAATTTAAAATTTGTCGCATACTTTACGTCATATTTGTAATTTGTGTGAATTTAAATTGCTCCTCGAGACTACACAGTCTGATATTTTTCACGAGATTGAACCATAGAGGATTTAAATCGAACAGCTTTGATATTTGCCATCAATAGTGACTTTTTATTTGGTCGTTTTTTCTATTCATCATATGTGCTCCTTACAAATAACTGAATCAGAAGCTAGCCTATGTTAATAAATCCAGCGGTAGTCTCTACAGAAAAGACAACTTAATGGTTTTTTAGTAGCATTGATGGCTGCTTTGGAGCAACTGGTGCAAATACAGAGTGTGTGTCCTAAACGTTCCCGTACTTCAACTTATCGAACTCATTGTCCGTGATTTTTTTAAATTGTTTAATTTTATCGTCTGCTTATCTTTGCACCAATTCTTTAGTTTTTATTGTTAAGCTCTTTTCGCGCCCAAATTGGGCAAAAACAGTTCTCTGTTATTTTGTTCTCAGTGAAAGAATTCATCCCGCTATCAGATGCTTGGGAAATTTTTATTTCATGACAGTTCATTATTGACTGCCGTAAAAGAAATTTGAATGAGTTCAAAGGTTTTGGCAGTTTTAAAAGAGAATAACGCTGAAACTTACAATAATGCTAAAATTTTCATTTTCATTATATAGGACCGTTATGCAGTAACGTAAAATAGACCGCATTTAACTGTATTTATCTGTTAGTGCTTTCTTAATTAATAAATGGTTTTATAAATCATTTGGGAACAAACTATATGCAATTACACTTAGCCAACAAGTCAAAAAAGTATTTACTTGCTTCATAAATACTTACCTGTTACATTTAGTATGAAATATATATATATATTTTTTCTTTTCGTGAACAAAACAATACCTCTTCTTATCAGGAGTGTAGTAAAACACAGAGTTGATTCATGGGACAAACGCCTGCTTATGTATCAAGCAATAAGATTTGAACCTTCTTTTGAAATAACTAGGGGCCAATGCCCTTACGCTCGCTACGCTCGCTTTTTGTATGTGGCATTCAGTCCCTATAAGGCTTATTCGTAAAAAAATGCATAATTTCAACCATGGCTCACTGGGATATATACAGGCTGTCCAAAAAGCTCCGTTTTTCCGTACGAGTAAATTTTCGCTTCTTCGCCGATTTGTCGCTTTTACCCAACGAATCACTGTTGCCATCTCTGCCGGAGAAAATATGCCTAAAATCAAAGCTAAAAGTATCCAGGAATGGATAACAATGGCCGCATTCAAAAACGCCAAACGAGTTGCACTCGTGCAACGAGTTTATCGTTTACGAATGCGGCCATACCATTTCTGGATACTTTTAGCTTTGATTTTAGGCATATTTTCTCTATGGCAATAGTGATTCGTTGGGTAAAAGCGACAAATCGGCGAAGAAGCGAAAATTTACTCGTATGGAGAATCCCATAGGAGAAACTGTTTTTCGGACAGCCTGTATTTATCCAAGTGAGCCATATTTCAACAGACAAAACCCAAAGATTGTAGAAGATAGAGTCCTGAGCTAAACTTTACCTAGAGTGCGGGCACCGCGTATAGTCGCTGGAAAAATTATTTGCACTCCTCAGAAAGATATTTAATGTTGCCATTCAAAGTTATATTAATTAGGAGCTAAAGTGTAATAAAATCAGAACATCTGTCTCAACTGCATTTTTAATTATGTAACCACCTATCGTATTTGCCACCCACGGCGATTTTTCATAATTTGGTGACTTACGTATATGTATTGTATACTTACCAATTTAAGAAAGCAGTACTTCATATGTTTTTTTTTTGTTTATTTTTATAAAAACTACGAAAAGATAGCTTGCCACCAATGGCAACTTTTCGTTATTTGGCAATTTATACATGATCATAAACAATAATTACTGCTCATGTAAGGTTATTGCGAAAACCGGATCCTTTCCAGATTGGCATATTTAGCACCACGAAATACATCACCTCGTGCCTTACATGCTGGCAAATATCCAATCTGTACTATAACTACTATATATGCATAGTTAAAGTCGCCAAATATTTCTACTGGTAGTAAATACCCAAGCTGAACTTAACCGACTTTAAAATAATCTACATTTTAATTATTTTTCATTTTCAAGATTCTGGGTTCTAACATTTTGGAACTCGCGGTTTAGATTCACTCTGCTTGGAGAGATACCATTTTTCCAGCTCGTACCTAGTGCCAATATGGCGCTCTTTAAATCAGTTACAATTAGTTATTCTGTTTTAGAAAAATGAATAATCGCTAATTCTAAACTCCTGTTGTCTAACAGAACTTACTATTTGAAAATCGTCAACTTTATATAACACATTGTGAGTTATTTATTTCATATACTTTTTAATTTGGCGTAAAATTGGTTTAATTCTCTACTTGTCAATTTCACGCGATTCTACGTATAGTCCAGTCATTTGGTAGTTTTACCTGGAAAGTTTTCCGAGAGTTTTGAAAATGGGCAATTTTATAGATTTCGATGTGCTCTTTCCGAATTTCAACTTTACCCCCTTGTATCTTTGCCGCTTGCGTCACCACATTCGAAAAATGGCGCCTAAAATCAGTTTTTTGAGAATATCTCCTTTCCGACTCGTTTCACGAAAAAAACAATTACAAAAAGAGAAACTACGGAAAATTTCCTACAATTTACGTAATTACTTTTTTTTCGTAAAATCAATAGTTTTCGTGTACAAGCGCCGCAAAGTGTAGTTCCGTATGCGTTTGGGCCAAAACACTCATTTCCACACCACTTTGTGAGGTAGAGTGAGCGGCGAGTTTTTTTTTTTAATCGTGGTATCCCCAGTAGGCCTAATCCACGTGCATTTAACTAATCCAAAATTTAACGCATTCTCCTTCGCTTCGCTGTTCTTGATGGACCAGGTGTTGCGAGTTCATTTTCCCTCGTACCATTCGAAATGTCACAGCCCGAAATTTCTTCCATATCAGCACGATGGGATTATCAATTTCATCGCAATCCTCTTCGTTCTCGATTTCATCATACGCTTGCTCGAAAATAGTCTCCGATTCTTCCTCTTCATCGGCCTCACCATGGCACAGTGGTTATTCCACTGAAAATGGTAGATGGCCGAAGTGTGAAGGTCCCGGGTTCGGGTCCCATCGCGCGGCTGTCGATCTAACGGTCTGGAGTTTTGGTAGGTTTTCTCCAGATGTAACATGAATACGCGTTAGAACCCCTTATAAAATCCTCCTACTAAGGCACCCCCCTTCGCAGATCGTCCTAGTGTAACGTTGCCATAATCACACACAACAACCTTCCTCTTCATCGCTATCTTGTAATGGAACTTGCGAGTTATCAAAGATACCATTGCAATTCGTGCATACAACGCTGCACTTTAACCCAGCCTTTCTGCATCCACAGGCTTTCTGATATCTCTTTCTGAATTTGCAAGAAATAAGTTCTAACAAGCTTTCCGGATCTGGGGCATCGAGTGTGGTGACAGGAATTAGCCCGTCTTTGTTTCTTGTCCGCCCTCATTGCTCTGCATTTTGTTCATTCCCATACCACTGCTGAACCTGATGATAAATTCGGAACGAATGTTGTCTTGCTGCTCCTTCTGCTGGTGGTAGGGACGCAATATTAAATTTACTTTTATATGCTGATGTTGTGAGGCATGCATATCTATAGTTGTTTAAAGACATACTTTTCTTACTTTTCACGTTACTGTAACTGTATAATTCAAGAAGGAAGCGTTCTCCTTCCTTCTTTAGCAATGGATCTTTACTTTAGCAATGATCCATTGCTAAAACAGTGACTTTATCAATGGAGCCATTGCTTTAGCAATGATCTCTGGATCAGCTTTAGCCACTTTAGAAATGATCTCTGGATCAGCATTCGGATTTTTGAATAACCTCGTTTAAATCTGGATTTTATCGGAGTACATTAATAAATTTCATTTTTCCTTGATTAAATAATGATGATGTTGTATCACAGCCTCTGAATGCATGCAAGAATAAAATATGATCTGCGGCTGGTTTATCTACGATACTTTTTGTTGAATACATTTGTTGCAAGAAACGAAAGGCGACGCATTCACAAATACAATTAGTTAAAATTAAATGTCACGGATTGGTGTTGAACACACGGAGGCACACACAACTATGCAGATTATATATAAATAATGACAAACGGATTAATTATAACGAAATTTTAATATGGACATCGCAATAGCGAAACAATCGAACACATAAAAATCTATCAAAAATGCGGAAAAACGAAAATGGTTACAAAAAACCCAGTTTCAGGTACATTTGACAGTTACAATAGTTACAGAAACACGAGAGTTCAAATAAATATTAAATAATTACTTATACAGCGCGTGATACAGTAAGTCATCGTTGTCTTCACGTCAGGGTCACGTCACGGCTGTTTCCAACCGGTTGGCTTATATGGATAATGGTTTACGGCGCTCGTACGCGAAAACTATTGATTTTACAAAAAAAAAATAATTACATAAATTGTAGGAAATTTTCTCTAGTTTCTTTTTTTTTTGTAATTGTTTTTTTTCGTAGAATGAGTCGAAAAGGAGATATTGTCAAAAAACTGATTTTAGGCGCCATTTTTCGAATATGGCGGCGCGAGCGGCAAAGATACGAGGAAGCAAAGTTGAAATTCGGAAAGAGCACATCGAAATCTATAAAATTGCCTATTTTCAAAACTCCCGGAAAACTTTCCAGGTAACCCCCTTCTTTGAACCAAATGACTGGACTAGTACTTTGAATTGGTTTGTTGCAAAGGAACTAATGATTTTCTGCTGGCGAAAATTGTCAAACCTGGCAACCTTTATGTTTATTTTTTCACTTTTTTATTAATATCTCCTAAAATAATTCGATTTTCAAAATTTATGTCAGTTTATCAGGTTTCCCGGAATTTTCCGAATCCGTGGACACCTTCATGGAAACTCAAATCCCCGCGGTTTTGGAGGAGATAACAGAACAAGCTTCTGAAAGCGGTGACGGCGGCGGCGCTGACAGCAGCGACCGTTGCTATTTTTTAGAATAGAGAGATTAGTTATAAGCATCCATAACAGAATTTTGCGTAGTTACATGGTGTTATTTGAGCTTAATCACAGAGATTGGGGGTGGGGATATTGGAGAAAAGTGTCGTCGTACAATACATAAACATGCATTCATTGAGGTAAACTTATTCGCAGCTGTTTATTTTGTATAAAATATAAAATTAATATTTGCTTGTAATGTACAAAAACTTTTTTAATCTTAAAATGATAAGTAACTTTGGCGCATTCGTTATATGGCATTTTAAACAAGAGTTTTCTCCGATAATGAAGAATTATCTTTTAGCAATACATAAAAAGTAAAACTTTTATAGATTTCTTATGTTATCAATTTGTCTTCTTCGTAATAAAGGTATTAAATTTACTATCATAAAATTTAATAAATTATCATCCGGCTCTTTAAATGTAAATTTGGCAAAAGTCAATTTAAAATGTAATTTTGTACACTTTTGAGGTTTTATATAATATGATGGCTTTGAAAAGCTGATTTAAAGTAGAACCAAAAGACAGTTCCTTAAACTAAGAGTAATAATCATTGAAAAGGCTGAGTAGTCAAGCTTCCCTTTTATGTGTGTAAAAATAAACTTTTACACATGGTAAAAGTCAAATTTCAACTACTAAGGTTGGTTGGTTGGTTGGTTGAAGTTTAATGGCACAAGGTCCAAAAAGGACATACTGCGCCAGACTATGTGTAAAAGATTAAAACCAAGGTTTAGTATAAAGTAAGTAGAGTCACAAAATCCATGAAATCTAAAACGATAAAAGCGAATTGTAGAGAGATAAAATGTAGATAAGAAAGAGTCATCTGGATGGGGGCTCCCATCCAGATACCAGTTAGAAACACATACTTTACAACAGATGAAGAAAATTAATACACTGCAGAAAAGAAAAGAGATTATAATGTGGGGTTTCACCCAATATATCGTCAAGATTGGGGTGAGCACACTTAAAATAGGTTTGGTAAAAAGTATTAAAAGCTGTACAAGAGGTTCAACTACTAAGAAAAAAATGTTGCAACGAGTAATTGAAAAACTCTGAACAACGATAAAAAAAAAGTGCCGAAGAATTGTATTTAAAAACATGAATATATTATTAGGAACCCGAGGTAAAAATTTATTTGCAATACATTGATTTTTTGGAGAAGGCAGTAAATATCTGATGAAGTTATCTTTAGATTAATAGCTGTTGAACACTTTGCAACTACTTCATAAAATAGATTTTTATCGCTTTAGTGTGTAACACTTGTATTAATTTCTAGAAACAATATCATTGACTCTGAATGGAAGATGCTAAAGACAGTATAGATTAACATTTGATTCGCTGTAAAAGCTTCTTCGTAATAGCTGTGTTATAAAGGAAAACCTAGTTTTTTCAGACGAGTTGACCCCTAGGCAGCTTTTACAAATCCTTGATTATACGCTCTTCAGAAAAAGTATTGACAATTTTATAATAAACCATATAAAACACAATGTTTGACACTTTTGTTGTGCTACATATTTTTTTTAAGTTTCAGAGATTAGTATCTACGATTGTTAATGGAAGACAAGATTGACAGTTAATAAATTAACTTTTTGCAAACTTCTTCGCATTAGTCCTATCAAGAAGGTAAAACTAGTTTTACAGGCAAATTTGCCACCCTAAATAGCCCCATAAATAGCTTTGCAAATCTCTGATGAAACACTCTAGAAAAAATATTGGAAATTTTACAATTACCTCATAAAAAAATAACTTTTTACTCTTTCCTTATGTTGAATATTTTTCAGAAATCTGTATGAATGATTGTTAATGGAAGATAAGATCTACAGTTAATAAATTAACATTTAGCATATTTGGAAGCTTCTTCGCATTAGTGCTGTCACAAAGGTAAAACTAGTTTTACAGGCAAGTTGACAAAAGTTCTGCCAAGCCCCTCGCATTCTTAATCATGGGTTTAAGGTAACTTCGACTATTCGAGTATTTCACGCATAAAAGTCAAAAATTGGCTGTAATTTTCCGGATTTCGATTTTTAAATAAACTTAGCATATTTTTTTTCTTAAATAATACTATAAATGTTATGTTTCTTTTTCATTTTCCAATCGCATTCAACTAAATGTCAGGCTACGAAGCATGTTTTGAGTTCACATTAAAAGACCATGAACTGGACATGATATTTCAAGATATCTGGAATTTTACTGTAAATAAAATTCTTTTAATATTTTGTATCTTTTAAGACACAACTTTCTTTGAACCCCTTCCAGCAAGATTTAGTAATGAAAAATTGTTTACGAAATAACCATTAAATTTTTATTTAAAACTTGTTTCATTTTATAATTCTTAAATATAGTTAATTAAAATTATGATATTGACACGTGGATATAGTTTTAATTCGTTGTAGAATATCGGAAACAGAAATATTTTTTTAATCATAGCTACGCCTTAATAGTACTCAAGCGTGGGGTACTTACTTTTCAAAGCATCCTGAAATATGTAAAGAAATCCTGTATTGTTCACTGTCAGAGAGCCCCACTTCTAATTTTATTCTTGTAGCATTACATAGCAGCTTTTTCCTCCGAGTAAAAGTAGCACATTCTAGAAAGTCTTTTGATTTGCAACCTAGCCGGGTGACACAATAGAGAGGCTGGCCTTATTCTGATTGTTCATAATCTTTCTAGTCATCTTGATCTTCATAGCCTGCGCTACTCTTACCTATCGTGGTATCTCTTTCACAACACGTTCTTTCTTTAGTAAAAGTATGAGCTGATCAGTGTTCACACTAACGATATATAAGAATGAAATCCTACTGACTAAAAACAATTTGAATGACTTTTACCAAGAAAGTCTGACGGTAAATAATGTGTGATGGTGATCTATGACATCAACGTAAATTTGATCACCCATTTCAAGGAAATTCGTAGTTAAATTTCTAACTCGAAAATACTGTTAAAGGAGTGAATTATATAAAACCAGAGATTGTAAAAGTTAAACAGCATGACATTATTTCTCGTCATTTTGCTGTATGGCATTAAAAACCAGTGGTGAACTATACTTGTCATTTTATCGGAAGTGGTTAATAACTAATCATGCTAATTTCAGAGAACACTTAAAGTTTCATCTCCCTTCTAAAAAATAAAAAATAAAAAATAAATTACAATATTAAATTATACTCCTTCTTCGCAACAAAATTTTTGTGTGTATTGAGGAAATAGACCGTATTCAAATATTTCTTTATTATATATTTAAAAATAAAACGCCCTAAATTGTATTTTCACTAATTTATTGTACTACAAAAAAAGAAACTATTGGATTAATTGCTGTATTGCAGATTTTCTTTTCATTAATGATCATTTTACGATCTTAAACATACCATTATTATTTATTTGAAACTTTGTAAAAACTTAACAGGCGTAGAATAAAGTTCGGAGTTAATGAGTGATAGAAATGCCTCTTAAAGGATTACGTGAGCGTAATTGAGATTTATGGACGCTTCGCTAAGAATAATTGATACGCTACATGGTAGCTTTCCTAAAACAATGCATTGTAAGTTGCCTTTCATTCGGAGGCTGTAGGTTTTTGCCGATTTAATTATCTCTGTGTGTCGGGTGTTGTACAGAATTTCAGCGATAGGAAAATCATTAATTTCTGAAAGGAGGTGGTTGAAAATATTCAGGGTAAAAATGTATGGCTGTTAGTAGCTTTCTTGTTGTAATGAAGCAGTTAGAATAGGCGAAAAATGGCATTATAAATACACGTTTAATTATTAAATATTTATGTTATTCCTTGCGCTTGAGATGCATTTTTATTGTTCTTTAATACTTTTACAGGTCATTTCGTAAAAATTTTAAACTGGTAATATTTTTTGTATCTCAACCTCTTTATCTTGAAGTATCTTATCTGAAAAAGTGCGTGACGTGAGAGGCATTTGTTACTTCATAAACGCTTGGCAAATAGAGAATAAATAAAGGCTAAAAAATATTAATGTATAAAATCTGAAGGAAAATTATAGATGCTTTGGCTTTTGTTCGTATAGGGGAAACAGGGTTACAGTGGGTCAATTTTTAGTTTTTTAAATATAATTCTAAAAGTATTTTAAAAGCAGAATCTCAAACTAATGTGTGATGTTGTCTGATATAGTTGCTATTCTAATTAATTTTAGTTCAATTTAAAAAAAAATTCTTGTACAATAAAAAACCACTTTTCTTAAGTACTTTTTGTTGACCCACTGTACCCCATAAAGTGGCACACTGGGACAACAAACGGGGTAGAGTGGGTCAGCTAAGGAGAAACACAATAAAAAAAAATTTTCACTCGATAGTGAGTAATTTAAACTTTTTTATTGCCTGGCGATATTTAGTATTAAGTTATATATTAAAGTAGCTTAAAGTTTATTAGGTAAATGCTAATTTTATAGTTCTAAAATATACACTCACTAAAGTTGTTAATAAAATTTTAAAAAAGGTTTTAGTTAGATAACATCACTTTAAGTCCTATTAGGTTTACAAACTGTTATTATGTAATTAATATTAGGCATAATAATTGAAATTTTTCAGTTAACGTCACCTTTGCCACTGTTCTCTCAGTTCTTCGCAATATATTTGATTTTAGCAACCTTCTCACAATATCTTTACTGTCTTCTGTATAAAAGTCTGCCTCATCAAAGATAAGTGCATATCCTGGCTGAATTCCTGTCATGAAGTGCACTTCAAATTCATTTTCATTTTTTACCTACGACTTCAGTAACATAGTGGTTAAAGCTACATTTTTTCTTGTCGTAGACCTTAAATAATACGAAATCTCCAACGTCACTATTAAAACCTATCTTCAAATTCCTAATCCTCAAAGTCAGATTCACTAGATGATTCTTTTCATTCTTCCTCTTCTTCAGTTGAGCTATTCTTGTAATTCCTTGCAGTTTTTTCCTCCTCTGTGGTATCATTAGATCTTTCCCTCTTCGTTTTTTAAATCATTTCATTTTGGACTGTGATTTTCACAAGCGCATCCGTAAGAATTTCTGATCTTTTTAGGTTGCCTCTCAGTTTTTTCTCTTTTGCATGAGAGTCACAGAAAAGCTTTCACCCTCTCTGTTGTCATTTTTTATTTTACATAAGCATATATGTTGATGTTGTATTTGTTTTACATAAATATATGTTTTAATAAACTGAAGATTCTGTGGTTGATGATTGAGACTTATTTAGATAAATTAGATCATTCAAAAATTAAAAAGTAGGGAGACACAATTTGTCACTGACCCACTGTACCCTAGTTCAGCTGACACAGTGTGCCCCATATGAACCAATATATTACTTTTCAGCTGAAAATTCCAAATAGTTAAAATATTCCTTTAAACACAACATAATAGGAAAGAAGGAAATTTAGACTATATAAAAATACCGCATGTCTCATATTTACTTGACAAATTTCAAGAATAATAAGATAAAGTCTTAGTTTCTTCAAATTCCATGCAGACGATCAGAAAACAGAGTGGCTCTTACATCCCGCCACAATCAAAGTGAGATGTTTAACTTTTTCCATAAAGTTAAGTTGTTTTATGTCTACTTTAAATAATTTTCTCATTTGAAAACTATTCACTGAACTACAAATATCTTCAATGACCCACTGTACCCCGATCTCCCCAACTTTTGGAGAAGAAATACACTTTTTTATCGTGAATGTCTCTCTAAATCACTCAAATATTACTTTAAGCAGGGAGTCTTTACTTTCATTTCATGATTTTCAGTTGCTACATTTATTTAAAATTTTAAATGCACTAGACATTTTTAGTGGCTTAACAAATGATAGCAAATCTTTAAACGAAAGTTAGCTAAAAATTTGAATAAACTTTTAAAACGTAAATGCTTTATGTAGTAAACAAACTGTGTTATATCAGGCATTCTATTGGAGCACTTTCGCTAAAGGAATCACTTTATAAGATCCTCCAATCTACTTTACCATGGGTATTAATTGAATCGAGCGCATATTTGGCGAAAAAACTGTTTATTAGGAAAATTAATTCATTTCAATCAAAATCAGTAAGGAAAATTCTGTCCTTTCACTTTCAGAACCAGTTTTATACGTTGTAGGAAAGTTTCCATCAGGTTTTTACTGCTTTAGACAAGCCATTATTTTAGTCTTTGCTTCCAGACAGCACATAGATTCTCTGAGTTATTTTGATCCGAAAAGTTTCTTGGCTAATCTACCAAAGCTACTTTTTGTTTTTCTTTTCAATTCCCTCATATTTTTAAGTTATGCCAAAAGAGCCACATCAGACTTTTGAATAAAAACTTTTTGTTTAACTCAGGTTTTATTTTTTCTATTATTATCTTCTCGTACTGGTCACTTTTCAGTATGCCTTCAATAAGGACGAGTACTCCCAACACCCCCAGCAACACCAAAACATTTTCTTTTCGCGGTTTTTACCTCAAGTTGGAAAATTAAAAATTTTACTCTTGATTCATTATTACCCACGGTACTGTGAAAAAAACACCACTCTGTACATTATTTTGTAAAATAACTATTTAATTAAAATTTCAAAACAACTCGTTTGTCTTTCACAAATTCATAATGTTTTAAATATCAGCTGCTGTAGAAATGAATAATGTCAAGTTCAATTTTTTTTTTTTTTTTTTTTTTTTTTTTTTTTTTTTGTACTTTCTCTTCCTTGACATTATCGATTTTTCAATTATTTTTTTTTTCTATATTTTGTCAATCTAAATGAAGTGAATTTAAACTGGGAGATAGCTATTATGTAGATATTTCAGAGTTCAGACAGATTAGAAATTAATTTTTTAATGAGAAAACGAAATGTGGGAAATCGCCATGTGGGAACGAAGTTTCAAAATTTCATGCAGCCTAACATGCTGAAATAATGTATTCTAGCCACCACTGATATTTACGAGCAAGTTAACTTTTAAGGTATGCTTTGATACTTATTTTTTCATATTTAAGGTTTCTTTTTACCTATTGTTATAGTCTGTATAAGATTCAAAGTGGGGAAAAACAGAAAATAAAAGCTAAATTTTTAAAAACAAAACCTATTTGGATTACTAAAAACACCTTTTGGCAAAATGAACAATTTTTTAAACTATTGCGTAACTATGTGAAAGTGTTTCAAATTCTTGATTATGAATTTAGTTTATTACTACTTTATAGATTTTTAATGAACATTATTGTCTGCGGAGAGCTTACAATTGAAAATCAGTGTGATTGTACAAAATGTAATATCCTACAAACCAAAAAAACATCATTCTCATTAATCACTATTACATTACTTTACTCAGTTTTGGGGAGAAAACAAACAAAAATGGTTCTTTTTCAGAAATTGTTCCCTTCCTTTTTCATTCATTATCTACTCAGTTTTTCGCAAATCAAAGGAATATTTTTTACGGCTTCCCCTTTTCCTCGCTACGGCATTCTAAAAGGCTATGAAATAAATAAACATGCAAATTCCACTTTATGACAAATGCAATTTGCTTTATCTTGTATTCAAGTCGCAACGCGATGCCGAGACCGCTGCACTCTTGAGCGAAAATTTCTTGGAATATTTTCGTGAGTGTGACGAAGGTTACGGGTAAAGAATGTTTCCACTCTTGCAATGTCCCCCTGGAACATACCGAGAATTTAAAATATCTGCGAGAAGAATATGAAACGCGCATTACTGGAGCTGCTGTGATATTGAGCATGAATGTATTATTCATGATTGTTTTGATCGACAAAGCATGCTTGTCATGAAATAAAGATGAATCCATTCTGTTGCTTGGTATATTGCTGCGTTCCCGACAAGACTACCCAGTGGTGGGTAGCTTTCAAATCTTTGTTGAATATAGATGCCTTATACCAATTTTCTCTCACTATGTCATTTAACTCTTGAGCATCTGAATAACAAAGAATTATTGTTATACAACCAATTTTCCCTGCGATACTCCTACATTATTTAACTTCCATTAGCTTGTATATAATAATCTATTTTTTTTCCAGTTTTAAAGATTATACTTTAAACTAAATAAGTCTGAATGGTGATAGGTGGCTAAAGCGTGAAGGTCTGGAGTTCTAGACTACTGTGTGAGTGACGATTAACGGTCTGGAGTTCTGGGAGGTTTTCTCATGTTGTATCATGAATATCATAGAAGAGGAAAAGGTGGAGAGAGCAAATGCACTAAACTGAAACAAGCACATGTGACTTATAGTATCCAAAACCTGTTTTATTATTTCCCTCGTCACATATTGTTTTCTAGAAGATCAAAGAAAAAACGATTTTTCAAAAACAGATGCTAGTAAATAGCCAAATTTTCTTTGAAGTTGTTATTTTAATTTCAGCTCAACTTCAACCCTAAAAGTGTAATTCGACTCTCTCTTTACATATTTCTTCTCAACGGTGAATACGCTTTTGAACTTTTAAAATTGTGCAATGATTTTTGATTCATTGTCCTTTCTGCGAGCCCGTCATTAAAAGGTTTTCAGAGCTTCTCTTTTTCAACTTCTGTTATTTTAAAGGCCACTGAAATGAAAATCCAGATTCCACATTGAGAAATGCAATTTGCTTTATATTGTACTCAAATAGAAGACTTACTTGAAGAATGCTGCACTCTGGAGCATAATTTTAAGACATATTTTCTGCGAGGAAGGTTACTGGGAGAGAACGTTTCCACTCACAGACATACTTTGGAGTTTGTAGAAAATTTAAAATATCTCTGACATAATTATGAAACAATTTTTTTGACTGCTGTAATACTGAGCAAAAAAATGTATTCATGATTGCTGTGATCTTTAAAAACCATACTTTCCAACCATACTTAACATACATATTAACATTATAAGAGCATATTTAGGATTTAATTGTATTTTGTTGCTTGTAATATTAATAAGCAATAATCAGAATACCAAATAATATTGATATTTTATAAATGTTAACTGTCAGTAAAATTTTGTACTTATTTATTTTATTACAGCAATACCTCTTCTCAAATGGTAGTTGTGTACTTAGTATTCTATTGGAGGGATCTGTATCCATCTATATTTATGATTGGATTTTTTATATTTAATTATTTATAAGTTCATATTTTGTTTCGCTATCAGGATAATTCCTTTGACTTTAAAATTTCCTATTTCAACTTACTATAATTGTGTATTAATATACACTCATGTCCATAAATTAAGGATAATTCAGAATCACACAGAAATTGATCTCTAAAATAAAAATTTCACCTGTGGAATGATCACACACATCTTGAAGAAGAATATGCAAATTACAGGAAACCCCCAGATGGCGTGGATGGTACGTCACAATGACGAGAGTGTAAGAGAGGGGTATATAAGGAATGGTGGCAAAGAAGTAAAATTGTTCACAAGCGCTGTGAAAGCCTTTCAGTGCAAAAACCGCATAGTTATGGCACAAAGGAGGCATTTGGATGATGTTTTACATGGCAGAATTATCGGACGACTGGAATGTGGACGTACCCAGCTGGAAGTATCCGAGGAACTTGGAATCGCCCAGAGTGTCATCTGCAGGCTTTGGCAACGATTCCAAGATAATGGTAATGTGAGTAGACGTTACAGCACAGGTCGCCCCCGAGTTACAACGCCGAATGAGGACCGCTATTTGGCAGTTACTGCCAAAAGAAACAGACGGAGTACAGCATCAGACCAGTCTCGTCAGCTCTCTTCAGCTACCGGTACGACAGTTTCAAGGCAGACCGTGTACAGACGCTTAGGGCACATTGGTCTATATGCTCGTAGGCCTGTCAGATGTGTTCCACTTACCGCAACTCACTGTCGCCTGCGATTAACCTGGAGTAGAGAGCATGCATTGTGGACACCGCAACAGTGGTCTTGTGTGATGTTTTCCGACGAGTCCAGGTTTAGTTTGGAGTCTGATTCTCGCCGGACATTCATCTGGAGAGCGCCAGGTACCCGTTACCACCAAGAGAACACCATTGAAAGACACCGTTACGGTGGTGCAGGATGACTCGTTTGGGGAGGAATTATTCTTGGTTCCAAAACTGACCTGCATGTTCAGAGTGTAACAATGACAGGCCACATTTATCGGGATGTCATTCTGGAACAACATGTACGTTTGTTTCGGGGCGCCATGGGTGCTGAATTTGTGTTTATGGATGACAACGCCCGTCCTCACCGTGCAAACATTGTAGACGAATGCCTTCAATCGGAGGATATCACCCGTATGCATTGGCCAGCATACTCACCGGACTTGAATCCAATAGAGCATGTGTGGGATATGCTTGGCCGACGAATTGCAGCCCGTCAACCCCCTCCCACCTGTCTACCGGAACTTCGGAGTACATTGCTTGATGAGTGGTGTAATATTCCCCAAGATCAGATTGATCATTTGATACTCAGCATGCCTAGGCGTTGTCAGGCCTGTATTGCATCGTCCGGGAGACATACTCCGTATTAACCATCCTACTAACCATGTTATACTGTTTTTTGTAAATAGGTTCTTTTTTTAAATTTGGTCAAGGGAGTAAAACTTGCAATTTTTATTAATTATGTCAAACATATAGCATCTTTTTTGCTCTTTACTTTTTGTTTAATAAATAGACTTTACAAATAAGTCAAATTTGTTTTGCTTCTTTCTCTTTCTTTGCCTGAACTTCATTATCCTTAATTTATGGACATGAGTGTAGTATCAAATTGTGCAAGGACTTGTAAGGTTGGATAAGCTTAAATGCAAAATTTAAAAAAAAACTTATTAGATCATGAATTCTGGTAGAATGCAACTACCGGTAGCCGTATTAGAAAATGAAGCATGTATCTGTAATTTTTATTAATTTCTGACGTTTCTGTTTTGTCCGCAACTGATTTCATATTGAAATTCAGATCATAAATTCAAACGAAAGCTTTCAGCCTAAAATCAATTTAAAATATCATTTTATAATATTAATCTTATGAAACTCGTTTCAGATCTAAATAATCAACTAGACTCTGTTCATTCATTCCGTTATTGAAGACATTACAAGTCAAAATCGGCAATATTAAAATTATGCGTATTCACGTAGCTAAAATTAGAAATTTAACATGGAAGAGTAATAACGAAGCGGTCTAATAAAGTGCATGCTTGCCGTAAACGTCACGAGTGGCTAAGTTTTTACTTATAACAGTTTGAAATATTATAATTTTATGTTCGAGAACATATGCGTAGAGAAATGCCATTTGATTCAAAGATAAATGCGTGTATGGAATTTTAACTCTCAAAGAATTAATTGGCTTTAAAATATGGCTTGCTGTAAGCAGTGTGGAGTTAATAACCTTTCAATCGGAAAGCAGTTTTTAATGAGGAATATTTAGGAAAAGCATTAATTGATATCTGATCATTAATTTGGAGCATCATAAAGCATTGATTGATATTTGTGCATTAATTTGGCTATTAATACTGAAATATTTTTAAAAGGCATTACCATGTAATTTTGATAGTAGCAAAAGCAAAAAGTTACACGTTGAGTTGAACTTTAAATGCCATGCATGCAGTTGCTGTAAAACGAGTATGATTTTTATAGCTCTTTATTGTGTGATTTGTTGTAAATATTTCTCTCTCTGCTGTTGAAGTGGACATCGAAGAATATTTGAAGTGATGCCTTTTCCTTTAATCGTTCACTACCGAAGAGGTCCGCCATTTTAAGAATGAATTCTGCAGATCATTAGTCAACTCTATTAATTATTTACTTTCATAATTTTACGAAAATGAGATGGAGTTTAAAATAGTCTAATTATAGAATTTAGTAGCACATGCAACAGCAAACCATAAACTATGACAGCAATAACACTACTCAAAATGCAATTTCAATCGTATAGCTCCGCTCGCTATATCCACACTCTCTTTATCTAACGCACAGCAAGAGAGATTATGATATTTGTAAATTTCCACGCAGGTCGTGACGTCCTATTTCTCGATCTTTCTAGTAACATGTTTCCTAATTAAGATACAGCCAAAATTCCGCTACTTCCGGGGAGAGCTTCTTTATGGTTGCCGAAGTCGCCAAAACGGTCGCCAATATCAAGGGCACATATGGGCAACCTACGGCCCGCGGGCCACATGTGGCCTTCCAAGACTTTTGATACGGCCCGCGGAACATATCAGAACCCATACAAACTATTGAAGATCCCATATAAATCAGAATTATACGGTCCGCGACATCGCTAACATCTTAAAGTTTGTCCCGCAGCTTTCCAAAGGTTGCCCATACCTGGTCAAGGGGGTCACATACTCTCATTCCCTGTACAGGAATACCTGTACAACTCTCTTTCCAGCAGCAAGAATTAATTTGGGAAAACAACATCACAATTTTGTAAAATTATTTAGAAATCATAACAATGAACTTGAAGGCAATTTCTGCTTGTGGTAAGAATCACATTTTTGAAAATTGAATGCTATGAATGCACGATCAGTTTTCCTCGTTTGACTTAAAATTCTGAAAAATCTAACAGGGAATTCATTATTTTTTTTCAGAAACTAGGGGCCAAGGCCCCCAGACTCGCTACGCTCGCTTTTCAAATGAGGCATTCGGCCCCTAATCGGGCTTATTCGTAAAAAATACATAATTTCAACAGAGAAAACCCGAAGATTGGATCATATAGAATGTTACTGAGCTAAGCTACACATTGCTTAGTTCTTGCATCTTCATTGGTACATAAAAATTTAAACTTCACACTACAGTAGACCCCCTACCCCTCATAACACGGAAGATATTTTGTTATGGGAATCCGTGTTGTACGGGTCCTGAGCTATACTCCACCTGGAGTGCGGACTCCGCTTATAATCGCTGGAAAAATTATTTGTACTACTCAGAAACACAATGTTATTTAGTGGTGCCATTCAAAGGTTATACTAACTAGGAGCTAAAGAGTAATAAAATAAGAATATATGTTTCAGCTGTATTTTTAATAATGTAAAACCTATTGGACACCTTGCGAATTTGCCACCCATGGCGATTTTTCATTATTTGGCGACTTGCGTACATGTAAAGTTAATAAAAGCTACGGAACAGATAGAATAGCCTGCCACCAATGGCGACTTTTCATTATTTGGCGATTTACACATACTCACAACCTATATTTACTGTTCATTTAAGGTTACCGGAAAACCGGTATCCATACTTTCATTTACATAATCGTTTGCAGATTGGCGTAATTAACACCACGAATTATACCATCTCGTCGCGCTAGCAAATATCCAAAGTGTACTATAACTGCTATAATGGCATAGTTAACGCCAAATATTTTTATTGGTAGCAAATAACCCAGCTGGACGAGAACCGGCTTTAAAATAATCTGCATTTTAATTATTTTTCATTTTCAAGATATTAGTTATTCTGTTTTGGAAAAACGAATAATCGCACATTCTAAACTCCTGTTGTCTAAGCGAACTTACTATTTGAAAGTTGTCAACTTTGTGTAACACATTTTGAGTTACTTATTTCATATAGTTTTTATTTTGGCGTAAAATGGGCGTAATTCTAACTCATGTTTGTAAATTTCACGCGATTCTAGATACTTGGAAACGCTTTGTTGCAAAGGAATGAATGATTTTAGGGCAAATCTGGCAACCATTCTGTTTATTTTTTCAGTTTTTTATTAATATCTTCTAAAATAATTCGATTTTCGAAATTTAACTTAGCTCATCAGCTTCCTCGGAATTTTTCGAATCTGTGGGCACCTTAGTTGAAACTTAAATCCCCACGGTTTAGGAGGAAATAGGCCAACAAGCTTTGACAGCGCCAGCGGCGACAGCGGCCTTTACTTTTTTTTAGAATAGAGAGATAACCAAATTAAATTTCATGCTGTTCTTGAAACTCGCGGAATCTTTTCGCAATCGAAAGATTTCGTTTTGTGTACACAGCTATTCTCATGTCCATGCAAACGATTTATTTGTGAAAAAAAAATGATAATAAACTGTGTAATCTGGAAAATCTCTTTTAAACGAATTTGAATCCCAATTGTATGACGTCATATTCACTTTAAAAGGGTAATTTTGTCACGCAAATGATTTACTTTTTTGACACTCGGAAATAAAATGGTGCTGAAAATAGCAAAAAATCGCTTAAAAAGGAGGGAACGGGTAGATTTTCAGATTTTTAAAGAAGCGCAGATTGTTTTCTATATTTTTATACATGATCATGAAAATTTTCAAGCGGATCGTGCAAACGGTGAAGAAGTTATTAGGCTTTTTGTGTTAACTTTGTAAATTTCACGCGATTCTAGATACTTGGAAACGGTTTGTTGCAAAGGAATGAATGATTTTATGCCAAATCTGGCAACCATTCAGTTTATTTTTTCAGTTTTTTATTAATATCTTCTAAAATAATTCGATTTTCGAAATTTAAATCATCTTAGCAGGTTCCTCGGAATTTTTGAATCTGTGGGTACCTTAGTCGAAACTCAAATCCCTACGGTTTAAGAGGAGATAGGTCCAGAAGATTTGACAGCGCCAGCGGCGGCGACAGTGGCCTTTACTTTTTTTTAGAATAGAGAGACAATCGTCCAAACTAAACCTTTACGAGATAATCTTACAACACTTCCGTTTTATGTTAAAGTGTCACTATTAAATTTCAAACCCTGTAAACTTCCAGAATTTTTGTTTAAATTTCAAATTCCTCAATTTCGGACATAAATGTTATAAGGAATTAAGAGTATAAAAAAAAGAAGAAAAAGTTAATGCCCTTTAGTACATGTGATATTAAATGCGTATTATGGTGAAATTTTAAACATCTAAGTAAAACATTTTCAGAATCTATTAAAGCGGGATCATTAGAATTCGGCACTTTTTAAAGCAAAATTCTAAAACCTATCATAAATCATCAAGGTTAATAAAAATGAGAATTTCTAGACTATATCCGAGTATATCGAAGAGGGTGATTTCAGATACACTTTCAAAACTAATCACAAATTAATTGAAGTTTATTACGAGCTAATCCACTCGATCAATTGAAATTATCCATCCAAAACCTATTATTAAAATTTTATACAAAAATCGGATTTATGCATAAGGGAGTAAGTTACATACGTAGTGGTTGTCAAACTTAAATGAAAATAGCTTTTTTTCCGTTTAAAATAACTCAGTATTATGTATATTCATGCCAAAAGTCAAACATTGGCGCAACAGCCCCTCTGTGGAGCCAAGGATTGCGCTGCCCAACCGCGCCTTCGCGACCATGGGCTCTGGGGTGCGGATGCATATGCCTCAGTCAGGTGATCAGCCTGACGCGAAGCCCCCAGTGTTAGACCCCAAGCAAGCTTGATCCTCACTTTATAGACCAACTCAAGGGAGGAAAGGCTGAAAATATATTCATGCATACAACTAAAATCTTAAGATCAGCGTACTTTTCCTTAATATCAATCAAAATTGTACTTCATAAATATACGGAATACTTTTTTTTAAGTATATACAAGATAGCAAACAAAAAAACAAGATCATTAAGCATTTTTTAAATGCGACTGTCCCGATGTAATAGAAGTCTCTTCTTGCACTGGGAAATTATTGCAGCAATAATAATACGAAATCTGCATGAGCTACTGGTAAAGCATTCGGGTTTTCGTTCACTTGTGATTTGCAAATACAACGAAATATTTCTCTGGCGTTGTCCTCAACAGCCTTGCATGAAGGCACAACATCATAAATATTGTTTTTCGTTTAAAAATTATAAATAATGTAAACAAAAGCTCCGCATATCATATGCCAAACAAGAGTTGCAGCCGTAACGAACATTTTTTAACTCTTTTACATTGTTCTTATGAAAACAGTAAAACTGTTCATGAAAACTTATCTCATAAAGTTGAAAATAAAATCATTTCATATCCTTCATCATCACCTTATATTTTCCTTCGCTGTGTTTGTTCAAACACAGCGAAGGAAAATATAAGGCTATCCAGACTAGCATATGTATGTACAAATAAAACGCAACCTATATAGTTAAAGGACCTGTTAAAATCCTTATTTCAATACAAGATACTATCATTAAAAGCACTAGTTTATTCACGCATTTTTAAAATTTTAAATTTAGCATTATAAACATGCAATGATTTCAAAATACAAATTTTTGCTATTAGAATAATGTGAAATTAACTTCCCAGTGCTCATAGTTAATTTCTTCATTCATCACTATTTGTAAATCTATACTATTTCAAAAATTAGCCATTATCACTTCATCTCTTCTAAAAGGAAATTCGTAATTTCAAATAGAAATTGTATAATCCATCGAAGGAACAAAATGCTTCTCTGAAAATTATAAATCGAGGATTTTTAACTTCATCTGCATTTTGATTAGCGCATTTGATGTTCACGTTTAATGTTATCTTCTGAGAAATTAATCAAAACTCTCATTTTGCAGCAATAATCGGGAGGATTTGAGTTTTAATTAACTGTGGATAATTTCTCCTTTAACAGAAGTGTTTCATTTCGAGAGGAATAAGGATAATCGAAGCCATTTAAATGAAAATTGGGTAGGAAGAGTAAGCTTAGTCACTTTTTGAGAAAACATTTTGCAGTAATGAAGTCTTGTACTTTAGTTCAAAATATCTTGCTGAGCGTGCAGCTGTTTTCAAAACAATGTTTACTACATATTTGACTTTTATACTCTCTCTGTTATATTTTCAGGGCAAAAGTAATATTTATAAGTTTTGTCACAGTTGCGTAACTTGAAACAATTCAATCTTGTGACTAAGCAATTTGTTATAAAGATTTACTTTTAAATAAATGTTTTTAAATTTTCTGTCAATGCATTATTTTATAAAAAGGAAAAGATACACTGGCCACCATAATTAAAGGATTAGGACATAAATAAAACGTAACTGATATTTAACGAAAATTTATTAATAGAAATTTGTACAAAAGCATTTGTTAACATAAATTACAATATTTGGCAGTTGATTATTCTCAAAGTGTTGAAATTGAAATTTAAAAAACCTTTCATGGAATTTTTTTATCCTTAATGTGGTGTATCGCTACCTCGAACAGATATCCATGCCTCATATCGAGATTTCATATTGTACCATAGTATCGATCAAGTTTTGTGTAATTGCACACCAGTCTCCAAAAAGTTTATTTTCCAGATCCTTTCCGTGGTTTAATTTGGTGAGCTGTAATTTTGGTGAGCCGGGATGTAATTCGGCATCCTAAGTCAACTCATACATATTGAATTGGATTTATGTCGGTTTAGTAAGGTAGCCAATCTATTCGAGTGATATCTTTTATTTGCGAGTTAACTTATTCTGACACCACATATGCTCGATGTGGCCGTGCCTTGTCATCTATTAGAAAAACCTCTTAGGCTAACAGCACCCTTAACCCTCCGAGCGTCCTGGAAATGGGCAAATAATGTAAACTTGTTTTTACGGTAAATTTTTCATGTCGCTTTAAAATTATACGAAAAAGAAGATTTGTACTTATAAAAAAGAAGTTCCTAAATTACAAGCTTTAATATCGGAACATATTTTATGATACCTGACTGTTATAAATAATTTAAGTTAAAGATGCACTGTGAGTGAAAACTGGAACGAAGTTGACGGGATTTGACCTCTCAGCCTCTTGGAGGGCTAAACAGTCGAATTCAATACATCGTCCACATATCTGCAATCGGTTACAAAACCTTCGTAGAACATATGCATCTTTGTGTGGCCATTTGTCATGATTCCTCCTGTGATGCAGTTAATCACATATTTATAATTAATTTTCATACAGTTAATTACACATTTATAATTACTACTGTTTTCCCTTTACTTATTCTAAATTTACTACTCTTTGCCATTTTCAAATCTCCCATCTATCCATAATGCTATTTAACTTTTTCTTAAATTACTTTGGTTTTAGCATTTGCAATACAGTTTGTTGGTGCCTTTCGTCTGAGAATTCATTTTATTTTCTTCGTTCCCACGGGGCTTTAATAATTTTCCATAGGTTACATTTTATCTCTATTGATCTCCCTGTGGCGTGTCACATTTAAATTTTAGCATACGCATGTAAGGTCCAACGTTTCCTTTCATTTTTACAATCTGGTGATTTATTTGGCGACAGTTCCTTTTAGCGCTCTGCTCTATCGCCAGGTTGGCTTTGGGTTCTCAGACCTTTTACACAGACACTTCATGCTTTGATCTCTGCCCAACAGGTCACGTTTCATGTCGCTATTTTGCCAGCCACCGCACTAACCGTATATAATTTGTAATTATTGATAATGTCAATAAAATATAGTACAACTCTCTATCGGCATGGAGTTCCGGGTTATTGCTTGCTTCCACTATACGATAGAATAGAATAAATTACTTTTCGCGAATGTAAAATGTTTCCCATCGGAATCCACACCACACCTCCCGAAACCAGCAAACCGCGGTCGCCTAAACGGAATCTTTCACGGACAAGGTAAGGCGTGGGGCATGTTCCTTCCTCTCCTGATCAAAACGCTTCTAGAATCGGTGTTCCATAAAAGGACAATCCCACTAAACCAAGCAAACCCAGCAACACCAGCAATACCAACGCTACTCAAGCTAATCAACCTGAACAGTTCGACCCTACTTCCTTCTCTTCTGTAATGGAAGTATTCCAACTTATCAAGGAATTGTCTGAAATCATTGACATTCCACTCATGTTATCTGTCCTCAAAGAGGCGATAAACACTGTCAAAAATATAAAAAACCCTCTCGACCAAGCCTTCGCGCTGGTCAATACTATAAACAAGCTCAACCCACCCAAACATGGACAACACACCACATAAACTTAAGGTCTTGTCATGGAACGCCCATGGGCTCCATGGCAAAATTAACGACCTCCGCAACTACCTCGCCCATGGCGATTTTGACATCATTCTTCTTCAAGAAACTTTTCTTCGACCGCATCTTTCCTACAACATACCAAACTTCACTCTCTACCGAAATGACCGTGTGAACTCTTCTCCCACCCGCATTAGTGGTGGCACAGCTATTTATATCAAAAATGGCATATCTCACAGACCAGTCAATCACACTCTTGACTCTCTTGAAGCCACATCTATCATCATGCACTCACCCACCGGTGATGTGCTTTTTTCTTCTATTTATGTTAAACCTAGACTTCCTTTTCCTCGGAAAGACTTTGACACTCTACTAAACATTAGTCCTACCTGCATCCTCGCAGGTGATTATAATGCCCACCACTACGCGTGGAACGGAACTAAAAACTGCCCCAGAGGCACTGGACTCTTGAAGCTTATACTTGACAAAGGGGTCAGGCTCTCCTACCCCCCCTCACCTACACACTTCTATACTATTCATGGAAATCAGGGTGCATCAACAATTGATCTCCTGCTCTACAAAAACATCAATTTCCCTATTGTCTCCTCGACACTCAACCAGTTTACATCGGATCACCTCCCGGTGGTCTCAACTATTCCCATAAACATCTCTACCAATCTCAGGAAAACCACCCGAACTGACTGGATGCTTTACACAAGTCTGCTCATTGAAAAACCATTCTACAACAACCCTATAAACACTCCCGACGACGTCGAACTGGCAGCTGAGTCACTCACCTCAAGTTTGACGGACTCCTACAACCAAGCCACCAAAATCACCGAATCCAACGGTCACGGTCGGCTACCTAGCCAAATACGAAAGTTAATCTCACAAAGAAATGCTGCCAGGAAATTATTCCAAAGAACTCGCTGCCCTACTGCCTTGGCAAACTACAATCGCCTCAAAAATGAGGTAAAATCGAAAATCAACCTACATACGCAAGAAAAATGGACAAACTACTTCTTATCTCTCACTCCAAACGACGGCTCCCTCTGGAGAGCTATTGCCAAACTTAACAACAAAAAACTTTGTCTACCTCCTCTCAAAGACCAAAACAGCTATCTTACACGTGACATTGATAAAGCTAACGCCATAGCGCGAAGCTACACTAAGCAATTTACAAACCCCACCTCTACAAATCAAGACTGGGACCATACTGTTGAAGAGTCTGTTGACTCCTTTCTTCGTCATGCTCCAACACAACAACTCTTACCCTCACTACCTACGGAGATCGTCAAGATCATTAAAAACCTACAGGATAAAAAGTGCCCTGGCAAGGACAATATATCCAACAGGATGATTAAAAACATTCCTCCTAACATCCTTTTCGAACTTACAAACATCACCAATGCCATTCTCAAGACACTTCACTTTCCAAATTGTTGGGAAAAGGCTATAATCTGTCCCATCCCTAAGCCTGGGCAGGACTTAACTAGACCGGAAGCTTACCGCCCAATCAGTCTACTCAGTGCTCTCAGCAAGATTTCTGAACGAGTCATACTCAATCGTCTCCTGGAACACATTGAAACTCACGACCTTCTCCTACCGGAACAGTTCGGATTTAGATCCAAACACTCAACTACCCAGCAACTCATCCGTGTCATCGAAACCATACACGAGGCCACCCTCTCCAAACAGCAAGCTGTCATGCTTCTTCTTGATCTCAAAAAAGCATTTGACAAAGTGTGGCACAAAAGCTTACTTTACAAACTCATGCAATACCACTTTCCTGATTCAATTATTCATCTTATAAAAAACTATCTTACCAACAGAACCTTTCAAGTCAAAGTCGACCAGGTTCTCTCTGACTCCTGTCCCATTGAGAGTGGTGTCCCCCAAGGATCTATCTTGGGACCCACTCTCTTCAATATCTTTATCAATGACATCCCACGTGCTATGGGAACTGAACTAGCGTTATTCGCTGACGACACTGCCGTCATTGGCCATCACCGAAACAAGAAGCAACTATCTAACAACATACAGTGTCACACCACCCTAATTGAAGACTGGATGTTCAAATGGCATCTCGAAATCAGCCATTCCAAATGCCAGGCTATATCGTTTACTCGCAAAACTCCTCCATCACGTATTATCGTCAATAACCGCCCTCTGGAATGGTCCAATACAGTGAAATACCTTGGGGTTACAATTGATAAGAACCTCACTTGGCGGCATCATATAGCCCACATAAGACAAAAAATGAATGGAGCATTCTCCAAAATCTCCAAGCTCATCTTCAACAGGAAAATTTCAACAAAAAACAAAACTCTACTTTACACAGCATATGTCCGTCCTACAGCTACGTACGCTGCCCCCGTGTGGGCCAGCGCTGCTAAAGGCCACATCACCAGACTCGAATCCAAACAAAATCTCCTCCTGCGGAAAATTCGCCACGGTCCTACATTGATCTCTAACTTCACCATCAGACGTGACTTAAAAGTCAAAACGATCAAACAAACCATCCTCAAGCAAATGACCAACTTTTACCTCAACTTGGACGAGCTTCCCAACGCCATTAGAGGCGACTTCCCTGACTACGACTTCAGAGACCCTCTCAACAAGAAACGGCCTATGGCCGCCCTTCATCTCCTGCCAACCTTCGACTAGACATCTGCTGATGGCTTTTTCGAACCGTTCCCTTTTTCACTACCTCCGTCATTTATGGAGGCTTTTTTATTTTATTTTCATTTTTCTTAAAAAAAAAAAAATCAAACTTCATTCTCTTCTTTTAACCACAAGACATGAAAGACACTCTACAAATAACACGCTGGGGATAAGTGCATGAGCACAGGTGCCCCCTGAAAACCCCTACTTCGGTTCGGTTCGGTTCGGTTCTAGAATCGGTGTTCTTGCTACACCTAGATTCATCAATGATCAGTCCTCGGGCGCAGTCTTTGGCTCCACTGAGCATCATATCGGCACCGGTTTAAATGGGTTCCTTTGGAAACTGGAGTGAGTAGTGAAACAGAAACCATTGGTTTTTTGTCGAATTGAGTTCAACTTTGTTAAGCCTTCGTGAAGTTGTAGAATGGTTCATTCGACAATCATTTCCGTGGCAGCTTGAAGATCTAAAACTAAATCTCCTGTTGTTGCTTCGCTGCTTCGTCAAGCCGACAGTGATAGATAACTGCCTTCGTATGTAGTTGTTGCTCTTGGTTACCCTTGACTAAGCTGTCTATCGTCTTATCCAGTTCTTAAAAAGCTGCTCCAAACTCTTGATGTAATACTTTGGGCAATATTCAAATCTTCGGCAACTTCCAGTTATGTTTCACCTCCTTCAATTCTGCCAATTATTCGCCACTTTTGACCTCCACTTAAATGAAGCCTTTGAGCCATAGCGAATGGATGATGATCAAGAGACCGCGGATTATATGCAATCGTATATTTGCATATGCAATTGCATATTTCAGGTGTTTTTGATGATTTTGCATAAAACGACGGATTTTCTCTGTTGGATGCATATTTCAATATCTTTAGCTTTGAATTTGTAACTTTTTTTACCTTCCTTTCAGTATTTTTTAGTTTAACTCTTTAAGTCCCATGCTTTGAAAATTTTATATAACCCCAGGTTTGCAGCAAAATAACATATACGCTTTCAATTTTTTTTTCGTGTGCATTTGCAACAATTTAAATTAAGTCAGCCTATGTATTAAAATTTCGGAAATGGCTAGAATGAAAGCAAGCATGCCAACCCTGATGAAGACGTAGATTTCGGATTATGGACAAGACCTAACCATAAAAGGTGTAGTTAATGCTTTGGACAGCGTCGATTCTTCTTCTTTTTTCATTGCGGAAGAAATGCTTAGCGATATGTCCATCCGAAAAGGTGTATCGATAATCGAAGCACATTTTTCCTTCTTAACATCAGACATCACAAAATTAGAATATCAAAATCTGCTTCTGCGTGATGTAATGAGTCAAGTTGTAAGAGTAAAGGAATGCGCTGGTAAGATTCCAGAGTCATTAGGAGAAGAAATCAGCGAGAAACTGAATTTTATTTTAAATAAAAATTGAGGATTTTTGGCAGTGAATAAAATAAATAATTTTATTAATGGTGAGGGGAGTGAATTACCGGGAAAAGTAGAATCATCCAAAGCGAAAAATTATAAGTACTGTCCAGTGACATTCGTTGATGTTGAAAGAGCATTTTCAGCATATAAAATGATTTTAGATGATAAAAGACAAAGCCTTACTATTGAAAATTTAGAAAAACACTTAGCTGTGTATTGCAACAAAAATTACTGAAAGCAGTTTTAATTCATATTTCATATCACTAAGATAGTGAATAAAAATTTCTCATTCTGTCTTTCATGATGTTTTGAAGTTTCAAAGAGAAAAAAAAATGTGTCATAATTGCAAGGTAAGTGATAGAAAATACTTTTACAAGTAAATACGTTTTTATTTTCTGTTAATATGTGAATATTTTTTTGTTATTTGGTGCTTATTTTTTAGATTTTTAGTGCATATTTTTAGATTTTTAATGCATATTTTTAGATTTTTTTGATGCATATTTTGTCACTTTTTAAGTGCATATAATCCGCGGTCTAATGATCACTATCAGAAACGGCATTGACTTTAAACAACACTACAAAACCATGTACCCATTGCGGACCACATTGTCAATCTCCAAATTTGCATGTTTCCGGCTCTAATGTATGCGCAGAAATGCAATTTTTTGTTCAGTTGCAATTAATTAACATAAATATTCGCAGCCTTTGGCATTGGTTGCAACATTAAATTAGTGAGCATATTTTTCTCACTATTCTTTAATTTTGACTTAATTTTTTGTATAGATTATAATGTGTACAGTAAAAAGCTTAGTTTCTTATAAATTCTGTATTTCATTTTCAAATATAAAATGTTCAGCTGCCTGTCTAGTGCACTAAAAAGATTCATTTCCCTTTACGCCTTTTCTACATTTGTTATTCTAAACCGATTTCCCATGGAAATTACATGACTTCTCGTTTCCTATTTGGTCTCTTGGGAATTTATTAACTGTTACAGTGCATTTGTTCTGGTGAATTATACAGTAAAATTCGAGCCTATGCATCTTTCCGGAAAGAACTGAACAAGACATATAACTCAGTGTAATGATTTCTACTTTTTATTTATTTTTTAAGGATGAAATCGCATATGTTACTGCGAAGGCGGGGATAAACTGCGCAATCCTTCACGTTAGTACTCTGTGAGAGTTTTTGGTCTTTGATCTTCGAAAACGAAAGGCTGTAAATTTTCACTTGACAAGCAATAAATCTTCACTCGAACCGTGCCGTGAATAAGTCTTCAGAATTTCTGCTTGTTAGTCTGCAGAAAAAAAAATGTTGATTTATTTCATTTGATTGCGATAAGAGATTTACAGGGTTGAATATACAGGAAATTGATTCAACTGTAAGCATTAAACAAACTACATGTTTTTAAGTGAGTAAGTGCCAGATCTACTAAACAAAAAAGAAATGAGAATATGGATGTGTGTACCCACATGCTACCAAAAATGTTGATAAAATCATTGAAGAAATTAATTATTTTTAAGAACTTGGTTGATTTACTAAACTAGGGACCAAGGCCTCCAGACTCGCTACGCTCGATTTCGTATGAGGCACACGGCCCCTAATAAGGCTTATTCGTAAAAAAGACATAATTTCAACAGACAAAACCCGAAGATTGGATCAGATAGAATGTTACTGAGCTACACATTGCTTGGTTCTTGCATGTTCATTAGTACATAAAAATTTAAACTTCACAGTACAGTAGACCCCGTCCATAGCACGGTAGATATTTTGTTATAGGAATCCGTGTTGTACGGGTCCTGAGCTATAGTCCACCAGGAGTACGGACTCCGCGTATAATTGCTGGTAAACTCATTTGTACTGCTCAGAAACACAATGACATTTAATGTTGCCATTCAGAAGTTATATTAATTAGGAGCTAAAGCGAAATAAAATCAGAACATCTGTCCCAACTGTATTTTTAATAATGTAAAACCTATTGGACACCTTGCGAATTTGCCACCCATGGCGATTTTTCATTATTTTTCGACTTGCGTATTTGTATAGTTAATAATTAGCTCTAAGAAAACAGTTCTTCATATGTTTTCTTTGATAAAAAACTACGGAACAGCTAGGATAGCTTGTCACACATGGCGACTTTTCATTATTTGGCGATTTACACATGCTCACAACTTATGATTACTGCTCATGTAAGGTTCCCGCAAAACTGTTATCCATATTTTCATATACATAATTCTTTGCAGATTGGCGTATTTAGCACCACGAATTACATCATCTCGCCCCGCTGGCAAATATCCAAAGTACACTATAACTGCTATAATGGCATAGTTAATGCCACCAAATATGTCTACTGGTAGCCAATACTTCAGCTGGACCGTACCGGCTTTAAAATAATCTGCATTTTAATTATTTTTCATTTTCAAGATACTGGGTTCTAACATTCTGGAATTCGAAGTTAAGATTCACCCTGCTTCGGAAGATACCATTTTCACAGATCATTCCTAATGCCAAGATGGCGCTTTTAAAATCAGTTACAATTAGTTATTCTGTTTTGGAAAAATGAATAGTTGCTAATTCTAAACTCCTGTTGTCTAATTGAACTTACTATTTATTTCATATACTTTTTAATTTGGCGTAAAATGGGTGTCATTCTACTTCTACATATTTGAAATTGATTTGTTGCAAAGGAATGAATGATTTTATGCCAAATCTGGCAACCATTACGTTTTATTTTTTCAGTTTTTTTTAATATCTTCTAAAATAATTCGATTATCGAAATTTAAGTCAGCTTATCAGGTTCCTCGGAATTTTCCAAATTCGTGGACATGTTTCTCGAAATTCAAATTCCTACGGTTTAGGAGAAGATAGACAAACAAAGTCTGACAGCGATGACAGCGGCATTTACTTTTTTTTATAATAGAGAGATACAAAAAATTAAAGTGATCGATTGGGGTCTGGGCTCATGATTATTTTTTAGGACAAATTGATTTTATTTGACTTGGCAAGTGAAACATTCGAAAACATCTCACAATGTGACAATGAGGGAAAATATGCCCGAGTTATATTCTTTTGTCACAGTCTAGTGAAAATGACAAATTAGTGTTTGATTATTAATAATGCAAGGAAAAAGAACAGCCGCTCCGAGAAATTTTTAAACGATCACGAACTATCAATCAAATTATTTTACGCCAATTTTTATTCTATGGATTTTGTTTTACTTCTTTATGCATTATGTAAAAGCAAATTGCAGAAATAAAAGCTGATTAAACACAGAAATTGGGGCTAAGAAACTGTATGAATTAACCATAGAGACCTTTGTCGGTGTTACCTTTGAACCTGTAGGTAACACCTACTTGCATGAATTAGCCTTTGTAAATATTATAAAAATTAGTTTTGTTACATTACTGTGCAAAATTACTGATATTTACTTCATTTAACTTTTTTTTATCGGACAGACTACTTGGCAGAAAAACTTTGGCAAATAGCAGTGGAGAGAGCACACAACTAAAACTACGAACTATTTTTGATGTTTTCTTTGTACAAACACATTTTTATTGACATTTCAACAAAACTTCCCTTCGAAATCTGTAATTTATTACCCTGGTATTTTGTTAGTTTTATATCGTCTGAAAAATATACATACGCGCCTTTTTACAATTCACGCCACTGATGATTAATAGATTAGGGTAGCTGTTCTTTTACCTCTATGATCAATACTTATCCGGAAGAAATTGAACTATTTTTTGAAAACTCGAAGAATGATTAAAATCGCATACGAGCTTATAAATGTGCTATTTAATTTTTGTCTCTTTCAAAGTAGAATCGCATAATGCTGGTTGTTTATCATAACATTGATGATAATTCACTTAACTGATATGCCGATCCGAAACTTTCATAAATGGAAAACTGAAAAGAGCTTGCATCTAAATCAACATTACAAAAAGCACAAACTTTTTAAGCCAAAAAAGAAAGATAATACAAATAGGCATTTAAAACGGCTGCAACATCCGCTGCCGCTCCAAAAGTTTATTAGATCGCTCAAATGCTATCTGTTACGCTACTAAATATTTTCCATAGTTTTCCCCCGAGTAAAAATAGATAGGAATTAGTCGACTCGAGTCAAACTCTTGTAGTTTTAAACACAAACTTCAAAAAATAAAACCCTCCGTAAAGATGAATTTAAAGACTCAAGCTCCGTCAATATTAGTTTTAACGTGGGTAAAATTTTTGCGGAGAGCGCAATAGAGACTGCATCAGAAATATTTCTAGACTGCCTAGGGACACATTCCGCTGGAACTCTGGAATTTAACTGCAACTATGGAAACGGCACTCCCGATACATGCATCCACCGATAATAACTGGGTATCGTTCCTCCAGTATGGAAATTTAGTGCCGGTAATTAAAACTTTTATACCTGAACTACCATACTTAGCATATTCAAAAGAGGGGATGGATTGCACAGTTCAGTAGTTTTAATGTGAACGAAGACACACCAGCTTATGTCCTATCCGTTGTTTCTTTTCTATTTTTTTAAATTTGTAATGTTAAATTGTTTTTATAAATTAGGTTCTTTCTAGTTATACGAGTATAATATTAATTATATTCGTCATGTTTAAAGTATTTCATGCCGTTTTATTAAGCCAAAAGAAAAATCGTTTAAACTAAAGGGGGCTGATGTATTCTCAATACCGTAATTTAATACCCAGTAATACTATTAAAAACCATGACGTCATACTTTTTGCTGAGGATGAAATAAAATGTCGACAGTAGAAACTTTTTCAAGCACAAAATCTAAGTGATAAACCATTAATATTCATTTTAAAGACAGATTGTTTGATATGTGAGAAAAAAATCTTTTTTTCTTATTTATTAATTTTAAACTTTAAAGATTCTTTTCAAATGTTTAAACAAGCCATAAAAGCGCAATTTTTTCTTTAGATGATAGGCGAATCTGCCAATTAAAATGTATTACACTAGGGTTATTGTATACCTTGTTATGGAGTTTTTAAATGGTCTAAAGTTATCACGACGATTATTTTTACTTTAGTAAAAATTAAATTACGGAGAAAAGCTTGCATGAATTGCATAACTTTCTCATATTATATTTAATATTTCAAAATTATTCCTTGTTAAACAAAATAAAGTTGTATTAGAGATACTAAGCTTATAAACGCTACAACACTGAAAAATCCAATTCAGTCAGCAGTTTTATGCAAATCGTATGGTTCTACAAAACTTTCCCTGTAGTAAAATTAACAGAAATCTAATTTGCTTTTTCAAAAGCAAATTAAAGGAACTTTACCTGACATCTTTGAAAATATTTAAGCAGAAAGCATTTTTCGGGGAAGTTTATGATCAAAAAACCTAGTTAATAATAAAAATAAATAAGGTATGTTGAGGTAAAATGGGTATAAATACAGGCCTTTTTGTATTTATTGGTTGCTTTCTGTTACTTATAATGTTAACCTCTTGCTTGTTTTGACTATACATCGTACATTTTGTGGGCCTTTACTGATTTCCCCATACGCGGTACGGGCAATTTGATTTCATTGTTGCGTACACTGATTTTGCCCATTTCTTTTTTTTTTAATTTTTAATGTCAAACTAGTCGTACACATGACGGTAGTTATTTACAAAATGTTTGTTTGTGAAGTCTATTCCGATTGGTCCAAAAGTGTGAGCTTTTTCCTAGGTTCTGCGTTACTCAGAGAATTTTTTCGTTCAGTGTTTAGCTCTTTGTATGCATTTTACACATCATTTGATAACTTCATTTATGTGAAAGTAGTGAAAACTATATATATTACTAATTAATAATAATATGTACTAATAAGTATGCAGTAATTGTAACTGAAAATAATTGTGTGGTAATTGTATTTTTTCGGTATATGTACAATCAAAATGTAACTTTCCTAGGCACGCATGAGAGAAAAAACAACGTCCAGGAAAAACATTATTATTTTATTTGCTGTAAAAAAGTTGTTATGAATGCTTAAAATAATTAGAATCATTACTTTTAATAGCATTTTCCAACTTAAAATGTAAAATGAATAAAAATATGCAATAAAAAAGTGACATATTTTTGGATCGAATTTAGTGGGGGGAAAAAGAAAAGGAAAAGGAAAGAAACTGTTAATGGGTTAATTTATGCAATGCGTTCATCACCTTAACATCTAAAAAAATATATAGTTACATTAGTTTTAAATGGAAAAAAAAATCAAGCAAATTCACTTGTTTTTTCAGATAAAATGGGGTAAAATTGGTAATGTATTTCTTTTTAATAAAACCAAATAAAATGAATACACTTATTAAACTTTATTCATTTCCAATCATGAATTAAAAAATATATATTTTTTATGGCTAGGGCCGTCAGACTTGGATTCTAGTAGGTAAATATGTATTCTTTGTTGCAAGGTAAAGGGGTAAAATGAGCTAACATTTCTTTGTGATCAAAATTCAAAAGTTTGTTTTTTAAATGTTTTTAACCCTACATTTTCAGACATTAGTAAGCAACATTTACATTCATTGAAAAGAAACGTTTGGAAACATAAAATTACCTAAACATAACTGTCTATCTGCCCATCACGCTAAAACATACATTGAAATAGAAATATTTTTTAAAATTCTTAATTTATCTGATAAGCTGTTTAGACCTTTCCTAACTTGAAAATAATAACAGATCTTCTGAAATTTTTAGGAATGTATGTAGTTTTTTTTTAAACATTTTTGAAGACCCAAAAGAAGAACATGGATTCAGTTAGTAGATAGAAGCTAATATTTTATTTCCAAATGAAATCAATAAACTTTTAGTCAATGAAATCAATAAACTCTAGAGTAAAAAAGAAATATCATTCAGAAGCAATTTGTTTTTATTTTTGATGAAAGAAATACCAACCCTTTTGCCCCACTACCCATTTTAAATCACCATGCTCTACTCTTTTAGATTTACTTATTTATTTCTGTCGCCAAAAAAATATGTGCATTAGTCTCGGAATAAAAAGTTTAACTAAATATTTGTGAAGGTAATTTTTTTTACAGCCCCTCAAGTTGGGGAGATGATTGTGCAATCGGGCGTCTTTTATCGAACATGCTCTGTTGCTCGACCGATGGTCCGAGTAAGCTCGTTAAAAAGATTTCAACCCTCCCCCCCCCCTTCTTCCCCACTTCCCCGCAAACTTCCGACGCGATGTTCTTTTAATTGCCGGCAGCTAATTAATCGGACAAGAAAAAAAAAATTAAAGTTGAGCGAACATTAAAACCAGAGATAAAAAGGAAATCTCTCGTGCAAAAGAAACTCGCGCTTATGCATGATGGTGTGTTTCAGAATCGCATTTTGTATGAGAAATGAAGCTGAACATTCGTTGTAGGAGGTATTGTAAATGCTTGGTACTGAAATTTGTATGATATGAATGAGTTTTAGTCGGTTGGTTGACTTCGAAACGCCACCATTTTTCGTGGACGAATAAACCCGCATGTGGATGTATTTGTAGTTCATGAAGTTGTCGTGAGTTTTTCGTGATGTTTTCAGTATACCCCTTTAACGCGCGGTGTCCTCGCTGTGAGGACACCAAACTCTGACGTTTTGACTGTTGCCAGTCAAGAAGAATAGATTGGATTTCTATAAAAATAGTTGCGGGTGACATAGCTCCATGAGAATCCTTTACTTTTTAGCACGTTCATTTCCCGTAAAAAAATTGTCACGATTCTTTTTAACAGCACTGGCATCTGCTGAAAAATGGAAGAACGCGAGAACAGCTGGAAAGATTGCCCAATGCTGAAAAAAGGGCAGCCGTTGCCATCGCTCGACTTAACTACCAGCAAGATGGCGGACGATCGAAACGTTCATCGCGTGCCACAGATCTAGAGACCCTTTTTGACGACAGCTGGCTGTGCGCTGGTAGTTAAGTCGAGCGATGGCAACGGCTGCCCTTTTTTCAGCATTGGGAAAGGTTTGCGGCTCAAAGGGATACAGGGTGTCCTGTAAAGATGGTAACGCGTTTTAATTCGTTTTCCATTTGTGATGAGTGGTCAATGTAAATTGAAAAATTGTTCAAAATAATGTAGGAAAAAGACTAAATTTTTCTCGTTAATTTTCAAAAAGCACTTTTTAAATTTGTATACGACACACCAATACAAAGAATTCCCAGTTAGTAAAATGTGCCCATTGCACTAATGAGGTGATGCATAAAGTTTCAGCCATTCATCATAAACGCATCATAAACGTCGTAAAGAGATATTTTTAAATGTTTTTAAAATCAGAAGAAAATCATGGGCTATACATGAATTTGAGTATGAAAGTATAATGCTAGAATGCGGAAAATTATTTTATTTCCTAATTTCTGCACGACCCCTGAAACGCAATTATCCGACGTACATTTTTTTTTCCTAAAACAGTTATTGAAAAGTGGTTTAAGTCAGCATATATTAATTTTCATACATCTTACACTTTTTAGGATATAATCAATAAATTTTGTACCTCACCTCATTAATCTATGGAGCGCATCGGAAACTGAGAATTTTTTTGTAACGGGAAATGTATACAAATTTGTATGTGTACAAATACTAAAGTGTCACTTTTTGAAAATTATCTGGAGAAATTTTTTTCTTAAAATGGTACTTTTTCCTGCCTTATTTTGAACATTTTTTTCCGTTTACACGGCCCAATGACCTCTGAAAAAGAACAAAGTGTGTTGCCATCTTTGTGGAACACCACAAATTGTCTCCACCCTTTGTGGAGACAATTTTTTACCGAAGAATAAGTTCTAAAGCTGTACACGCGATTGGCTGGACATATTAATTGGTTGCATGGAATGTATTACTAGAAATTACTGCGTATCCTTTGGGTGGACGAATAAGCCTGCAATGTCATTTGCATATCACATCTTGGTAGTTCATTAAGTTTGTTTTCTGTTGAACTATCCGTGATAGTTTGAGTAGCTATAACCAGTATTGGCACAATAAGTTCCTAGGTAGTGTACAGACTAATTCAGTTTTCTTTAAATGATTGGACAATGTCTTATTCCTTGTTAATTATTGTGTTTTCACAGGGACAGCATATGTACTTGTATGTTGAGGAAATTTTGAGTAATGTCTTTTTTAGGTTATTCCGTAAATTTCTTTATCTAAAAGGACAAAATAATCAAAAATTAAATCTCAAAAAAAGTATTACTTTAACAATTAAAATCATCATTAAGAAGACAGCTTTGTACAGTTCAAATATATTTAAATTTTACTAATCAAGAGAAAAAATCAATTACGATGCCTTAAAGTATGTAGTCCATTCAACTGCTACTTCTTCCGTTTCTTTATTTTTCAAGACCAGTTGATGACTCTTGGAGAAGGGTGTTTCTCCTCTTTTCGTTTTTAAGTTCATTTAGTTTACTTCGTATCACAAACCTCTTTCAGCAATGTTCAGAAATGGCGAACTTTCCCAATTTGGAAGGCTGCACAGAAATTCAAATGGGCCATATTAACACGAAATTTTGACAAGGGTTTTCAGATCATGCTCAGGAATTTATTTTTTTAAGTACAAAAAGTTACCAATTGGTGACTCTGCAAAATAGCACCATATCCGTGTATTTCAGTCATTATGGCCTATACAACGCTCTGCACAATGGACATTTTGTACGTTACGTCACAGGCGGTATTTGATCCACCATGTGGAGGTGAAGACTTTATGGTGGTGTTTAGTTTTGGTTTCAGCTTGTGTGGATCTGGGGGATTATTAACTCTTTCTACCTGTTACTATAATTATTGCAAACGAAGCTAGAATATAAGTCGTTAACAAGTAATTAATTTATTTTATTTCCATTGTGAGATTTTATTTTAAATATTTATAATCATTAAATATTAAAAATAATTAAAATGATTGTACTTTAAAAGGTATGGAAAGATTTTAATAAATACTTTTATTGTTTCAAACACAGAAATCTCAAAATTAACCCTCTTCATTTTGACATTTCACTATCTGTTAGATGTTAATTAGATAGTGCAATAGAGTAATAACTTTACAACGTTAATATTCTTTTTATTAACAAGTTTTGAATCAAAATTCGATATTGTTTTCTTCTAAATGTTTCATTTAAATATTCACAAATGCAATAACTCATTTCGAGTGTTTTATATGAAGAAAAAGTTATTTTTAAATGGATACTCAATGCATTTCAATAGAAATTCGCGAAACTGTAAACACCAACAGAGAGAGCAGGTGAATTTTAGCCTCGAATCCAAAGATCTATTCTCAGAGTTACCGAAGTTTAATTCGACAATCCTGTACTTAGAGTAACTTATAATAAAACCCCAAACAAAAATTTGATAAATTAATCCAGTATTTTCTTATTAAATATCGCTGACTCTAATGAACTGTTAAAATAATCGCGTCTTTATTCTGTAATTAGTAACGTAAGTAATGAATATTATTTATCATTCAATAAATATCTGAAGCACTCTGATCACAGATTATCTAACAGGAACATTAGAAATAAAAAGTACTCTTTAGCAGTAAACATGCAGATAATTAATCTGTAGCCAAACATTTTACTTAGAAATCGACTGTTCGAAAATATTCATCTATTTAGAGTACTTGCCTGATAAAATTTGAAATCTTTAAGTGTATGTGTTATTTGTAATTGAAAAAAAAACTTATGTAGAAATTTTATAATTTTCGATTTTTGATTTTTTCAGTCAACACAAATTCTCAAGACTAGGGGCCAAGGCCCCCAGACTCGCTACGCTCGCTTTTCGTATGAGGGATTCGGCCCCTAATCAGGCTTATTCGTAAAAAAGACATAATTTCAACAGACAAAACCCGAAGATTGGATCAGATAGAATGTTACAGAGCTACATATTGCTTGGTTCTTGCATCTTCATTGGTACATAAAAATTTAAACTTCACACTACAGTAGACCCCCTACCCCTCATAACACGGAAGATAGTTTGTTATGGGAATCCGTGTTGTACGGGTCCTGAGCTATTCTCCACCTGGATTGCGGACTCCGCTTATAATCGCTGGAAAAATTATTTGCACTCCTCAGAAACTCAATGATATTTAATGTTACCATTCAAACGTTATATTAATTAGGAGCTAAAGCGTAATAAAATCAGAACATATGTTTCAGCTGTATTTTTAATAATGTAAAACCTATTGGACACCTTGCGAATTTGCCACCCATGGCGATTTTTCGTTATTTGGCGACTTGCGTACATGTAAAGTTAATAAAAGCTACGGAACAGACAAAATAGCCTGCCACGCATGGCGACTTTTCATTATTTGGCGATTTACACATGCTCACAACCTATATTTACTGTTCATTTAAGGTTACCGGAAAACCGTTATCCATATTTTCATTTACATAATCGTTTGCAGATTGGCGTACTTAACACCACGAATTATACCATCTCGTCGCGCTAGCAAATATCCAAAGTGTACTATAACTGCTATAATGGCATAGTTAACGCCGCCAAATATTTCTACTGGTAGCAAATAATCCAGCTGGACGAGAACCGGCTTTAAAATAATCTGCATTTTAATTATTTTTCATTTTCAAGATATTAGTTATTCTGTTTTGGAAAAACGAATAATCGCTCATTCTAAACTCCTGTTGTCTAAGCGAACTTACTATTTGAAAATTGTCAACTTCGTGTAACACATTTTGAGTTACTTATTTCATATAGTTTTTATTTTGGCGTAAAATGGGCGTAATTCTAACTCATGTTTGTAAATTTCACGCGATTCTAGATACTTGGAAACGCTTTGTTGCAAAGGAATGAATGATTTTATGCCAAATCTGGCAGCCATTCGGTTTATTTTTTCAGTTTTTTAATAATATCTTCTAAAATAATTCGATTTTCGAAATTTAAATCAGCTTAGCAGGTTCCTCGGAATTTTTCGAATCTGTGGGCACCTAAGTCGAAACTCAAATCCCCACGGTTTAGGAGGAGATAAGCTGACAAGCTCTGACAGCGGCGGCGACAGCGGCCTTTACTTTTTTTTAGAATAGAGAGATACAGTTTCTGCTTTCGGTAAACTATGCTTAAATATACTGATATACTGATTTTCATCGCACACAATTCTCATTTCCTAAAAAGTACTGACATTTTTGAAAATATATATTCTAAACTTTTACTGAACTTGCTAGTGTCAGTAAAATAAAAAAAAAAAAAAAAAAACTCTTGTTATGTCCACAATTTTCTTTTATAAACTGTGAACAGTTCATCAGTCAATTCATTGTAACTTTATTTAACAAATTATTAATGTTCAATAGCGCTCTCAAAATTGGTGTTAGAAACATTTAGATAAAATAACTTGCTATAAATGGCTTCCTTTTGTTCAAATTATATTGTTTTATCATCATTTTATTTAAATTGTAAAGAAGCTGTTTCATTTAAATTATGTAGTTGCTGAACACAAAGAATAATTAAGTGTGTAAGGATTGTATGATTAAAAGTATGAAATATTCCAGTATAAATGATGCTATGTCATTATAATAAATTTGATAGGTTTGAAAGAATATCAAAAGCAGTTACATCTCGCTTCTCAAAAAAATCATTTTGTAAAATGTGTTGTTTATGACAAATTCTACTTAAGATAAAAAGGATGCTCATAATTATTTTTCCAGAGTTTTGTATTATTACGATTCAAGATTAAAAATATTAAGATTTATGGTTTTGATATTCTACACGTGGCTTCTTTTTAAATATTATGGTAAAAGATTAGTACCTTCTTCAAATTTAGAAAAATCATAAAAAATAGTTTTAATCTTTCCTAAAATCTTAATGCTGGGTCATTAACAAAACTTCTAAATGTTCCTTCAGATTGGAAAGCTTGCAAAGCATTCATTTATTTAAATATCTTTTGACAGCACGATAAAAATAATCGATGGCCTTCCCCACATGCTGAATCGTTCAAATTTCCTTTTAAATGCCCATTTTTAATGATCACCGAAAGAAAAAAATCTAGTGTTCTTTTCTCTCAAATGATCATTATCTAGATTTTATAAGATTACATTTTTGCTTCTTCCTCTTTTTCGCTCGAGAAAAGATTTCCCAAGTAGCAACATATGAAAGGTGTATTTTATGTTCTGCCTTTAGTCGCATTAAATAAGATTGGTTTTAAAGTTTCCATTACACGGATTAATGCATTTGAGTGTTTAGATTATTTAAAGCTTTCGAAGCGAATTTTATCGGATAATGCGACGTACTGAAACTTTTCCCATTAGTAGGTGCTAGTTTTTTTTAAAATAACAAATTTATGTTGTTAGTTAAATGCAATTGTTTGTTTGTTTTGTGTTTTTATGGCAAATCTATCATAGTCTATCTGTCTAGTATGGGGGATGTCTTGGTCGGAGGACTTTCTAAGGTGTTCTAATGCGTATTCAAGCTACATCTGGAGAAAACTGACCAAAACTCAGGCTGTTAGATCGAAAACCGCGCGGCCGGGACCGAACGCAGGACTTTCATACTTCAGCTCTCTACAATGTTCAGTGGATTATCCACTCAGCCATAATGGGGAGCAATTGTTTGTACAAGAAATGTATTACTGCGAGTGGAATATCTTGATGGCCCTCTTTTAAATGAACTTTGCATACATTTGCTTTAGAATGGAATTATTCTACCATCCTCAGACATATTTTGTGAGGATAAACATTGGTACTAAGACGCAACGGTTCTTTAACTCGAGATTAAAATAAGACGTTTGACCATTTCAGTGGCTTTCAGTTATAAGCAGCGTAAATTTTTTAAATGCCATCTTATTTAGTATTTTATGGAGCGTGATTCATATATGCAAAACTGAAACTGCTGAATTCGTCGCATCTTTATATTTAACATTGTTTTTGTTCCTCGAAATGTCCTTGAACGAAAAAGTTATTAGTTAGGAACGAAATAAAAATTAGTTTTGTTATAGATTTCCGCGTTTGTTAATGATTTTGAATGTTTCAAATTACTAACTTTACCAAAGATATTAACATCATGGAAAATTTTAACTTTTATGACAAGCGCTACTTCTGAGGAGAACCTAATTGTTACTTTGATGCTGTAATAGATGACAGTGATATACCTTTTCATAATGCCAATTAATAATTCTCAGTCTGCTGATGTATTTCTGATTGAGTGTACGCTGCACTATGTCTGAAATTACCTGTTATTAAAAGATCATCTCCAAAACAAAAGCTAACATAAGCTAGTCATTAAAGAAAACCTACGATTTGGCAGAAACTTGACTTGAACTTCAGTTAGAAGAGCATCCTAAAAGACCATATTGAATTTTCTATATTAGCAGTGTCTTTAGAGTTTCCGGAATTCATAATCAATGAAAAAATATATATTCTCATTGTAATGGGATTTATAAATTGTTTTCGCAAGAAGTAAATCATCGAACACTAATCAATGGGATTAGAGTTTCAGGAACTTTTACCAAAACAAGTGAAAAATCTATTACGAAAAATTTCTAAAGTTCTACACAGGTTTTTCTTAATCAACAAAATTTTGGTTGGCTCTATTTCAAAAAAAAATTTTTTTTCAATCAACAAAATTTTTGTTAGTTCAACAAAATATTTTGTCAATTTAACAAAAATTTGATTAAAACCTACAAATTATTCAGGTGAAATAGCACCAACCAATTTTTTGATGAATCAATAAAATTTTGTTCAACACAACAAAACATTTTTTCCCGTATAGAACACTAATCATGACAAATAAAATCGAAAACAAATTGGCAAATCAGAAATTTACATTTGATATTTTAGACTTTCGAAAGTTCGTTATGAAATCATTTTTATTCTTTAAGAATCACCATTATTTTGTTCTCTATGTCCACGTTACTTATAACAATTCATAAAGGCACATCATAAATCTATTTTATCAAAGTTCATACAGTCTCTAGCTTAATAAAGATGCTTATTGAAAAAAATGCTCTTTTACCCCAAAAAAAGTAAAAAATATTTATCCTCAGTCGAGAAACTTTCATTCATAATACTTCAACATCTTTTGCACAAAAGATTTAGCACAAAGATGTACTAAGCAAGTGCAAACAAAGACTGAAATCATCTGGCTGGAAAAAATTATTTATAAACTCATCTCAAAAAAAAGAACAGAAAAATGTAATTCATGAGATTCCTGAAAAAAAATGAGTTTCAAAGAATGGCTTTTTTTAAACACTTGTTTAAAAAAATGCTTAGGTACTAAATGGAAATAAATTTCTCTATTTTTAATGTTAATTAAATATAAGGTTTCAAAAATATTCTTATTTAATTCTAAAGTGACAATTTTTTCTTATTCATATACTATCTTAAATGCGTACCACCGAAAGACTGGCAAAACAAACCAATTAAGAATGTAATTATATTATATTTGATGTGCTAAACTAGATTTAAAATTTCCTTATTTTTGGTTTCAAAAACAAGTTAGTACCGTTGTAAAAGTCAATTTAAAAAGTAAACTTACTCTCTCTTTAAAAGGCGTGTGTAAAAATTGAATCTCAACTATTATGGTGCAAATTATTGAAAGTAGGTAAAATACAACGGAAGGCCTATCATTTTAAATAAGGAAGATTCGTGTATCTTTCGAGTAACTTTTTTTACTGGCATGCACTTGCCATTTATAGGCGTTGGCCATTACTAAGTCCCGAAGTATTGGTCACTTTACTGAGGCATCTAATAGGTGTACCGACGTTGCCCTTTGGAAGAGATGGACGAACTGACGCCCAAGCCTATACCGATAATCGATCCCCACCCATGGTAAGGTAGAATGCTTCTTATCCACTACACGATCCGGGTGGCACACCGCAATCATAAAATCGCATATAACAAGTCAATACACAAATTGCAAAATACAGTGTGCCCATTACAGTCCCTGGCCACCCTCTTCGGAACGGTCCTTCTATATTCATAAAAGTGGTGTCTAGGTACAGCCATGCGGTACTGAATGAAACTGCCTACGGCGCCACCTGTTAGAAAACTACGAAGTTAGTATTCCTATCTCGAAAATGGAGCAAAATAGAGAAAAAGGTGATTTACAAAGTTGTAGAGCATCATCTATTTTGTCCAATAAGATGCCTTGTAGACATTAATTCGAAGAACAGAATGGTTAAAACTCGAATTAGTTTTTTTTTTCTGATTCTGTACACTGTGACGTCATGAAACTTAACGGAAAGAGTAATGAATATATCGGGATATGAACAGAAGTCATTTTGTTTTGGGACTGCAAGCGATATCACGGTGCCACACTGCGGTGTCGTGGTTTGTCCGAAAGATAATCATTCCTCCTTTCGCTCAAGTTCGTGAAGCCACAGTGTAGAGAATCAGGAAAAAAACAAATGCGCGTTTTAACCATTCTGTTCTTCGAATTAATGCCTAAAAGGTATATTTTTATATTAAAGCGATGATGCGTAGTGCTAATTCCCCTGTTTTCCATCAGGTGGCACCGTAGGTGGTTTGATTCAGTACCACATGGCTACTTTACTATACCTGGGCATCCCTTTTATGTATATAGCAGTAGCTTTTCCGAAGTTGAGAGAGTGGCAATTGACTTAAGTGGGCATACTATATAGAGAATTAAAAACAAAATTATAAATACACTTCTAAATTCTCTTCAACATTTTAAAGTTTCTTCAAATTAAATTTTTAGAAAATCTTTCATGAACTGTTCATAGTTGCGTATTATATAAAATGTTTCTTGCGCACTTTCCTTTCGACAAAATTTAAGCTTAGCAGTTTTTTTAAAAAATCATAAAACTACTCTTCATCAGATCTAACATTTCTGAAAGAAAACAAATATGTGTATTTGTCTTGTACTACACATAATTTCAAATGTATTAATGATGTAAAACACGGAAGTAACGACCCTTAGATAACTGATAATTATTATTAATGACGTACGAAAAAACTTTTTTTTATCAGGCAATGAAATTCCTAAAATTGCGGTGAAAGATTTTTTCCCCTGATCTTTGTGAGAGATAAAAATAAGTTACCTCTTTAAATTTCGGAACTAAGAGCTATTATACAATATTAGATGCAAAACGGAAAAAAAAAACCTTCATTAATAATGCATAGCGTTCATCCGTATAAAGTGTTTCTAATAGTTAAAACTTATAACTCGTGAGAAATATGATGTACAAATATGTCACTTAATTTTAAGGCAGTCTTTTCTGTGTGGTTGGGCTGTTTATAATGTTACTATAGAAATATGATGGTAGTAATTTTTGTTGTAGTGGTTTTGCTTCAGAAATTAAGCGAAAGAATATCAAATGACTGGACTTAAGCTTGTTTCAAGACAACAGTCATTCTTTCGACGATAGATGAAATTTACATTTATCTCGTACATGATTCTTTATATGTTCTTATATAAATTTTTTATTCTTTTTGACATTTTTATGAGTAATCAACAAGAAAAGTAATGAGTTGACAAACAAATGCTCTTAGGTTTTTCAAACAGAAAGACTATGTAAGTGATCATTACTAAAGTGTAACTAAACTGTGCTTTATATCTCAAATTATGATAATTCAATAATAACGTTCGTTTGATATTTAATCACTGACTGACTGTTTGACTATGTCAGGTTTTCATTGTATTCCTGAGATTCCCTTTTGATAAAATACATCATCTTTTGAGAACAAAGTGTGTGAATTTTTAAATACAGACTTCTTTATCAGACAGGTCTAACTTACCTTACACTGTTATTTACTGTTTATTACCACTGTTACCTTACACTAGTATTTTTTAACTATTTCAGCAATTTTTTATCACAATTTTAAACTATTTAAAGAATTTTTGCGTTTCGTTTTCAGTGTAAAGTAACCATAGAAATGCGCTATGTCACGTTCAGAATTCGAATGCACTCATAGCACTCATACTACGAAATTTTTTTCTGGGTACGGCCCTGTCATAGTTGCATTACTTTCGTTGTGATTATTTGAAACTTAGCCATTTATTTAATCCAACAATGTTTTCGAAACAAATCCTGGGTATTATGCATTCGAATTTTCAAATAAGTTTAAGGATAACTGACGGCGTAAGAGGACAACTATACACTAGCCCCACTTAAAGCAGAGTAGCGGAATTAAAATAAAGAAACAACTTTCAAATGCGTAAAAACGCCTTCAATAATACAAGGGTTAAATAAAGCACAGTCCAGCTGTTTAAAAGAAAAGAAAAAAGTATGCATTTTTAGCAATTAGGTATGGGGAACACCTAGAAGCCACGGATATCGTATTCTATTCTAACAGAAAGAAAGCATGCACATTATCCAAACATTGTTATTATTGTTGTTGTTGTGAACATGAGTATCGGATTTGTATGCTTGGATCGACGCCCTCTTATAAATCCTCGTCAGATGGAAATTACAAGGGGCGATGCCTTCCATTGGGGTCTTTCTAAAGAGTTTTAACCCGTATTTACTCTAATTTTTGGAGAAAACCACGGAAAACTCCCTACGGTTAGGTCGACGGACGTGCGATGAGACCCCGAACCCGGGACCTTCACATTTCGCCCGTTTACCATTTCTAGTGATATAACCACTGTACCATGGTGAAGCTCCAAGCAACATCTCAAGTATACTTCGAGCTCTAAACTGGCTTCCGTTCATTTCCACGACAAGAGCTTCTTATACTCTGAGGGTTCGTCATTTAAAAGTATTTCTTCAAAGTGTCAAAAAAGCCAACTTGAATCGGCCGTACTTCAAGTTAGGTATCTGACGTTCTCAACTGAGTAATTTGTATCCATTTTTCCTTTCCTTAATATGACATAACTCTGTCCGAGAGGGAACAACTTTGAGGGCACAAAGCCTAGTTACGACATTACTAATTAACCATTAAATGCATAGCAATGGATATATGCATCATACCTTCCAGTGCCAGATTAGAGTAGAAACCAAACTTTTTACGTCAATTCCACATATAAAATATAGTTTTTAATAATAATTGATTCATATCTTGAGTAATAAGAGCTTCACATACTTCTTTAAAACTGCGCATTTTTGGAAAAATTAATTAGTTTTTCACAAAACCGACATAGAAAATTTAGCTTATACTCGTGGCTATCGTGTGAACGAGAAACAAATCCTTGTATTTAAGGGTTAGCCTGTGATGGAGATCGCATATCTAATTTAATAATCATTTACTTTGGCTTTCTTTAATTTAATCGATCCAAAATCAAGAATTCTAGATCTTTTCTGTTTTCATTTTTCGGTCACATCGGCTTTTAAATCTGTATATTCGCTTTTCCTGTATGCGTTATTCTTATTTGTTTATGTGTCTCTTCAGACCTGGTGGCGTCGTTCTGAGCTAAAAATAGATTATATTACGTCTGTTTGCAATCGCAACGAACTTTTTGATTCCCCTCTTGGCATCCTGCTGGCGTAAGTTATATTTTTGTTGCCCTGCCTCATCTTTAAAATTATTTGCTCGCGATTACGTCATTTTAATTTTATTGGATTAAGTTTTAGGGTTGCTCTGGAATTGGCGTTATTTATCTCAGCCAAGTTGTTGTTCTCGCCAATGTGTAATTCTCTGCTTGCGTAATTTTTAATTCATTCCATCTTAATTTCACTGTCCATATAAGACGTATTTTTAATTCGCTGAGCCACCACCACCACCATCTGTTGTAATAAGTTTAATGTTCAATAGTATCATTTAAATAAATAATTTAAAGCATTCTAAGTCTTTTATTGCAACTAAGTGTAATCGAACCTGCATTGTCACACAACTCTTTTTAATCTTAAATTTAACTCTGCACTCAATCACATAACCGTTAGTTATTCACAAAACTGATATAGGAAATGTAGCCTATACTCGTGGCTATCGAGTGAACGAGAAAAAAATCCGTGTATTTAAGGTTAGCCAACCCAGCTTAATATAGCAGGTCGTTCTTACTACTTCCAAGATAAAGCAAAGGAGAAAGTTTAGAGATTACAAATTAGGTTTCTTTCATGAATTGAAACTTCTTTCTTCTTTTATCCCTTCCCTCCCTTTTTTTCTCCTCTCCGTGGTTTTGTTCGGCTTTTCTTTGTCCCTTGTGGCAACATGCTTGCTTGTTTATCTCTTTCCAGTTCCCTCTTGGGACTGAGGAAGGGGCTGAGGCTTGGACTGAGGAAGGCCAAAACAATTTTTGGTCGAAACGTACGTATCTACTTACCTGCAACATCTTATGTGTGTTTTTTACGAAGTTTTTTATTTACTTTATCAATTATTTGGGTGTTGTCATCGATAAAATGTTACTTAAATTAAATTTTTCCATCCTCGACAATGTACTTATTAAAACCTACCTTTCTTGATCAAGTATCAGGATTTTCAAGGAATTCTCTTTGCAAATAATGGTCAAACAACTGACCCAACATATGTGTACTACCTATAAAGTGGTTACCAAAAATATATAAACTTTTGTTGTCTTTTTTTTTTTTTTAATCTACACTATCTGAAAATTTGCACACTTGTGCAACTTAAATTAGTATTCGGAATTTCAGTCTGTGTTATAACTAATTTCAGATACAGTATACAAACCTACTGATTGTAAAAAAAATAATAATAATAATTAGTAATATTTACTGTTTGGCGAAAATAATAATTGATACTTTTTTCTAAAACATGCATGCATTTCACATGGATAGGGAAAAAATGGTTTGCATTTCAGCTATCCGAATAATTCTACGATCAAAAGCAATTAATTAAAACTTAATTAAATTGTCTTTACCTCAAAACAACAACTTACGGAAGAAACAACATTCCCAAAATTAGATGCTTACTGTTTTTGTTACTAATTCCGCTCCTTTTTCACTCGAAATTCTTTTTCATCCTCTGTTTGTAAGATTAATACGCTCCGCTCGTGAAACTAAATATGTTTCACGGAGTGATATCGAAAAAATAACTGCGTTAATGGGGAAATAGGCAGGTGGAGAATAAAATATCAAATTTAAAAAAGAATTATAAAAAAAACAGCGAAGAAAAACAATCTTATGAGGCGGAAAGTAGAAAACGTAGAATAATGTTCTCTTTTCTTTTTTTTCAATACAAACGTCTTTTCGCTCTTGTAACTTAATTAACAGAACAAGAAAGGGGTGAAGTACAAAGTAAAACGAATTTTTTCTTGTTCAATGAAAAGGGACCAATGAACAAGGGTGAAAATGCTAAAAAAGCTGGCTAAAACTATTTACGAAATACGCAACACAGAAAACAATTTCGGGTGTGCACAAAAAGAAGAATATTTTAAAAAACAGGTTTGATTACTACCATTTTGATAAGCATTCAAATTTTGAGTACTTTTGAGTCCCATATTCCGGGCTTATCCTCTGTTTCTATTACTTAAAATTCAAAAGTAATTTTTTCTTAACTGTTAAATTCATTATATAAATTATTTCAGTTCAAAAAAATAACTATTTATTGTTAATAATTTATGAAAGATTGATTTTCCATTTATTTAGATAAAGTAAATTTTTAAATTACATTTGTGCAACACATTTTGTTTCAAATCACTGAGAAAGCAAAAAAAAAAAAAAAAAAAATATGACTTATTCTATTTTATTTCTCACCCCTTTTCAGAATCTGAGAGTTTTCAGAAACGCATATTTTAGCACGTAAATCAACTTTGATCATATGACTAAAGGTTGTTGTTGTGTTATTGTCGTGTCCATGATAGACGACGCTATCCATGGAAAGAGGAGTACCAGTGCCCCCGAGGGGGTTGGACTTCTACTTGTTGGTCCCTGATTTTGAACCGATTCCAGATGAGGGACCAACCACCACCTGAAATCGGCACCCCCCAACGGTATCGTTTAACAGTTTGGAGGATATTGGAGCCACGGCGGATTTTACGTGCACCAGCTCCCATTAGAGTACACAGTTCCACAGCGGACGAGCCGAGAGGGAGACGACCCTCCCAAGCACTGGCCAAGCCGGATGCTGCTTCACTTGCCGTGTTCTTATGGGAACGGAATTTAACGCCCTGACCACTGCGGGGCTGACTAAAGGTGTAAACTTTATATAATGTTAACTGAAATAGCAGAATTCAAAAGAACCTCATATTTTTGCTTTTAATGACTATATTTAAAATTTATAAACTTTGTTCTTTTCATTTATTGAGTTTTAATTAAAATTATGTACGAATATATCTTCTGTTAAACTCGAAAATATAAATTAATTACCTCCCAGAAGAACACAAACACAAACTTCTCGATATAAACGAATAAAAATATCATAACATTTTTTGCAACAAAAATGAAAACTGAATGCAAGGTGGAAAATGTTTCAATTTTAATCGAAACGTTCTAAAAATTTAAACATCATTTCAAGGTTAAAAGTATAATGTAGCGTCATACATTAGACTATTAATGTAATTAATTTGTATTGTTTATTTATATCTTTTATAGGGGTCTTTTTCGCCAGCTTTCCTGAAAGTTTCGCCACTTTGTGTTGGGTAAAAATAATGCATCTATGTTGTCAGGTACATTAGCTCTAAATTTATTTTCCTGTTTGCTCTTTTAAAACCGAGGAAAAGGTGATCAAATTTTAAATCGATGGTAATTTTTATGACATGTCTACTACCATAAAAAAAATTTCAGAATCTTTAATGCAATATCATTGGTCAGGTCTGTTATTTTCACTCATGTTAGAATAGCTCTATTTACTGCTACATGCCTTAAAAACGGCCTTTTAATCGGAATGTAATTTTTTCAGTGTTCACGAAATGAAACGCGCTTTCTAAAGTCTTCTAAAGCCGTTTGAATTTCGTTTCAGAAGCTACCCATATTATTAAGCCGCTAAGCTCAATTGTAAGACTCTTCTCAACACATCTGAGCATGTGCGACTAATGTATCCTCGAATCATTCTTACCAGCCTACGTCGGTTACTTTAATCACAGCATAACAGGGGCGCCGCAGAATATTTCCCGGGGGGGGTGGCAAAGACTACTCAAGGGGGGGGGGGGGCACAGACTACTTTAACGTATGGTTACCATGTTGGAAAGAGCAAAAAAGCAAGGGAAAACACTGCCTACAAAAATGCAGGGGGGGGCATTGCGCCTTTGCCCTGTGCTGCCGGCGCTGTCATACAGATCACATATTTAATTTCAATAATCATTTAATTTGGTTTTCTTTAATGTAATCTATCCAAAATCAAGAATTCTAAATCACTTCTGTTTTTCATTTTTCTGCCATTTCGGTTTTTAAATCTGTATATTTGCTTTTCCCCGTATGCACTATTCTTACTTGTTTATTCGTCTCGTCAGACCGGTGTGCTAAAAATAGATTATATTTGCGCCCGTTTGCAAAATCAACGTACTTTTGGATTCCCCTCCTTTGGCTTGGTGTTGGCGTTTTTATTATTTGTTGCCCTGCGACATCTTTAAAATTATTTGCTCGCGATTACGTCATTTTAATTTTATTGGATTAACTTTTAGGGTTGCTCTGGAATTGGCGTTATTGATCTCAGCCAAGTTATTGTTCTCGCCAATGTGTAATTCTCTGCTGGCGTAATTTTTAATTCATTCCACCTTAATTTCACTGTCTATATAGGACGTATTTTTTATTTCGCTGGGCCACCACCATCCGTTGTAATAAGTTTATATTTCAATAGCATCCTTTTAATAAAATAGTTTTTAAGTATTTAACGTCTTTTTATTATATTGCAACTAAGTGTATCGAACCTGGATTTTCATGTGTCACAGCGCAGTCTTAATAATTTAAAACAGCCTAACTAATTAACTTCTTTACAGGCGCCCATGCTTAGAGATAGTTCTTATGGTGTTACGATTGCTGATGATCACGATTCAAGAGAAATAATGTTAACAAATGAATCAAAAATGGTGTGGTCATTTAGAATTAAATGCAGGAAACATAATTTTAAATATTTTCATAACTGTTTTCAACTTTACGGTGGTAACGTTAAAACTAAGCTTATGTAATGGTGTAAAAATGTTATTAAATGTATTGTAAAAGAGCAATGGAAAAGAGGAACACCACAGCGTTTTGTTCAAAAATCGTAATAAACAAAAATTAGAAGAAAGAAATATAAAGCTACGCAGAAAATGATAAAAAAGAGGGTTGAGCCGTTTCTGAATGCATTTAAAATTCAGTATTGGTGTACTGCTTCCAAGAATATTTTAAACTACTTCTATCCACTTTGATTAATTTATATAATACGTGTAAATATTGTAAGGTTTTGTATCTTTCACGTGAAAAGAGCTGCTCTGATTTCTTCTGTTGTAATTTAAAAAATAAAAAATTATCTGGAATTCTGGATTAAGATTGCATTACACTAAGGAGTACAACCTTTTTTTTTAACTATTTTTTTTCACACTTAAAATGGAAGCAATATCACGCACATACAATATAGTTTAAACTAGTGGTTCCCAACTTTTTTCTTCCCGTAAACATCTTATAAAATCCGAAAGAGATAGGTGAACTCACGAGCAGTCGTTGTGCACTAGTACATTACAGGAACCCCTGCGGGTTCCCAAATGACCGGTTGAGAACCATTCGTATAAACTGACGCTAACAGTTTTAATCTAGCTAATCAAAGAAATTTACCTTAAATCAAAATTATGGAAATATACTACAAAACAATTTTTTTTTCAGATAATGCCTTTTCGAAATCTTTATTAGATGTCACTGGTAGTCCTTGCAAAACTCGACTGTAGTCGCACTAGCACAAGTCTGAAGAAAAGCTTCCATCTTTTTCACCCAACTACTATCCTATGCCAGATATAACTTTCGATATAAATCAGAACTAAGTATGCTCTGATAAAACACGGTTCAGCAACGTTCGCTTATTTTGTCACGACAATGTCTCGATGACTTTCCTGTTTTGTCTCAAGAAAATAGTTACTAGTAAATAAGAATGAAATCCTTATTGCTGACGTGTATTGTATATGCCTTAATAAATGTATAGCTGCATCTCCTTGGTTCTTTAGCACGCCTTATTTTTATTAAGGGAACTCTATTCTGATCCGTTAGCGTTTGTTATATGAATTGAAAAGTCTCTTTGAGCATGATAGTGTGAATATTCTTTAATCTAGAGTGAATAGGTTTAATACCCAAGGAACAATAATAAACAATGAAACCTGATAAGCAATGCTACACCCATCGATTATAATGCACCTTTCAGCTTGATTTCATTTGTGTCTAACGAATAAGTAACCTGTTAGCTCCTTGCATTGCAAAAATACGGTGACAGCGGCTTTTTTTCTGCATGATTCCCAGAAGGGTTTAGTGGTTGTTCCACTATGGCCCAAACTTGCTTAATTTCATTTTTGGAAAGGAAAAACGTACATGTTACTCTTGTCTTTGGAAAAGCCTTTAAGTCTTTTCATTCCTTAACCTTAAAAATACTTCCATGCGTCCAACAGCTTTTACAGAAAAAGCATAACCCTTTAACGCGCAATGTTCCCGCTCTGGGAACACCAAATTCTAACGTTTTAACTGTTGCCAGTCACGAAGAATAGATTTGATTTCTATAAAAATTGTGCGGGTAGCATAGCTCCACGAGAATCCTTTACTTTTTAGCACGTCGTTTCCCTTAAAAAAATTGTCACGATTATTTTTAACAGCTCTGGCATCTCCTGAAAAATGGAGAACAGCTGGATACATTGCACAATGCTGAAAAAAGTGCAGCCGTTGCCATCGCTCGACTTAACTACCAGCAAGATGGCGGACGATCGAGACGTTCATCGTGTGCCACAGATCTAGAGACCCTTTTTTGACGCAGCTGGCTGTGCCAGCTGCGTCAAAAAAGGGTCTCTAGATCAGCTGGTAGTTAAGTAACGGCTGCCCTTTTTTCAGCAACGGCTGCCCTTTTTTCAGCATTGGGAAAGGGTTACGCCTGAAAGGGTTAATTGATTGGTCTTCCTCGTTATTCCCATGCGGAAATAGTCCTAGCACATAAACGCTTAAGAAGGCGATATGAAATAAATATAGTGTATTTCTGTGTTATTATATAGATAGATTGAAATGCAACATATTCGAAAATAAGTTAATGAAGGATGAAATATAAACAAACATGTGATCTATATCACATCAGTGATGACAGAAAATATTATCATTCGATTTTTTAAAGAACAATCAATGATATTTTTTACAATGATAATCTCCTTTTCATAACAGTATGTCGATGTTCTGGAAGTTGTAAAGCTGTAAAAAATAAACCTAGCTTTATCTGTAGATTTTAGCATACCTGACAACTTTTGAAAATTAACATAAAAAAATTAGGTGCTCATTTCAGTAAATTTTTCCCTCACATCGATAAAACTAAGTTAATTTTTTGTTACTAATAACTTTTGTTGCTACTTGTTAAACAAAATTTATTTCTTGTCATTTTGTGTATGTGTGTCATTTTCATTCATAACTGAATCTGTTTTCATTCATAACTGAATCTACTTAGTTTTTTTTTCTTTTCTGTTTTCTGAGGGGGGGGGGTAAATTTAAAAATGGTAGTTATTTTTTATTCTTACAGCATTGGAGATTTAAATGACAGAATGCTAAAAGAAATGTGCTTGCGTTTAAGAGCTATAGAAAAAGATTGAATTGAAAATCTAAATCTGCGCTATTCTTTAATCTATGTTCATTCTATGAAGTTTTGTTTTCTTTATTGGTTCCCTTAAGAAAGGGTCGGGGGTAAAAAAAACAAATTTAAATTCAAAATAGGAATCAATTTTTACTCTTACGGCACTGGAGATTTAAATAAACGAGTGCTGAAGAGAAAATATATATTCCCTGGACAGATGGAAAAAGATTAAATTGAAAACAATTGAAAACTTCGAAAATCCCCAAAAAATCCGTGAAATCGCTCGTCATGTCCGTACATCAGTAAATTAACCCCCCCAAATCCGTATATTTTACGGATAATCCGGAAGTTGGTAGGTATGATTCTGAGATTTGTTTGTTTGTGTGATTATGGCAACACTACCAGGGCGATCTACCAAAGATGGGGGGAGTGCCTTGGTTGGAGGACTTTCTAGATTGTTCTAACGCGTATTCACGTTACATCTGGAGAAAACCTACGAAAACTCCAGACCGTTAGATCGACAGCTGCGCGATGGGACACGAACCCGGGACCTTTACACTTCGGCCGGCTACATTTTCAGAGACATAACCACCGTGCCATGGTGAAGCATGATTCTGAGCATGCAGACGAAGAAAAATAGATAACTAAAAAATGTTTTTAACTATGAAAATGGAAACTTATATGATACAAACTATTTAAATGAAAATACAAGACTGTGTAAAATGAATTTGCCCTACTACTTAAATCTCGAATCACTCGAAATACATTGTGATAACATATAAATATCTTAAGTAAAACTCTTCCATCCACCTTGTCCTATCTTCTTGATCTCTTCTGACATAAATCAGAACGAACTAAGCTCGTAACATGCTTTCACGTATGTCCTCTTTTCATTTGCCATTACCTTTTATAGATAGATGTGGAGACGAGTTATCTATTTGTCTGACTCTTTCTCTCCGCCTGTTGTTGACAGTCTTGGATATTGATAAGAATACATTCCTTATCTTTGTTTATCACTATTTATTGCTAAATAACTTATGTGACGGAGAATAAATAGCGGGAAGGCTCATTGTTGTCCGTGGGACGTTATTTGTTAATGTCCGTCAATCCATATGAGCGAATTCTTGTTTGGATACCAATCTCACTGCATACATTGAATTCCGCTTTTATTGTCTGTATTGTGTTCCTCGAATGCATTTATTATGTGTTCACGTAAATCTACAAAATATACTATGTATCGTATGTAATGGAAGAATTTTATCATTAATGTTTAAGTGTCGCTTTTATACATTACTTACGCTGTATTTATAATTGCAATTACTTACTTATACTGTATTTGTAAAATATGAAGTAACATTTCAATGTGGAAATATTATTTTAAAAATATTGACCATGATTATGGAAATGTAATACATTGTACTGTATATTAATAGAAGAGTGTGCATCATTAATATAAAATTACTTAATCACCTTTACGTTACTGGTATTATTTTTCTAAAACGTACTTTAATGTTACAAAATCCAAGTATAATGAGAAAATAATCAATGAACTCACCAAATTAAAAATGTAATCTGTGGTTTTCTGTCTGATATCACTGCCATATGGGATTCCATTAGCATTCTGAAGAAAATTATTTAATATTTAGGTATAGTATACATTCGTTAAAAAATTACTTATACTATCAATGTGTATCAAGTTTAGATTTTAATGAATTGTACAGCATAACCCTGAAGGGCAAAAGATTTTTTTGGTGTGTAATGATACAGTTAAAAAACTTGTTACACTAGTATTTTCTTTATAAATTTTATTTTTGAATAAAATACCAATTACGGTAACCTGGTAGCATGTTATTTGAATTAAAGATAACACCGGTCAACACGATTTTTGGGTCTGACTTGTACATGTTAAATTTTAGTTTCTCCTACGCCAAAACTAAGGAAATATATATATATACATATATATATATATATATATATATACATATATATATATATATATATATATATATATATATATATATATATATATATATATATATATATATATATATATATATATATACATATATATACATATACATATATATATATACATATATATATACATATATATATACATATATATATGCATATATATACATATATATATGCATACATATATATATGCAAATATATATATACATATATATATATATATACATATATATATATATATATATATACTTTTACACATTTATTTAGTGGCAACACCATTTTTCACTTTTTACAATTCTTAGCATTGGCAACACATATCAACTGTTCAAAATAAATTTCCATGTGCTCAAGGTATGGTATGTAAAATTATCTTACTAATTTTTGTTATCTTTTTGATTTCTTCTTTCCTTTATATAGTAGGGTAGGGCCCAGATGTGTGGAGTTAATATCTCTTCTGATATGCCACACAACCGAAACCCTACTATTTGGTTTACTGTAAATTATAATCCACTGTTTGTGGTCCCTGAAGATGGTGACAGTGGTTATAATTTCCGTTCCATTATACTATCACAATAATTCTTGCACTTCATTTGGTTTCAAAATCTGGTTTCTAATGCTTGAAAATAGCTGTTACTTTTATGCGAGATATGTCTTATTTGTAGTATGTTTTGTGTTTTACTTGTTAGTTATATTCTATTCTGTTTGTCATAGCTGCAATTGCGCGTTACAAATAGGATATCTTCTAAATAATTAATTATGGATGTTTGATTTGACTTTATATGCCATTTTTGCATTGCTAATAATTTTATAAATCTTCTTACAAGCTATATTTTGCTGCAAGTGCGCATTTATAGTTATGTAATTTTCCTAGTTACTACCTTCAGTTACTCCTTTTCAATCAGCATCTATGATTTATCTATATTCATTTTGAATACTTTGTAAAATACAGCTATCTATTTAGACTATCTCCTTTCTATTTTTATTTTAATTTCCCAACATTTTCATTTATAATGTTCAAACTACTTCTGCCTAGTGCTATGGTGTTGCTGCTGCTGCTGTTTTTACTTTCTTCTTTCCACTTTTACACATTTATTTAGTGGCAACACCATTTTTCACTTTTTACAATTCTTAGCATTGGCAACACATATCAACTGTTCAAAATAAATTTCCATGTGCTCAAGGTATGGTATGTAAAATTATCTTACTAATTTTTGTTATCTTTTTGATTTCTTCTTTCCTTTATATAGTAGGGTAGGGCCCAGATGTGTGGAGTTAATATCTCTTCTGATATGCCACACAACCGAAACCCTACTATTTGGTTTACTGTAAATTATAATCCACTGTTTGTGGTCCCTGAAGATGGTGACAGTGGTTATAATTTCCGTTCCATTATACTATCACAATAATTCTTGCACTTTATTTGGTTTCAAAATCTGGTTTCTAATTCTTGAAAATAGCTGTTACTTTTATGCGAGATATGTCTTATTTGTAGTATGTTTTGTGTTTTACTTGTTAATTATATATATATATATATATATATATATATATATATATATATATATATATATATATATATATATACATATATATACATATACATATATATATACATATATATATACATATATATATACATATATATATATACATATATATATACATATATATATATATACATACATATATATATATATATATATATATATATATATATATATATATATATATATATATATATATATATATATGTATATATACATATATATATGTATATATACATATATAAACATATATAAACATATATATATATATATATATACATAACTAACAAGTAAAACACAAAACATACTACAAAAAAGACATATCTCGCAAAAAAAAATATATATATATATATATATATATATATATATAACAGCTATTATCAAGAATTAGAAACCAGATTTTGAAGCCAAATAAAGTGCAAGAATTATTGTGAAAATATAATGGAACGGAAATTATAACCACTGTCACCATCGTCAGGAGCCACAAACAGTGGATTATAATTTACAGCAAACCAAATAGTAGGGTTTCGTTTGTGTGGCATATCAGAAGAGATATTAACTCCACACATCTGGGCCCTACCCTACTATATAAGGAAAGAAGAAATCAGAAAGATAACAAAAATTAGAAATAGGAATATAATTTTACATACCAGACCTTGAGCACATGGAAATTTCATTTGAACAATTGATATGTGTTGCCAATGCTAAGAATAGTAAAAAGTGAAAAATGGTGTTGCCACTAAATAAAAGTGTAAAAGTGGAAAGAAGAAAGTATAGGAGTTGCCAAATACTAAAAGGTAATATTATTAAATTTTAAGAATATCCAGGTATATTGATATAATAAATATATATTAAATAATAATAAATTAAAATGATTGAATAAAATAAATAGTACAGCAAAATTAAATATAACATATTGTTTAAAATATATAAAAATTATTATTATTGACAAAGTATGTATAATAAGTTATTGTATGACAGAAGATTAAACTAGTAAATAAGAAAAAAAAATAAAAAATAATATTTAGGACAGAATAATCACAATATAGGAACCCCGTTTTTTTTTAATCCCTCCAGATATATATATGCATGCATATACACATCCAAATTGTTTTTAAACATATTACTTTTTTTTTTTAAATGAGAAAAACTTCCTCCGCCCGACCCAACCATCCAATTACAACCTTAAAACCAAAACCCCACCCAACCTCCAGTAAATTAACAAAGACATTAGACACATCATTATCAAGAATTGTATATAACAGATTTTAGGAACTTAGTGGGATAGTTGTATTGCCTAGCTGACAGAAATAGAGATTTAAAATTGGAGACTTTAAAATCATCAGAACATAGAAACTTGATTCTACAGCAGTGATTATAGATGATATTGCGAAATACAGATTTATGTAAGCAGGAGGAAAAATGAGTAAAGCTATTTACTTTAAAGCTAAAATCTTTACGCTTATCATATATATTGAAACTAAGGCTATTTCTAGGAGTGATGGAGATACTTAGATCTAGAAAACTAACAGAATTGTTAAGCATATCATTTTTAATTAATTCCAGGGCAGATGGATATTTTATGGGGAAGATAATGTTATTATTATTAGTAGTGTTTACAAGTAAGATATCATCTATATATCGTTTAAGAATGATGTGTGTATTAGTATATTCTTTTTCATAGTAATATAAGTAAAGATCTGCAAGGTAACTAGATGCTGAACCACCTTGTGGTATACCATGATTTTGTAGATATATTTTATTGTTATGTAGAATAAAATTATTATAGATAATAAATTTAGATAGACAACTGAAATAAGTTACATCAACATGGGAAGGGAGCTGAATATGGTTAACACAAGTTTCAAATAATTCATTAATTACATTGTAAAGGTCGTCAAGAGGAATATTGTTAAATAGATCTTTAAAATCATAGGTATATAAAGAGGTAATATTACTAATAGTACATATTGTATTGCGTAGATCATAACTATTTCCTATAGAGTAATCATTACGTTTTATATAATACTCATGCATAACAGACAGTATCTTTAATAGAAATTTACTTGCTACATTGCTATATGTAGCAAGTAATATGTAGTAGTACATCCTATTGTAACAGTTCGAAACTTTAAAGGCGATTTATGAAATTTAGGGATTTGTACAATATAAGGATAGTTTAGATTATTATGTTGTAGGTTGAGAAGTTTATAGAAAGCCAGAATTTTTTTGTTACAAACTACAGTAGACAAATTAGTAGAGGAATAGATACTGTTATTTACAATTGTAGAGGCTAACAAGCTATGATATAACTGTTTACAAATAAAAGCATAGTTATTGGATGATTTATCTACATAAGTAATTATGAAATACTGCTTTATAAAGTCTATTTGAGTATGAAATTGACTATTGACAGGAGAACTATATTTTACAGATTTAGCAATATTTTGCTTAAAGATTGAAAGTACTTTTACTTTCCAGGTAGTGAAGGCTTCAATAGGAGTGCTGTATTTTAAGGCAGTATTATATATGTAAAAATCTAAATCATATGTGAATTGTGTTACAATGCCACTAAGAGAGTGTTTTGAAGGAATACGGTGTTTTGAGCCCTTCTGCATGAGTTTTTTTAACCTAATATCTTTTATGATAGCTAGATCCCCAGTAATGATGTGTCCATAATCCCTATTAATGAAGTTCCTATAGTGATTGTCATTGCATATACAGGGTGGTGTATCAGAAGGGTTATATGTTTTCGAAAAGGAGTTATAGTTAAATAGTTTCCTACCAAAGGGTAGGGGATATTTAAAGGACTTTTTAATAATGACATTTTTGATGGGAAAGTAAGTGTTATTAGTAGAAAATATTGTATTGAAGTTTAAGTTATTGTTTGCAGGATTTGTGAAAGTAATTAATAAGTTAGAATTAGAAGGTGTATTATTAATGTTATTGGTTAGGTTTACGGTAAGTGCAGTAGCTCGTGCAACAATGAGATCGAAGAATAGGTGAGAAAAATGTCCAGAAATGTTAAGATTTGAAAAAATAGAAAAATACTTAACTAAAAGTTTCTTTTTAATGGAGTAAATGAAAGTACGTATATTAATCCAATTATAGGTACTGGTATAGTAATTATATAATTTTAAAATAGCAGATTTTATATAACTATTAGAATACTTAGGACTATTACTCCTTTTACGTTTACCTCTAGAAGTTCTAAGTGTTTTATTATATATAGACAAGTTTAAAGTATTATAGATTGGAGAATATTTATTTATGTTAGTAGTGCTAGTATAATATATTAATTGTTTATTATGAACTAATTGGTTTAGACCATACGGATAACTAGTATTATGAAATTGGATGAAGTAGTTTTCTAAAAATAAACGTTCATTATGGTTCTTCTTTATAGATAGTATAGTGATATTAATATTATTGAACCCATGCATATGAAAATGTTCATACTCAAAGTTATTACCAGAAAGATTACTAGGATAGTTCTTAACATGATTTCGATGTAGATTAATACGAAGGTGTAAAGGATTACTAGTTTGGCCAATATAAGCTATTTTACATAGATTACAGGTTAACATATAGATACAGTTGTAGACTTTGCAAAACGTGCTTAAATTAGACCCACTATTACAAATATTTGCAGTATCAGCAAACGGACAAGTTTTACAGCGAGAAGATGTGCATTTTATAAATTTAAGAGTAGGCAATTGATGTATATTATTAATTGATGATAAGTCGCAGGCTTTCGATCCAAGATAATCCTTATCATCATTAATTTTCTCGTACCGAGCATAAGAAAAAGTATTATTTCCTTGTTTGCCAGGCGCTAAATTATTATAATCTACCATTCATAAAAAAGTGAGGGGTACATACTATATTTTAAGTGACAATACAATGCTAGCAATAATTTCTTATAAATGTAAACAAACACATAACAGTAAATTGTATGAAAGTCTGGAGTAGAATATATATTTACAAAAAGAAAAATAGAAAATTACATACACATGACAGTAAAGTAGAAATATGAATTTAAAAAATAAATATATAAAAAAAAATACAGCGAAGAGTAACTTGAGTAAAATAAGAGCAAAAATATTACTAGCGGAAACTAGAATAAAATGAGTAACTTAATAAGTATTAAGGTCTTCTAATAAAGATGGCTTATTAGCTGTACAATACATCAATGTCTAAGTACTATATTATTTTTATATTTAAAAACGTCGCTGTGTGGTAACCAATAGTGGAAATAACTCGTAAGATTGCCAATAGAGGGCAGCACATTATAATAAAAGCATCGCAAGCAAAGTAAAGTAGTTAGCAACTGTACAAATTTTAGATAATTGTAATTAATTAAGTAATCCAAATATACAGAAAAAAGATGTTGTTTTTTACACTGATTAAATTAAAAACAGCAGCAGCAGCAACACCATAACACTAGGCATTGTTTGAACATTATCGTTGAAAATGTTGGGAAATTAAAATAAAAATAGAAAGGAGATATTCTAAATAGATAGCTGTATTTTACAAAGTATTCAAAATGAATATAGATAAATCATAGATGCTGATTGAAAAGGAGTAACTGAAGGTAGTAACTAGGAAAATTACAAAACTATAAATGCGCACTTGCAGCAAAATATAGCTTGTAAGAAGATTTATAAAATTATTAGCAATGCAAAAATGGCATATAAAGTCAAATCAAACATCCATAATTAATTATTTAGAAGATATCCTATTTGTAACGCGCAATTGCAGACTATGACAAACAGAATAGAATATAACTAACAAGTAAAACACAAAACATACTACAAATAAGACATATCTCGCAAAAAACAAAAATATAACAGCTATTAGCAAGAATTAGAAACCAGATTTTGAAGCCAAATAAAGTGCAAGAATTATTGTGAAAATATAATGGAACGGAAATTATAACCACTGTCACCATCGTCATTGGCCACAAACAGTGGATTATAATTTACAGCAAACCAAATAGTAGGGTTTCGGTTGTGTGGCATATCAGAAGAGATATTAACTCCACACATCTGGGCCCTACCCTACTATATAAAGGAAAGAAGAAATCAAAAAGATAACAAAAATTAGAAATAGGAATATAATTTTACATACCAGACCTTGAGCACATGGAAATTTCATTTGAACAATTGATATGTGTTGCCAATGCTAAGAATTGTAAAAAGTGAAAAATGGTGTTGCCACTAAATAAAAGTGTAAAAGTGGAAAGAAGAAAGTATAGGAGTTGCCAAATACTAAAAGGTAATATTATTAAATTTTAAGAATATCCAGGTATATTAATATAATAAATATATATTGAATAATAATAAATTAAAATGATTGAATAAAATAAATTGTACAGCAAAATTAAATATAACATATTGTTTAAAATATATAATGATTATTATTATTGACAAAGTATGTATAATAAGTTATTGTATGACAGAAGATTAAACTAGTAAATAAGAAAAAAAAATAAAAAATAATGTTTAGGACAGAATAATCACAATATAGGAACCCCGTTTTTTATGCATGCATATACACATCCAAATTGTTTTTAAACATATTACTTTTTTTTTAATGAGAAAAACTTCCTCCGCCCGACCCAACCATCCAATTACAACCTTAAAACCAAAACCCCACCCAACCTCCAGGAAATTAACAAAGGCATTAGACACATCATTATCAAGAATTGTATATAATAGATTTTAGGAACTTAGTGGGATAGTTGTATTGCCTAGCTGACAGAAATAGAGATTTAAAATTGGAGACTTTAAAATCATCAGAACATAGAAACTTGATTCTACAGCAGTGATTATAGATGATATTGCGAAATACAGATTTATGTAAGCAGGAGGAAAAATGAGTAAAGCTATTTACTTTAAAGCTAAAATCTTTACGCTTATCATATATATTGAAACTAAGGCTATTTCTAGGAGTGATGGAGATACTTATCTAGAAAACTAACAGAATTGTTAAGCATATCATTTTTAATTAATTCCAGAGCAGATGGATATTTTATGGGGAAGATAATGTTATTATTATTAGTAGTGTTTACAAGTAAGATATCATCTATATATCGTTTAAGAATGATGTGTGTATTAGTATATTCTTTTTCATAGTAATATAAGTAAAGATCTGCAAGGTAACTAGATGCTGAACCACCTTGTGGTATACCATATATATATATATATGTATATATACATATATAAACATATATATATATATATATATATATATATTTCTACAAAAGCAAACTTTCATAAATATATATATATATGAAAGTTTGCTCTTGTAGAAATTAAGCAATTTTTCGGCAAAAAATCACTGTTTTTTATATTTTTTTTTTTATAATTCCACTCTAAATTGAAAAGTCTTTTTTATTCAATATTTGTGATAAACAATAACATATAAATGTAAAATAATAAGAAATTAATGTCTAAAACTGAATATTTTTCGTATTTCTTTTATGTTCGTATGAGCAACAAACAAATAATAATGTTACAAAAAATACTACAAATAATACTACAAGCAATACTACAGAGTTACAAATAATAATACAGTTTACTTTCGGGTTAATCAAAGTGCTGCCATCTTTCCTTTATGAAATAAATTAAAATACACTTATCGACGTAAATCAGACAAAAGCAAATTTTATGAATTAAAAAGGAAAATTTAAGTATTTTTCAATGTCTAGAATCAGAATTTAAGCATGAGAACAGAAACCAAAAAAGAATTTTTTTTTGTTGTTGTTGTCCGGTGTAATTATTAATGTGTTTGATATAATTCATAAACATGTGCAATTGACTTGTAAGTTCTGATAATAAAGTTTTAGTTTTATATTAAAACCGTTTCTCAGCAGTATCATACACATAATACAATTTACATAAAGTTTTTGCAATTGTGTGTATGTATATATATACACCGAAGAGCCATTACATTATGACTACCGACTCAATAACGCGTTTTGCCTCCTTTGGACTTCGAAACAGCTGTAACTGTTCTTGGTAGTTCTTGGGTGCCACGTGTTCTTGGTGGATACTGGAAACAGGTGGTACCAAATATTAAAGCAGCGGCCACTCAAAGTCGAGATATTGGAACATGGCTCTGATTGAATTCTGAAATGCCAGGGAGAGGAGAGCAGGTCTTCTTCTGTGAGAAGGCATACCCTGAAATGAACCATCGATCTGATGAAGCAGAAACCGGGATTCATCCTACCTGACAACTCTCTTCTACATATCCGTGGTCCCACATCGATGTTCCCGTGCCCACAGTAGGCGTACTTGACAATGACGCTTGGTAACCAGAGGCACACGCGTGGAACATCTACTCCCCAGTCCCATAACCAACAGTATCCGCTGAATTGTGTGTTCCGAAACATTTGTGCTTGGACCTCATTGTATTGGGCTGTCAGCTGAGCCACTGTCTGTACTAGGCGGAACAGTCTCCGGCCTCACCTTTCTTTGATGATGCGTAGACGCCCAACATATGGGCGCCTGTTGCTGATTTCACTGTCATTACTCCCCTTTTTATAATTACTAACAACGACAGATCGTGAACAACCTACCAGTAGTGCAGTTTCGGAGATACTCGGTCCGAGTCTTCGGGTCATTACAATCTGCCCTCTATGCAATTCGTTTAGATCAACAGCCTTTCCCATCACTCACAAACGTAAGTACAAGAATGATTCCTACCTTCTGCAACAACAGTTAAATAATGTTCCACTTAATTAGGTGCTCTCCATGTCATCCAGACGAGTTCATTGAAAAATGTATGGGTGGTCAAAATGTAGTGGCTCTTTGGTGTGTCATGTGCAGTAAAATTTTTTTATGTCTACTACCAGATGTGCAGCATAGAAATTTTACTCATTGAGTTTCTTGTAAATTTCGGAACGCTATGCATGTAAAACCCACTTATGAGCAGATACGGGACTGGTCCTACAGCATGCGAATATGCGTTTTTATTGCTAAGACTTAAATTCCAGAATTTAGCACTGCACAGTCCATAAGACAGCATCTCAATTTACAGTTCAACTAAACTACAGTTTGTCTTGTGGTCAAACGTAATAAGAAATTTTACCTAACACCGATATAACTCACGGCTAAAGAATAAACGGCCTTGCATTCACCCAGCAGTCAGACATGTGTTCCACTCCGCTTTCTTCCTCTTTCAGTCTGAGCAACATCTTTTACGCTTCCTTCATCACGGAAGTCATCATTTGCATATGCAGCAGTTGTGTTGTTGCCTGACTGAAAAAACATGGAGAAAGGTTGGAGATTCCGTGACCGATCGCCTTTAATAGCAGCATTTATTAACCCTGTAATCGTCTTGTAATAGAGCAAAAGTATGAATTTCTTTTCACTTCTTCAGTCAGATATGTACATAAAATCTACAAGAGGAAAGAGGGATAAACTTAACCTATCAATGAAAGCAATTTGCGTTTGACCAAGGTTAGTTTTCGGTTGTACATTAACAGGTTAAACCTAGGTTTAAGATTAATAACAGAGGATTTAAAAATGTTGAACACCCTACTAAATTTAGGCAGTAATATCGGCATAAGTAAAATTAATTTAGGTAAAAAATAACTATTATTAAGAGTAAATCCTCTAAAATACTTTCCTGTTAATGTTGAGAGAAAGTTTATTTTATCAAACAAAAACTGCAAATGCGTTGCAGTGAAAACTGTAGGTCAGTGAATGGAATTTTCAGATTTTACTAGATCAGAAAATTTAATATCCTTGATGATGTAAAACAGATTTATGTAACAGAAAAAGATCAGCTAACTCTATATTACTTCATAGCATAATTAAAATGATAGTTTTGGCTTAAAAAAAATCTCTGTATTCTCAGTTTGACTCCCCCTCGGATTCCTGATGATTTTATCAAATTTGTCTCCCAAGTTGCATAACTGATAAAGAGAAGAACTTATTAAAATTTTGATATTTTTGGTAGATTTCTGTGCTTTTTTAAATAAAATGGAGTTTAACCCTTTCGGTACGGATGAGCTGGCAGCGGTTATATATTCGTGATATAAATGGAGTTTTCAACAAGAGTGGTTGCACTGTACGGAAGCGTAAGCCGCGAAAAGGTGCTTTGCGGCATCCATCAAAAAATCAAAAATTTTGCTATAACACAAAAACTGCTATTTACAAAAATTAGTTAATTATATTTCGGAATTGTTGGCAGCTATGCTAATCATATCCGCATATCCACATCTGCATTCACTTTCCGTGAATGCAGATTTTAGGTGAAGCTGCTGTAGTATTCAGAGACCGCTTCGGAAATGCCGCCATTGGGCGGCCGTAGTATCCAGAGAACGTTTTGTGGATGCCACCAGCAGGCCGGCATTTTTACCCGGAGAATACTTTGTGGCCGCCGGCAACGGGCACCAGTAGTGACGAAAGGGTTAAAATATGCAATTCGTCGAAAGATTTGCTAATCATGTATTTGTGCATGGAAGATCTAAAAGTCAGAACATCCGAATCATTCGTATAGTTGTTTTTTTTTAAACTTTATAGGTTTAACTTTCTGTTATATTTTAAAAGTAATTTTCCATTTTTTCTTAAATCATTCGTAATGCATACGTATTGCCCAAATTTGCCCAATCAATAAAGACAAGACTAATAGCTGATAAAAATGTAATTAAGTTGCAATCCGTTTGTTTTCCGTCTTCTCAAAGCTTACTTCGTGTACAAGAAGGGTAGATTTAGAAGTGATATCTTCCCTTTTGTTTTGCACGAGTATGTTCGCATGCATGCCCAATTAATCTAGATTAAATTTAGCCTCGACGTAGCAACATACTTATTACGTCCTCCGTTATTAATGCAAGTACGTATGGAAATCAACCTCGCATCATTTTTAAGTTTCGTCTTAAGAGATAATAATTAAGCTCTTCGCTCTTCTAATGACGAGAACTATCCCAGGGAGACGCAGTTAGGGCGAACTCTTCTTAGATTAAGATGCCGGTTTTAATCCAAGGTAATATTTGAGATTGCAGAAGCTGGCTTTCTTTACAAATTACTTTCAGGATGAGTAATGAAAAGAGAGCATTCATAGACCAGCTACATTCAGAAATAAGATTTAGTGTGTTTTAATAATCCTGTATTGAGTAATCCTCTATAAATTAATGTACTAATGTTGAAATGCAATTTGAAGGTGTCTTCTAACTTGTGAATTCTGTATTGTTTCAGCTTTTTCAGCAAACTTGCAAGTTTGTAAAGGATGTGAATCTAATGAGAGCTCACAGTATGGTGAATATTCGACTGGAATAAGCCTGCTCATAAGGATGAAACACAATTTTTTTCCCCTAGATTTCCTAAGATTTCCGGACATATAGTGGCGGATAGAGAATTTTTGGGGAAGGGGGCTAATTCTTAAAAAAGCTTACTTGATCTAACCAAAATGTACAATGAAGCAAAGTGTTGCTATAAAGCAATATACATTTTGGGGAAGAGGCTAATTTATAAAAAAAAAATTATCCTTATACAATGAGTACAAGTAAGCAAACAGTTACCCTTTAGCAGGCGTTTCGTTGGGGAGGAATGGGGGTGAAACCATCCAGCCCTTCCCCTGAATCCTCGGCTAATCTTATAGAACAACCGCCAAAACACTTATTAAAATCAGTATTTCATTCCAAAAATAATACAGATTCCAAAGAATTTACAAATCCCGTACACCAGAAACTACACACCAGACGAAACACACGGTGAAGTACCTAACAAGAACAACGTACAGTGTATAATAATCCAAGCAGTAAAGTCAAATAATTACTAGCTGGTTCATAAACAGACGAAATACACAGGACAACCAGCGTCATTGACACTCAGAGCTACTTCCACTTCAACAGACTAAGCCAATATACGTTCCCATGACCCTTTGTAGAATTTCCTGGGTACTTCTATTTTTTTTTTTGCAGACTTTAAACACTTCCAGTAATTTTGCTGTTTCGGAATGCTGCTAGATGTAAAAGCTAACCATGCAAAAATTATGCTCAAATTTGCAGCAAATTCCACAGAGCTTTATAACTTTTGTCAAAATATTGTCATATGAGGCACTAAAAATAAATGTCGGAGACCAGCTTGGCAGCATTTGACGATACCCTAATACTAAACAATACTCGTTTTAATAATCCATAACTTGCATTCTAATTGACCGGCTTAAATGCAGCAAAATGACACTGACTGCATAACACGTAGAATATTTTGATTCAAAACCCATAAAGCTTGTACGAACAGATTATCCTGAAAATTTGTAACAGTATTCTTCTTAAATAACAAGATTTTTACTTCGATGTTGCACGCATATGATGTAATCACTAATTTAGATTCATGGAATTTTTCTCTCTTTTAATTTTAAGATTTAATAATTTTCTGTCTCTGATGTAATTATGGGGCTATGAAACAGATTGTTTTCGAAGAAAACAAATACAAGAAGCTTTCTTTCCACTTTTCTTTTTTCTTTTTTTCTAGGCCATCTATTTTATATATGTGAACGGATAAAACCGCAAAGTTAAACACCAAAGATCTTTCAATATTACGTATTTCTCATCAGATTTTTTTTTAATATTTCACTACTTTTTATTTAAAATATTTCTAGTTTTTGTTTTCCTTTTTACACCATGAGGGGGGGGGGGGGAGTTACTTTTTAAGAGAGCTTAAAAGTTGTGAAAAAGCCCAATTTCGTTTTCTTGAAAAGCGTACAAACTCTGACTTTCAGTCTATAATATGGCCAGAAGTATGTAGATCCCTGTTGTAAAATTTTATTACAAAATTTTAAAGGTACTTTAAGGAATGATAACTACTAAATATGCTGAAGCACGTAAATTCGCAGTCCTTTAGAAAAAATAGTGAGGAATTAATTCAAGCTCAATTGTAGTACATTAGTAACAATAAATAAATAAAACAAAATTGTACATTCGATGAAATTTAATATTTTTACTGGCTTAAATTTTATTTCATTTATTTATCTTGAGTTTAAATTTAAATTAAACAAAATTCTTGTTTATTACTCTGAGGTACTGTTTGACATTCCTTGGATCGTCTTGCAATGGCGTCGCTTTTCTCTTCAGGGTTGTAGGATTTATACATTAAGCATACAAGTCGTAACTGAATAAAATATTTCCTGGAAATGTTAATCTAATGAACGTATGTTGTCACACGTTTGATATTAAACTCTAATTTTTATTATTATTATGTGCAACTCTCGGTACTAAACTAAATTACCGCTCTATGGATAGAATACAATTATTTATTATACGCACTATGCTGTTCCTTTCAAATATTTACAATCTTTTGTTTTAACTAATAATACTCTATAGAACTGTTGACTTAAAAGAAATTTAATTAAATCTATGTATATGATAAAGTAATCTCAGTTTATCTGGAATTCAGCACTTATTTTAAAATTTCAAATTTGATTACGGTACATGTTTATCTGAGGTATTAGGCAACATAAAGAAAGGTTGAGAATAAAAAAGTATCAGAAGAACTCGTTTTAGGTATGTTCAATATTTAAAGTATAAGTTGTTTGGCCTTTTAATTTGCAATAAAGAGTTTTGTAAATAATTTTATTAAAACTATGCAAAAGATTGGTGCCAGATATTTTTCAAAGTATTATCTTATGAATCTGGCAATCAAAATGTTTATAGTTATTTAACTGATTAAGATAATTTTTTGAAAAAGATATGCTGATTCTTTTACACTAAACGTATATATTTCTAAAGTTTGTACATACATTCGCTATGTTGAAAATTAAATCAGATACTTTTAAAATACTGTATCTTCGTATTAATTTAGTACTATTTCACGATACAATTGCTTTAATTTAGTGCTACTGCACTATACAATTGCGTTAAATGAGTGCTGCTTCACTATGCAATTGCATCAATTTAATGCAGCTGTACAATACAATTATATTAACACATTTCTGCCTGGATATTTTTGCGACTTTCTTCGATTTTAACTGATAACAGAAAGAATAGATAAATTACTGATGTCAACTTCTTGAACAAGGGATGATTTCTTTTAAAATCATTATGCATAAAAATCGAAATATCAACATCCTACTTGGTCATGTTAAAGTATTTTGTAGAGTTGAGGCTCAATACTCATGAATAAAGGCTATGAAAACTCATGAATAAAGGATATGAATATGAATACTCATGAATAAAGGCTATGAAAAATAAATAACGTTTTCGACTAATAGCGAAAATGCCGTCCCAAAAAAGTTACACTAGGCATAAATGGGTTAATTTAGTCCTATTGAGCAGAAAACATTTCCAAAATTCCTTAGCTAGGCATGAATTCCACATCTTATTAAAAATATTGGAAAATAACTGTAATGGATTTTATAAGGTTATAGCAATATATTTCGCTACTGTATGTGTAAAATTATGTATACCATTTTTAAACTTTCAGAGTTCAAATTTTACCATGATTTGAAAAAGTAGCCAGTAGTATCTTGTAACATTTTTATCTTATACCTATGCAATTGCAAATAGGAAGACTGCGTGGGATGTAACACTTACAATTATGAAATCCAAAAATATTGTTTTTAAGTTTAATTCTTCCACTTAATACAGTAATCAATGTAATATTTATTGCTACAAATCATTTCAGATGCAGGTTGCTACGAATTTATGTGACAAAAAGCCTAATTTGTAACAACATAATTCCATTTAATGATTTTGATACTCAAAAACAATTTTTATGAACTAGCAGATTAGTAATGCCTAAAAGAATCATGCTTTTAGCAATAAGCTATTTTGTTGAAGTTTTGTGTTTGGTGAGATGGAGCACTCTGACCCGTCCATTCTCATGATATCAGATAAATAATTAAGCTCCCATTGTAAATTTTACGATTCGATTTTCGTAATACTATTTTGTTTGAAATTAAATTTTAAGAAGTTAAAATGTTGCATTTTGATACTACAAATCGGAATTATAGCAAACTTATAAGATTTCCTTTTCTAAAATAATTTTTAAACACATTGAAAAGTTTCAGCATCATTTATTTTTCTACGTAACATCTCCAATTATAGTACTGATCTCACTTCACCGCTATGACGCTTCTTTCCCTTTGAAATAAATATAGTTTTAAAAAACTAAAAAACACGCTTTAGTGATAAGTTGAACTAACTAAAAAATTAAAAATAATTCTTAATATAGAAATAAATTAATGGACGAAAAATAGTATTATTGTGGGAAAAGTGTGGGGCGCTTTGTGCTATATTTTTCTACACTTTTGTACTAATCGTACCGATCGAATATTCTCAAGAACTGATATATGGAGCACCGCACACATTTTTCACAATAATACTATTTTGCGTTCATTAATTTATTTCTATATTAAGAATTATTTTTCACTTTTTTGTTAGTTAAATTTATCACTAAAGCGTGTTTTTTAGTTTTTTTAAGCTATATTTATTTTTCACTTTTCAGTTCGATTTGCTATAATTGCGTGTTTTTTAGATTTTTTATATATCTAGGCATACTTCGAAGTTCTATTTATTTATCAATTGATAAATTATGCTTGAACCAGAAGGATTCAGGGAGTATTAGTACAAAATATTTTACTATACTAAATGGCTCTTGTCACGTACACAAAATTAAGATGTCATAGTGTCTTTATCACTCTGCAGCTCTTTTATAAATAATATATTTTAAAACATAGAAACTACCTTAAAAGTTCTTACATCACTTAATATTTGAACTGTAGAAGTATGCGTAATATTGTAGATTCAAAACTGCAACGCTCTATCACTTCAAACTGCAGTCAAGTGCATCCGAACTAATTGCTAAAATATGTCCCTAACAATTTGGAAAACTTCTGTAAAAGTGTTTTAAGTCTTAATAATTTTCTGACTACAACAATGCATGATAAAAACATCAGTGATTTTAATTTGCAATTGTTACCATGTCTTCAACAACATAATTTTATTTACTTAACAAATTTTATGTTGCACTAAAAAAGAATAATATATCATTGTGGTAAAATTTTTAGATTTACCATCTGGATTTCAAAAACGTAACTCCCCAAACATACCATTGAATACAGTTACCAATAGCAAGAGAGGTTCTACTCCATTGTTCTGAGCCGAGTGCCGAAATGGTACGCATGTGTAGGCCGCGCGTTTGCTCCAATTCTCTCGCTCTCACACAAAGGATCTAAGAAAATTACTAATCCTGACGATCCTAATCAAGATAATGGGATAAACTTATCAAACTATTGTATTGTCATCGGTCCTTGATAAGTCTGCAAAGTTCTGATTAAATCTGACCGTTTAAAGTGGGTCAAAATCGAGTTCAAAGGAGTCGGTTACAAACAAACATACAAGTGAAACTAATAAAAACGTGTTAAAACGAGAACTGATTTTTCTTTTTCAGCAAGGCTTAACGGTATCAGATATGATCCATATACAATTTTACTCAAATGTATTTTCGAAATTACATGAATTACTTTTAGATGAATATTCACAAACCTTACTACCGTAGCATGCAAAAAAAAACAAATTTTAATATAATGCTTTGTGTTTTTAATTAAATAAAAATACCGTTTTAATCACATCACTTTTTCTGCATAGCCTAGTTAGTTTTGCTTTCTACGAAAAATAATTGCAGCTGTATGTTAATTGGATGGACAAATGCGTCTTTTTGCCATACAATTTCTCCACGTAATCTCCCACAACTTTTAATAATTACGGTCTCGTTTCTGGAAAGGCAAAGTTCACGTCATGACTATAATTATAATACGAAAGGATTACCAGAAACAATTATCGCACTCTGAAATAGTTTTGGAATAACATCAAAGTTTCTGCCTATGTCGGAGTGTTTACCCGCATTGCAAGTGTTAGGAAGTAGCATGCACAAAATTTTCATAAAACATATGTGGGAACTATTATTGGAATCTAATTAACAGTTTTATAAGACTAACATTGATACTTTTCTGGAATACGATATAACATATGATTTTATTATGTTATAATTACTGTACAGATACAGGTGGTTAAATTGAAATTAAATTCATTGTTTTTTATAATCCATCTTCTAAGGATTTCTATTATTTTGCATGCATCTGCATATTGATTTTTAAAGTTCGTTTTTTTAAGAATGTATAATTTCTTGTAATATTGTGGTAATTTCATCGGGATCGAAATTTATCATACAAAATAGGAGTCTGAGACGCCCACGAAATTCTACGTTCATAAGCAAAATTTAATTTTAATATATGTTCACGCATAACTTCAGACTTTGTATGTGTTTTTGCAAAAAAATATATAATATAGGAGCAAGGCCGTAGCCAGATGTGTATGTGGGGAGGAGGGGGACATCGTGGTTTCAGAGGGTTTCATCCTCCTCCGAAATTTTACTCAATGCATTAGTAGTTTTTTATTCGCGTTGATTCTGGAGATCAATTGAAGTGGGGAAAATTGTAGCACTATATATTCCATCCATCCATAGAATTATTTTTCTGGCTACAGCCTTGTATATGGGCTTCCTAAGATTTTTTTTTTCCAAACGCCATGAGTTCTCTAAAGTCCTATAAAGATTTCATCAGTTATCCTCATGAAATTACTATTAGTTGCTATTAATTGCTATATAAAGAATAACATTATTTAGCAATTTTAATAATTTTTTTACAATAGCTCCCCCCCCCAAAAAAAAAGAACGGAAACATTTTTTCAGTAACATACATAGGCTTAATGATACGTAAGAAATAAATTATCTATACTAATAAATAAAGTTCATGTTTCATTTTTATCCCAATGGCCGGACACTGGCCACATGTCTTTGCCACTACTAAGGCCCGAACTACTGGCCATTTATTATTCGGGTTCCCAATGGGCGGCCAGCGTAACCCTCTATGAAGATATGGACAATTTTAATATCCAATACCAAGCTGGAAATGGAAGCCGGGTAGAAGGCGTAATAGAACCTTTCTTAGGCCACTACACAACCTTGGCGGCTCATATTTCTTCTGTATTTAAGTATCTACAAAGCAACGGTTATAGATACACATAATTCGTACTTAAATACTTACGTAATGCAGTATCCCAAACAATGATAAATAATTATTATTATCTGTAAAAAATTTTGAAGTCTGCGGATGTTGTAAAAAGAATGAATAGCAATGAAGTTACAGTTAATCAGGCATTACATTTTCCTCTTTGTACTGACTAGAAAATTTTTATGAGTAATAGGAGTAAGTCTATCAACATTTGTGTAAGTGAAGGCTATATCATGCTGGTATTATTCTTGACGAATAATTTATTGTAAACTGTAGTACAACTGAGATTAAACAATTTTCAACCCGACTTTTTAAAATTTAATTCTTCACTTAATGTTCTATTTTGACTTGAGAAATGTTGTAACGAACTAAACGTACATTTTTTACGAGAATGACAAGCTTAATTTAAGCATTTCTCGTTTTAATGAGCAGCAAGTTCCAGATTCTTTCGACACGTGCTTCTTTCAAATTACCTTGAGAGGTCTCTGTGAACCTTGCGCCTTTCCCGTAATTGGACGTTAATTACTGCAAGTCGAGACAATTCCTGACAGTGGCGCCATGTTTACTCTCCAATTAATGCGAATAAGTGTAGATAGTCGCTTTCCCAATTGACAAAAATTAGAGCTAGAGCCTGTTTTAATAAGGATAAGGAAAGAAGCCATTTTAATTAAATCAAACTTTTATTCCAGCAGGCTAATTTCAAGATTCATTGGTTCTATTTAAGAACATAATTCTTAATTAAAATTCTTATCTTGTTACTGGATGGAGGGTTAACGTGTTCAATAATTTTATACTTTAGATTAAGCGTTGGTGGTAGTAATTTCTTAGATGTAAAGGAACAGAAATTTTATCGCATAATGTTTAAACACAAAGTAAATTGGATAAATTTCAGTTAAGGGCTTAAGAGTTCCAGAAAATAAAATGCTGTGCTTAAAATGTCCAACAAAGATTTTTTGTAATTAACTAAGAACTTGCCAAACGAAAATTGAATAACATTTGCAGCTTTGTCGAATAAATTTTTTAACTAACATGCAAAGCATTTATTTTGTAAATTTCTTCAGAATGATTTTCTTCTATTTTTTCAATGATTTAGAATCCCATTACCTTTTCGTAATGACATGTGAACTATAAGGAACATAATTTTAGTGATAAAAGGATTTTTTTAAATTCAGCGTGAAACTAAGCTACTAACTCAGAAGTCATGCCATAAAATATAAAAAAATTTCTATATTTAGAAAGCTTAAAATTTTTAGCAGATTGTCATTTAGCATGCTTTGACGAGGTTTCGAAAATTATCTATCAAAAGATGACAAACGTAGCTATATAATATTATAAATTTAATCTATCTAAATTTAGCCATTCTATTTTAGAACCTACATCTTCAGTTTTGATTGTAACTGAAAATAATTATAAACAGATTTTGAGCACTTTGTAAGTGGTATAAATTATACTGGTTTTTATTTAGAAGATTTAAAGCTGTAAAGTTTTCTTCTGCATAATAAAAATATAAATGTAGTAAAAATCTTAATGTCGCTTAAAATTGATAAAATGAATTGTTTTATGGGTCATTTTCAAAATTCGGTGTCATTTTCGGTCCACGCGTAAAATATGTTTGTACTGACAGTAGATTAAAAAACATACTATTTAATAATTTTTTTTAAGAAATCAGTAGAGAAGGTACAGAAATATAGCTGTCCGAATCATAGAACATAAAGAGTGTTGTGCAGAATTACTGCCCCAGAACTAAATTTTTTTGCCTTTATATGCTTTAACATTGTGAAATAGAGTTTTAAATTACATTATGAAAATACTTTTATAAGGTTATAAGAAAAATATAAGATTTTTGATAAATAAATATAGCTGCGCGGACATTGATATCATGTCTGTTACCATACATTATTTTCAACTTCTTAAACAACAAAATTTAAATTTGAGAATAGCAACACCTGTTTACCATTAGTGTGGTCGAAAAAGAAATATAAGCATACATCTTGAGTTTTGGGCATTTTAATGAAAACGCAAAAACCTGTTTGTGATATGCATTTTCATTGCATGCCATGTCTTTTGCCCCAATTAGTTGTACAAAATATTTATTTCTTTGTTAATTCAACTTCTTAAACAACAAAATTTAAATTTGAGAATAGCAACACCTGTTTTGCCCCAATTAGTTGTACAAATTATTTATTTCTATGTTAATTCAACTTCTTAAACAACAAAATTTAAATTTGAGAATAGCAACACCTGTTCACCATTAGTGTGGTCGAAAAAGAAATATAAGCATACATCTTGAGTTTTGGGCATTTTAATGAAAATGCAAAAACCTGTTTGTGATATGCATTTTCATTGCATGCCAAGTCTTTTGCCCCAATTAGTTGTACAAAATATGTTTATTTCTTTGTTAATTCAATTGATTAATTCACATCGTTAGATTTTTAGTCTAAATTAATGTTTATTTTCATGTTCTTGTGGAATTACTTAGACTGATGAATTTTTTTCTTTGTTATGTCATGTCTGTTTTTGTAATAACAGGCATAAAAAACTTAGTAACAGACATTACAAATAAAAATTTACCAAAATATAAAAATACTTTCATACAAAACAGACATTATATAGACAAAAGGATTCTATACCTATGTAATACATCATTTTGCGTTATTTTGTGCTGAACATTGGTGTATAAAGAAAATGTCCGGTAACAGACATTACAATTTTTATCAAGTCTGATAATAAAAACATCTATGAAAATTAAAAAGAAACATATGAATAATATTCAAATAATGTGCAGAAAGACGATATGTTATATGTTATGGGAAATTCTACTTGAAATTTCATTCTTGCTTTTTAATTTTTTTTTCCCAAATGGCACCCAATTTTGACGATGGCTCTTATAACCTTATGCCTAATTACCTAATACCTAAACCTTATTACTTAACCCTGATACCTAATGCATTCGCTGAACTGCGCTAGCTAAAATATAAGCTGAAAAAACATTATTCAAAATGAATTTAATACTTCAACAGTACTACTTTCCTTGATATTTGCTATGAATAATTAAATTACTTGTTAAATACGCAATTTTCTACATTGGTAAATTTATATTTACTGATTTAAAACATTGACTACAAAATACTAACTTTTCACTTCCATTTGATCCCCTGATTAACGGACAAATGCATGAAAGGATTCCTTCAGATTTTTTTAAAGGATGTTCAGCTCAAAGAGCTTGGAATTCTAGTTAAATTATTATTGTGTTCACGTTTAAAACAAGAATATCTCAGCTCCTTCGGAGTGAAATTTAGTTCCTTTTTTTAAGCTTGTGAATAAAAATTTAAGACAATTTCCACCTTTAAAATTTTTTCCCGTATTAATTAAGTCGGCGATGTTATTAGGTTGAATTTCTTTAACTTCATTATTAAAAGTTTTGAGTAGCTTTGGAAGTTCCCTGTTGGGATTTCTGTTGACAGATTCGTCTAAGGAAAAGGAAAATACAAATATAATTATCTTACTTAATTTTCTGCTTTTATACAAAAGTTTATTCCAGTGAACATTTTCTATTGTACAAGACTGTGTTTCAAAAAGAATGAAGCAATTTCAAAAAGTTAAAACTCTTCAGATTTTGATTCGTTTTGATCGAATAATGCTTCAGTAGGAAGTAGTCGGTTGTTTAAATAGTCGCATCCCTGTTGCCACAGTCGTATCCTGTTGCCCCACCATGCCCGGTGGATAAGGCACCAAACATATATAGTAGACAGCCGACGTGTGAAGTTACAGCATTCGACGTGTGAAGTTGCAGCGTTATGTTTCTCGGCGTGTTCCAGTATATGACTTAACCCTTTAACGCGCAGTGTTCCCGCTCTGGGAACACCAAACTCTGACGTTCTGACTGCTGCCAAACATGAAGAATAGATTTGATTTCTATAAATATAGTTGCGGGTGATATAGCCCCACGAGAATCCTTTACTTTTTAGCACGTCATTTCCCGTAAAAAAAATTGTCACGTTTCTTTTTAACAACACTGAGAGTTAAAGTGGGCAGCCGTAATGCCAGGTAAAATGATCCATCGATTGAAGAAATTTCAGAACCGGGTCCTCGTCAACATGGCAGCCCTTCAGCCGTTCCCAAAATGCGTGACTCACCTTCACATTTTTAATTTATTTCTGCGTTTATTGCAGGCCATAATTTTTTAATTGTAATTTTGAAATATTCCATTTTATTGTGTTTGTGACACTTTTTTATTTTAAAATTTTCATAAGAATACATTATACATATTATATGATTGTAAAACATATTTATTTCATTATATATAATCATAATTACTTTTACATCTTTTATTTTGCCGATAAAAAGCAATTTACAACTATCTTCAAGTGAAGGATCATTTTGTCCTTGTGTGGGAATAAAATGATCCTTTGGACTCTTTTTCAAAATTCTATTTTCTCGTTACTCAGTTTGGGTTTAAAATATTATTAAAATATGTTTATGATGCAAAATATAGTGTAAAATATTGTGGCACAGGGCCAAAGTTTTATTTAACATTTATGTTATTTTACGCAAGTTTTCCCCTTAAGGGGATCATTTTGGGCCACCTTCCCCTATATAAAACAAATTTTATTTCGAGGTATGCTTTGCATACTAAAACGAACAAATATTCAGACTTTCTGTAGTCAATTTTTCCACTTTATATTTAAATCCGGCTTTTCAAGAGAGCTTAATATGTTAGCATGGAAAGAAGAGATGGAGATTAGAAACATTAAGACGTGCTGCACTCGTAAATGAACAAAAAGTGATATACGTCACTGCAAGGATTGATGTCTACTTACCTCATTGATGTCTGTCATCACTCTCCTGATACTTGTCAACAAACAAAGTAATTTTTCTAAAGTTTTTCTCCCTTTTAAACAACCTTAAAATAAGCCAAGAGGAAATTTATTCCGTACACGGCCATTCAAATTAAAGTATTCAAATTTGTTTAGAAGGTAGGAAAATTTGTGCTTAGAATTTTAAAGGCTTTTAAATAAAAAATTCGTACTTTTAATTTTCTAAATTGTTGAATAAAAAAAAATAAATAAAGCGTTGCTATTAAATGTTTGTGAAGTTAAGACTTTATGTTTAAACAAGTTTTTTAGGCTGTGTCATTATTAATATTTGTGCTGAAAGAAACGCAACAAACTTCTTTTTCAATTAAATAAAATCAAAAAAATTGCTTACATGTTTTTTTTATTTTTTCATAAAATCTATGAATAATTAGAAATGCAGAATTTATCACTGCAGTATTACTTAGCTTATTACACTGCTTTATTACGTGTTTAACGCTTTAAGTGCTATTCTTCTTTCAGCAAAAAGAAACAAATAGGGGCAATTAATCTTTGTGTGTTAATTACAGGGCATTCTTAAAAAATATACCAACTCTGAAGGGTTACATTTACGAAACTACTGAAGTTACATTTTTTGGACAAATGAATTTTAACAGTAGCATTTTAAAGTTCCCTTATCCTTAAACAAGACGTTTACAATTGAACTTTCTTTTCGAACTTGAACAAATTGCTTTTATAAGTACTCATAAAAAAATATTCCAATTTTCAAAGGCTGTAGCTGTTCTACCAAACAAGTGATCATCATTTCTTAATATCCCTCAGAAAGGAATACGTGTGTTTGCAACTTTCGGAAGTGTGTGTGTGTGTGTGTGTGTGGAGGGGGGGGGATTTCCTGTAACCTTTTCCACTGGTATACGATCTTAGTTTTTCATGGGCTATAATATTTAAAATTTATAATTATATAAACTTTAAAACGTTATTTATGATTTTGTATGTCCAAAAATGGTAATTGATCTTTGATTCTTAATTTTAAAGATTGGGTATTATGTTTTTGCGCACCCTGTATAACAAATTATTCCAATCGCATTTTCATAAATTTACCTGAATAATCAAATAAAGACATTCAGTTATATTCCATTCTCCCAGCGCAATTATTTCTGCAAACATCTGATCGGATATACATAGATGGATTAGTCATATTAGACCAAATTATCGACTAGAGCATCGCTCCAGCGCTTCCAAGCTCTGCAATATCCACGGAGCGATATACATTCAGCGTACAGCGCATACATATATGGATTTAATATAGAGTACATGCTCCTTTGCAAATCTGCAATTTATTGTATCTTACCGCAATTTAGATCGCCAATTGAATCATGCAAGTATTACCATAATAATTCCTCATACCCATCTCTAAAGTGAATTATGATAAACCTTTAATGATTGCTAATCAGTTTGCCATGAATATACAACTACCTCCCAAGGGTATTGAGCAGCGTGACATTAGAAAATCCATTTCATCTGACATATTACACAGAAAATGTGTAGATATGCCGTTATTAATAGAGCACAGAGCCTGGATTAGAATTGTGGCGTTCATTTAATTTACGTTGGTGTTTCAAGCGGATAATTTTTTTTAAATGTGAATGAATGACAGTCCCCAAGAAGATTTGATTATGATAATTATAAACCAAACATCAACGAGTCAATCTTAAGACACTTCAGCTCTTTGTAAGTCGATTGCAAAAAGAAATATGTTAACAATTCGACTAAATCTTTTTTTAACTGCATATTAAGCGATTATTTTTTACCATACGGTTCAATTTGATTAGGCATGGGATATCTTACAGATGGCCCCATATTAATTTGGTCAAGTTCTGATAATATTATTCGGAAAATCGGAAGGGGGTGGGGATGTTTTTAAGCCATAGCTTAAAGATGAGATAAATAAAGCTCTGTATAATAGCACGTATGAAAAGGTACTAATCATACAAGACTATCGTTTTGGGCGGAAAAATACTGAGCCTTCTTCAGCAGTCAGCAGACTGTGTCGCAGAATAGTCTGTACTGAAAGAATATTTCTTTCGGCTGAAACGATCGTCCTGTTTAAAAAGTACATTTTTATTGTGTTATTTTACAAAGTTCTATTGATCTGATCTTTTAACACCAGCTTTTTGAGTGTTTTCTTGTCATAGCCCAAAGGATTAGCGACGGTTGTAGCTGTATGTGAAAAGTTACCAAGGATGGTTATTTTTGAAAATGTATCGCCAAGTTTAAAGCCAAAGTATATTATCCCAAAACTGAACCCAGCTTAGCGAAATTTCTATATTTGGCTTATATAAAAATTATAAAATACTGCAGGTATTCAACGGGAATATTTGTTGGGTTTTTCAAGTCATTTTCATTTGTGTAATTTTTTTCCACGCAAACCGATTTCGATTTCGCTTTTTTCATTGGAAAGATTTCAAGTTCTGATTCTATGATCAGTTTCAAAATAATGGAACTCTTTAATTCTTATGGGCACATAAGCGGTACTCCGGCAATATGTTACGGTATCGGGATATATGTGTTATCGTGATATCGGTATGATAAAGCAATTTAAAATGCGTTTTTTTTTTGTTTTTGTTTTTTACAAAGTCATACTTGCTGTATTATATTTCTTTTTATAAACACTGATTTAATGATAAGAACTTTAATCTGAGACATAAACTATTTTCTTTCTTTTTTAATATTTAAGAGCAGGATAAAAATAAGCTATGAAAACAGGTGACGAAAAATCTTATTCGGTTTTAAGCTGTCTTAATTAAAAGTACATTTGAATTTTTAAACTTTAATTTTATCTATTAATTTTTTCGGTGTATATTTATATTAAAAATGTAGTTAGTATGACTTAAAGAAAGGGAGAGAAGGCTGTTTTAGAATTGCATTACTTAATCCCTCATCGAACGCTATATGTTCTAGAACCTCTTCCAAAAATGAGCAGAATTTATTTATTTTTATTATTTATTTTATCATTATTTATTACATAAATTATTATTATTATTTGCTCTTAAATTTTCTAGTGCTGTATCTAGTTTAGAATAAACTATTCTCAGTTAAATTATAATATTATAAATAATTTGACACTGCTTTTTAATTGAGTAGAAGTAAAAAGAGAAAAAATCGAGTTTAACATAATGGATTGTATATAACCTTTTAGTGAATTTTTCACTGCTTCATTCCAAAATTATTACGGACACAGATGAAATCTCACTTCGATTTTGATGTGATAGAGCGGAATAATATTTAACCCTTTAACGCGCAGTGTTCCCGCTCTGAGAACACCAAACTCTGACGGTTTGACTGTTGCTAGTCACGAAGAATAGATTGGATTTCTATAAAAATAATTGCGGGTGACATAGCTCCACGAGAATTCTTTCCTTTTTAGCACGTCCTTTCCCGTGAAAAAATTGGTCACGATTATTTTTAACAGCACTGACATCTGCTGAAAAATCGAAGAATGCGCGAACAGCTGGATAGATTGCCCTATGCTGAAAAAAGGGCAGCCATTGTCATCACTCGACTTAACTACCAGCAAGATGGCGGACGATCGAAACGTTCATCGCGTTCCACAGATCTTGGGACCCTTTTATGACGCAGCTGGCTGTCCGCGCACAGCCAGCTGTCGTTGGGCGCCGTATAGGTATTCAAAATCTTTTTTCCCTACTGTAAATATTTATTATTATTAATTTAAAATTATAAATAATCTGTAATTTCTTTATTTCAAGGACGTTTCATATAACATTTATCTTGAATACAAAGCAAAATATCTCAAAAGCTTTTAAAGCTCACTTGCTTTTCTAAATAGCCCATTTTGAATTTGAACTGATAGAAACAGTATCCAATGACAAACTGAAATACATGTAAAAGGTACACAAGAAGCTTATGTTTTTCTGTAGCAAATATCCATCTAAATGTACCTTTATATTTTCATTCTGTAACTCTAACATTGCAGATGAAATATGTCAGAACAAATAGTTCAAGATAAATTGCCATTTTTTAAAAATCATTCCTTAAATTATGCTTTTAAAGGCTTATTTCTTTGGATATTGCTTCTATATGTCGTAAGCTCAACCTGTTCCCTTCATAAAAGTAAACATAAATCTAAATCTTTGCATGTTCAGTATATAATGGCAACAGAGTTTCAATTTTATGCTGTTTTTTTTCCTCCATAAAATATGATTTATTAATATTGGTATGCGATCTGACACTTAAAAGAATAAATGTTATCAATAAAGCATTTTCAATGGATTTTTAGTAAGAGTTCGAGTCTTCCATGCAATTTATAATGCATATTTCAGCTTGGAGGAAAGCTAGATCCTATATGGCTGACCTTTTCACTTTCTTCTCCCAGATTTCGTCAGTTTTCCTTCTTCCGCAGCTTTTGTTTTACTCCCTTCAGACTCGAGTGTGCACAAATTTGAACGTGAAAGATAAATCTTGTCAAACACATTGATTGTATAACATTTTCCAGCGCAACTGTCTTTTGACGAAAATTTTGCTTACGTTTATTATTGTCTTTAAACTTGGCAGAATTTTGGGCATAATCTGGAAAAAACTATTTTGCGAGATTAAAGTACCTTTAAGTGTGATTTTCATCTTTAACCCTTTGAGACGTAACGCTTTCCCAATGCTGGAAAAAGGGCGGCCGTTGCCATCGCTCGACTTAACTACCAGCAAGATGGCGGACGATCGAAACGTTCATCGCGTGCCACAGATCTAGAGACCCTTTTTTGACGACAGCTGGCTGTGCCGCACAGCCAGTGTCTCTAGATCTGTGGCACGCGATGAACGTTTCGATCGTCCGCATCTTGCTGGTAGTTAAGTTGACCGATGGCAAGGGCTGCCCTTTTTTCAGCATTGGGCCATCTATCCAGCTGTTCTCGCATTCTTCCATTTTTCAGGAGATGCCAGAGCTGTTAAAAACAATCGTGACAATTTTTTACGGGAAATGACTTTCTAAAAAGTTAAGGATTCACGTGGAGCTATTTCACCCGCAACTATTTTTATAGAAATCAAATCTATTCTTCGTGACTGACAACAGTCAAAACTTCAGAGTTTGGTGTTCCCAGAGCGGGAACACTGCGTATTAAAGGGTTAAATGAAGAGCAAGCTGTTAACTGGGTGTCCCAAAAACTTGATATTATCTTTTCATCCTTGAATATAATATTAATAATAGACATACATATACAATAAATTACAGATGCCGTATTTTATGGTATCGATTAAAATTTTCAGGGGAAAGGCTAATTAAATACAAAGCTTAAAGTTTTATATAGTCCACGTACAAAAAAAAATCCGTATTATTAAAATGTGTCCCTTAAATTGACTATCTGATGTACAAAGTTTTAGAATTTCGGCCTAAATTATTGATGGAGCTATGAAAATGAATATTTGCTGACTTAAAACATGTTTCAATGACTCGAAGGGACAAGTGCCATCGGGTGATCGTAGTTTAGGAGTCGTACATACATTACAAAAGAAAACAAAGATTACATAAATCCATAACACTTTTGCTGTTATTGGTATTGTATAATTCCACACCAACTTTTATAGTATTTAATGTATGGGGCACATTTTGCTAACTGGGATTTTTTTGTACAGAGGCAGAATAAAAATTTAATTTTGTATTTATTTTGATTAAATCCCCTCGAAATTTTTAGTCGATATCATAATTTTACGACAAATACCGTTTCCATGATAACAAAAAACATTCAAAATAACTGGTGTTTAAAAGATAAAGTAATCTAAAATAGCACACATTTTCTTTTCAGTTCCCTGTCCCATTCTGTGTTTGGACTTCAACGGCTACTGGAGAAGATCTAAATTTTTTCAGTCGAAGCACGTGTTTATCCTAGTAACACAACTAGTTCTAAAAGCGTTCAAAATACTTTTTTTCACATTCAAAAGAAGTCTTTTGAACATCTTGTGCTACTAGGGTAGCTTGATAAGTACCTTTTATGTGTAATATTAACCCTTTGAGGCGCAACCCTTTCCCAATGCTGAAAATAGGGCAGCTGTTGCCTTCGCTCGACTTAACTACCAGCAAGATGGCGGACGATCGAAACGTTCATCGAAAAGATCGAGAGACCCTTTTTCGACGCAGTTGGCGGTGCCGCATAGCCAGCTGCGTCAAAAAAGGGTCTCTAGATCTGTGGCACGCGATGAACGTTTCGATCGTCCGCCATCTTGCTCGTAGTTAAGTTGAGCGATGGCAAAGGCTGCCCTTTTTTCAGCATTGGGCCATCTATCCAGCTGTTCTCGCATTCTTCCATTTTTCAGCAGATGTCAGTGCTGTTAAAAATAATCGTGACATTTTTTTACTGGAAATGACGTGCTAAAAAGTAAAGGATTCTCGTGGAGCTATGTCACCCGCAACTATTGCTATAGAAATCAAATCTATTCTTCGTCACTATCAACAGTCAAAACATCAGAGTTTGGTGTTCCCAGAGCGGAAACACTGCGCGTTAAAGGGTTAATGTGCATCTCTGAGCGTCATTTTTAGTATAGAGTTAAATATTGCACCAGTAAAATGGAAGATTGCTTGAAAGGTAGCTTGATAAGTACCTTTAATGTGCGTTATTTTACAAAGTTTTAATTATTTTGGCGTGCATGGTACATTACTAAGGAGTGGCTTACAAAAATTTCTCAGTTAATCACTGGAAATTTATTGCAGTTACAGCACGAACGGAGAGAGAGACAACCCGAAATCACAAACCCCTTTCAACTTTGCTAGAAAGTGTTAAAAACTGAAAATATAGCTTAATATTATAAACTATAACGTATCTTGCCGTCAAAATTGAACTAATTAGCAGTTTGTGTGTTCTCTGCGCAAAGCGAAGTTATTCCGAAACTTTCCAAACAAGGAAACGTTTAAATCTCTTTTCATAAAACAACATTTAAATATCAGAAATTTTTGAGTTTAGAAAGTGAATATATTAAGCCCTTTGGATATATTATTCGTAATCCTCATAAGCACCTCTAGCAAGTTAATGAAGCACGCTGGTCATTAATGCAGACTGCTTGCGTAATCCCATAAAATATTCTAACTGAAAATCAATCTCATTTACTCTTTCGGATTTACTTGGTTGGAGGAATACGCTTAATGTTTAAAAGAGCATTTATAACATAATCTCTAGTATTTATTGCATAAATATGTATAACCTTTAACATGGTGATCGTGGCAGAATAAATAATAAATTTACTAAAAGTCATTTATCATGCTTTTGTAAAATTTACAGTGAAAACTGTGTGGATTAATATTTACAATGAAGAAATTTTTAAGGCTTTTTAAATATAATAAAATTCCTGTTTACCAAAACTTCAAAATGGCTACTTTTAAGTTCCATTATGCTACTAATTACCTACTGCACGGGATCGGTACCCGTATGCAGGTCAAACGAAGAATTGATTGTTATTAATTTACAGGCTTCGGATCTATTCGTGATTTTTTTTTCATAAACATTTTCTGTGTTATTTGGTAAGTATGACGTAATAGCTGAAAGTGATATATTGTTAACATGCACGGAATACCATGCAGTCGGAAAATACAGAATCAAATAATACGATCAACATCACAGACATTAATTTCAAAAAAATAAACCTATCTGGAGTAATTTTGAAAACATTTCTGTAGCATAAAATATAATCGTTCAAAAACAGTCTTACATACGTTACACATTCGTTCTATATATTATTTTGATCTTGAATGTTGGACATTTTGCGTTTCAGACTCAAGCGATAATCTTTTCCACATTCTTCTTCATTTTGCTTAAGTTTTCCGGAACAAAAATATTTTGACGGTAAGATAATAGCGATTTCATTGTTGTTTGCCTCAATAGATAAATCTCAGTTAAATATTCTTAATGATGACCATCGGAAAAAAAAATAAAGAGAGAAGTCCAGCATCAAAGAAATAATGTAGTATTGTAGAACGTTTAAAAGGTACTTTCTGGAAAATCACACTAATGGTTTTGTGATGGTCTTTAGACTTGCGTTTCACTACAAAAATATTTCCAGACAACAGTATTAGACAACACAAAAATTTATTTTTTAAGAACATAAATGGGTGGGATCGAATTTATTAATAGTTCTGAGAATATTATTGATCTAAAATTCATATATACCTTGTAATATTAGTCGTTCGTACGGTGTTCAAAATTAAGGTTTACAATGAGTACCTTTTATGAGTACCTATGAAACATGCAAGAACTCAAGAAATGCCTCTTTTATTGTGATAAAATTGAAATATATTATGGGAAAAAGCATACAGAACATAACAAAGAAAACGGTGAAGTGCTAGTGAATATGTAGGTTATATCAAAAATGGGTACCTTATGTATTATATTTCGTGAAAGATTCGTCTAAGTGGCTTCCGAGCATTGCTATATGATTCACAGCAAGCACACAGTATAGTGTTGAAGAGAATACACAAGTGTTAGTAGACCTTTCACGTGATGATTAGGCCGTTTTCGATGTAACCTGTATATTAACTAGCAACTGATATTTTTTTATTGTCATATTCAATATGCTTTCTTCCATAAAAGTACGTTGTAATGAATATTATAGAGACTACGTGAGTTATGAACGAGCCGTAAATGTAACGAATCAGCGTAACGAATATTATAGGGACTCCGTGAACCTATCAACGGGAATTGCTTTTACGTGATATTTGAAACGTGTTTTAAAATTGATTATGTTTCGTTGTTATAAAAATTTAAGCTAAGACCATCTTGCTGTATTATGAGATATGAATTTTAATTAACCGTCCTGATTGTCTTAAATTAATAAATGTCTTATTTTTTATAAGCTGGGGTATACGATAGTTTTTTGGAGTGTAATGAGTTTTTTAGAGTTTAAAATGTGCACGCTGTCTCTTCAAAGCTGCACTATGCAACCCTATACAGTATACTATTATCTTCAAAATCTGTATGTATTATCTTCGAAATACAAATCTGGTATATTTTTTTTTAATTTCTTAACCTACAATTAATACTAAAATATATTACGCCTCAGTAAATTTTGTAATGCAATTGTCTGTTAAAAGAAAACAATTTCTGAAATTCAGAAAAATTAAATTTTGTTGTACGTGCAAAAGTTAGGCATGAAACTCGAAGATAATTATCAACAAAACAATAAGAATGTATGTTTTTACATTTTATTAATTATAATATATTAAATGAAAACGATTTTGCTACATAATTATTGAACTTCAATGTAAAAACAAGTCTGCTTAATTTGAGCACAATAATAAATCAAACAATCATTTTTTTAAAGAAATTATCCGTTTTAAATGAGAAGAGAAAAATATTTAAAAGTATTTTATGTTCTTTGCTTGCATTTTTGTAACACCATTTCAAGAGCAAAAATGCTCATTTAAATGAACTAATTAGATTTCTCTGTTTGACAGTTTTATTTAAATATCTTTTTCTTGCATTTCTGCCACTTTAATTTTAGGAAAGAGTTTATGAACCGTGATCAAATTTCATTAGTTTTGCTTTATTTTTCAGAATTATTTTGAACATGACATTACAATTTCTTGTGTAAAATCGCAATTAGATATTTTTTGTTATAGAAACCTCCAATCTAATTTACTTGGAAAGCCCTTGCAAATAAATATAACACTTTTATTTCAAAGTTTAAGCAGTCAATCATTTTTTTTAATTTTTAAGTTTATTTCGATTTTACATGTGCATTTCGTATAAATGTAGTAGGAAATGTTTTCAAGATTCCACAGGTTCTGATGTGAGAATAATTATGGCTTGGGTTTGTTACACGTCTTTTTATGCTCAGAACAGCACCCAAAATTTGTAAAATGGTTTGACACCCCTCTAGGCTACAAAACCGAAATTCTTTCTGCGAAACAGCTACAAGGAATGGAATGTCTATTTTACATCCTTGTTCTAGTCGCTTGTTTCACGAATTAACGGCTCCTCACAAGGCAGTCTTCTTTGTTACACATTTCAAAACTTGAGTCTTTAGATGGATAGTTTTGAACTTCGTACACATGTTCAAAGTTTAGATTTTCCTCTCTGTCTAAACCTATTTTCTCGTTGAACTAAAACTTCTAGATAGTTACGCCTGGTTAGTTAAAGTATAGATGAGCTTCTGTAGGAGATTGTAGACATTCTGGATTCGTTATCATTGTGAGAGTACAGTCGTGTAAACCTTTAGTTTCGACAATTTAACTGACTTGCGAATTTCGTAACTATATGGTCATTCTTTGATAATCAAATATTATGAAATCAGGTATCTAAATTAAACATAATACGGAATATCTTTCAGTCTTCTCCTAAATATGCGACATTCTTTTTGCAGCATTCAAAAACAGAGCGTTTTTTAAGCTGTTTTTATTTAAATTTTGATGCTTTTGTGTAGAAGTAAAAACTATGATGTGTTATTGGGTTTTCCTTCTTGTTTTGAACACTTCACAATTTGAGTGAATAATAAAGCTAATTTTCTGAACGTTTAATTAAAACTAAAAATTAAATACATTACAGTATTTTGACAGCTTTTAACTTTCATTGCATTTTTTTTATAATTTATTCTTATTTTATTCTTTGAAAAAAATAATAATTTCCAAAAAGTACTCAAGTTCTCCCATTGTTTCAATTTGCGGAAGCAGAACGAGACAGGGATTGGGGTATAGTGGAACAATGAGTTAGGCACATACAAAAAACAGCTACATTGTGAGAACACATTATTAAATACAGGTTGAGATATTCAACGCAGAAGTTATGAATGCAGTTTTCAAATGATACAACTTAAAAATACTTAGAATGAGGAAAAACTTTTGAGAATTGCAAAATTCATTGCTGAATAATGTTTTATGAGTTGAAAATAATAGATTAACATTAAATTAAGCAGTGAGGGATAACAACTTTTTTTTCAAAAGTTCATTTTATCGGGAATAAGTTCGAAAGTGTACTGAAAATGATAATTGTACATTGTTCTTTCTGTTCTACGCAATACATGCAGCCAGGCTGTGTTCTACAATACAAAAAAGTAAAGCATGTCTGATTTTTTCAACACTGGTGATAAAAACAACAATGGCTGCAACTTCTCCACAAGATGAATTGTGACCGTGGCTAGTTTATACAGTGTTGCAGTACGTGTCAGCTGAATTATGATATGCTTTTCTAATTCTTGAATATTTGAATCATAAGAAAAATATCTATTGTCCCACCTTGTTCCCTTTTCCCTACATACCTCTTTGCAAAAAATTTCTAACAGGAGGTACACACATAAGTGTAAGCAGTTTATAAATTAGTTATTTGATACCATTAAGTATGAATACTCTAAATATTCGGAATGTCTAGTAATTATAATCTTTCATAAGTCTTAAACTTTCAAAAAATATTTCAAAAATAAGTTATTTGCATAAAATTGGTGAATCCTGATATAGTTTGAATGATTAACAGGCAATATTTCTTCGTATATCAAACTTTAGATAACAGAAAAATGCTACTTTTCTCACTTATTATAATTTAAAAATATACCACAACAGAATAAAAGCTGAATAACCAAACTCTCGAAGAAAAATCTTTAAATTATTTTCCTATTTTCAAAGTAATGATGAATCAAACAAGACATTATTCTACTTTGAAAATTTAAAAGAAAATTATTTTAAAAGATTTGTTCCGTGTTTCGTTTTCATCTTATTTGTTTTTGCGAAATATTGCAACTGAAAGGAACACGTTCAAATGAAGTGATTAGATTTTGTAGTTTGACTGTTTTAATTAAAATATATTTTCTTGCACTTTGTCTTTCTAACTTTATGAAAGAGTTTATGAACCGCGATAAAATTTCATTTTTTTCTTTTAAACTGTAAATAGGGAAAAGGTGAAAGAACATTATTTTGCGAAAATGAGAAAAAACAATTTAGTTTGCTCGGTACCACCTGCAATTTATTAAATAAATGTATCAGTTTCAATTTATTCTTTAAGAAGTTTTCGCTTACACAGTTTGATAATGCCTATATTTCCCTCTTGTTTATTTCTTTAACATACAGTGCAGCCAGAACCTGGATACATGATTTTATAATAAAATATACAAGGGGATATTTATTTTACAGTATTGGCTGAATTATATTATCAGGTGGTATTTGTAAGAGTTCACTATCATTATATTGCAGCATAATGAGTGTTAACACATTTTTAAAAATTCAAAATTTTTGCTTTTAAATTACCGATAATGTTTTTTAAAGAAAATACTCAAAGATGCGGTTAAGAACAAAAATGTAAATAAATCTGTATAAACAATTCTGAGTAACATAGTTATTTGTATTTAATGATTTTTTTTTATTTTCCAGTTGCTTACATCGTATCTCAAGTGGTTCATCTGTAGGGTAATAATTTGGAGTTTCATATTCTGATTATGATTTTGCTTTACAGTAAGAATTAATATGAAAGAAGCTAAAATAAATATTTTAACTAGTCTAAAAATCGAAAGCTTACGTTTTGATTCTACTAATATTGTATTGTCATGTTTTTTTTAATGTTGGTATAGCTTAATTTTACTAATGCTACTAAGCACATTCGTAAAAATTAATATTCAATGTTTCTTCGAATAAATGTTGAATACAATGAGTTACGGACAATAAATCTTAGTTTTACCCATATTATCGTTAAATTACTAGACTACATAAAATGACTTGAAAAACAAGGATACAGGCATAAAGTACTCTTTTCAAGGGTATTCTGGTTTACGGAAAAAACGCTCTAAATGCTGGTGTTAAACATTAAAATAAGTATAAACTCTGTGAAAAAACACACACAAAATGTTACTCATAAGATGATACGATCGTTTCGTACTACGGTATTCTGTTTTTTTCAGCTTCTCTGATCATTATACTATCCTTCTATAGTATCCGACTAAGATCATTATACTATCCTTCTGAAATTTCATGGGCAAAATCATGTTAAACTTTTTCTCAGCATTTCATTGCATGCATACATGAAACGTAATTTTAAAAGAGGTAGTTTTTTACACATTAAAGATTTGTATATGTTACGGCAAATTGGCCGGCCAATTCGCGTTTTGGCCAATATTAATTGCAAGCCCGAAGTACTTGCAATTAATATTGTATATTAGGGTGTATCACGAAAATTTTATTTTGGAAAATCAAACTTTCAACTTGATAAAAAGTTGTTACTGTCATCACATACCTACCAAAAAAATTTTTTTTGAAATCGAAAAATATTTAGGTCTCCCGGAATGACCCTAGAGTTGTCAGTTTTTTAGTCAAAACGATATTTTTAAACATTTTTTATAAAGTATGTATAAATCAAAATTAAATATTCAACAGCAAAAATGGGCAATTTGAGATGGAATCTGTCAATAAAAAAATGCATTGCGACTGAAATTGAACATTTAGATCTCCCGGAATCGTAATGAAATCTCCAATTTTTTGTCAACTAGCCGTATTTAAGACATGTTGAAGAATCTTTCAAATTTTCAATCATTGTATTTATAATACAGACACTGCAGTACAGAGTTCGGAAATAGCAAGAATATTTTTGTAGGCGAATATGAGGCTCAGATTTCAAGGTGATAAAACTGTAGCTCCCCCATGACTTTGGAGATAAGGGAAGTGCAAAGCCATCACATGATTACTTCTCTCTCCCTCGTCCACCCTTCCTTTCTTTTTCAGTTTGTTCTTTGCGTTTTTTATGTACGAAGCCTCCATTTAGTGAGCATTTATGTTTTTGATTTGTGATTGAGTTCAATTTGGTTTTGTTGTTTTACCATCATGAGTAGAAAAACTCATTCTTCATCAACAAGGAAAACTACTGACGATCCAATTGTCGGCCAACCTCTAGATATAAGTGATAGCAATGTTTTACCTACTAAAATTGATGTACTACGTTATTTTGAATGGGTAAGAAATCAGTTGAAGTCTGAAGGATGTCATCAACCAAAGAAAAGGGTTGTTGCAATGCGAGTGGCCCGTAAGCTAGAAGAAATATGGAAGAAGACTTATATTCCTGTTTCATCTGCAAGCAAAATTGTTTTTATGATTTTAAAATTACACGAGAGATCTGAAAAGATGAAAAAGTCATCAGGGTGTAACGCAAAAAATGCCAAGAGCTTTAAAACGTCCATTGAAAAGTTCAAAATCTGACATTGTAAATAATCTTTTTCATATTTGTTCATGCAAATGTATAGATTTAGAGAAATGTTTGTGTCCAGCGCAAAGGAAGGTTCCACAACTGGAACACAAGTTCTTGAATGACCAACGAAACCTGAGGCTTATGGTTATAGGAGGAATTGACACAATAGAGAGCAAAAAAAAATCGAGAAACGTGCTAAAGGAAAAGTTAAATTCGAGTTAAACTGAAGTCTCCAATCAACAAATATTCCTACTTTACGACATGAAGACATTGTTAGTGACACTGACAGCGATTCTATTCCACAGGATTCAAGTGATGAAAGTGCTTTATCTATAAAAAATAAAATACCAGAAAATAAAAAGGAAAATTCTAGCGTTTCAGTAAAGCAAGTCCTTCCAGTAGATCTGCCACCATTTTCCAGAGCTTGTGATTGCAGTGCAATTTCAATAGAGCGGGACCGCAACTAGCAAGTGCTCTTTTACAGGATTTAAAAGTTGTGACACCAGGTAATCAGACGGCGGTAATTGGTAAATCGAAAGTTTTTCGTGAAAGAGTGAAGTACCGTGAAAGTATTGCAACTCGCACCTCAGAAATAATTTCTCTCTATTTTGATGGTCGGAAAGATGAAACTATATTCAAAGAAAATGTACGTGGTAAATCTGTCCGGAAAACTATACAAGAAGAACACATATCTTTGGTTGAAGAACCAGGTTCAATATATATTGGTCATGTAACTGCAGACAGTGGTTCTGGGAAAAACATTGTATCATCAATAATGAAACACATGGAATGTAACTGCATTGCTGTGACAACTATCAAAGCTCTTGGATGTGAAAGTACGCCCACAAACACTGGAGTTTCTAATGGATCAGGTTGCAGATTCGAAAAACTACTTGCATTTGTGATGCGCTGCCTACAATTATTAAAATAAATAGACAGTGAAATCAAGATTTATTTTGAATAACCTTTACATATCCAATGTTTCTTATTTGTAACCCTTATGTGTGTTTTTATATCTTCTGTAACCTTTTTCATCTAAAGATCACACTTTCTGATTTTTAATTTTAATATATTTTTATTCCTCCAAAAATTTTTTTTCTAATGTGTAATTATTTCTAATGTCACCCCTCCCTCCCCCCCAGAATAAAAAAGAAACTGAGAAACTAATAAACTAATGAAAAATTAATATACATTTTATTTGCACTGTTGCTAGAAGTTTACCAATGTAAAATATCGTCTGGAAATTTTTGAATATTTGATAAAATAGCAAGGTTTTTTAAAATTAGATTCTGGCAGACTAATATAGTTAATGGTACAAATGCATTTTTTAAAAGTCTGTTGTCTTTCTAAGCTTCAAGTTTTTGTACTTAAAAAATATAAATATATTTTATATTCATGTATATACATAATTTATTAAAATACACATTTTAGGTTAAAAAAGTTGAATTTCAAGTTAATTCCGGGAGACCTAAATATTTTTCGATTTCAAAAAAAAATTTTTTGTTTGATATGGGATGACAGTGACAACGTTTAATCAACTTGAAAGTTTGATTTTCCAAAAAAAAATTTTCGTGATACACCCTATTGTATATTCTACTTTGGCTGGCCATTTCACGAAGTGGCTGGGAATCCTTGGCCAAAGCCCGAAGTGATAAGGGTAGACTGAGCGGTATCTATTTGCCTTTGCAAAAAGTTTCATATTTTTTGAAGCGATGATGATCTGGGATCTTTAGCATTAGGTCTATGGAGCAGAAAAAGACTAAGGATAAACCCTTAAAGGTAGTTGAAAAATGGGGTACTCAATTTGCCTTTGTATTCATACAAGTTACGCAACGCATTTGCTCAAGATATAATTCGTCATTTGAAGGGCGCAAATCCAATATTTTTCGCGCTATCTCGTTGTTTCAGCGTTTACGCTCACCGAATAATTTCTATTACGGCTTTAATATGAGAACAGAATAACACAAGATCATATTTTTATATATTACAAGTTTATTTTTAACTCAGAGATGTCACTTATATTTGAACTCATTTCTAAAACAATTGTACTTAAAAAAAAAATAGAAAAGAAAAGAAAAAAAACGGTACACAGAAGTACTCATTTTTAAATACTTCATTTTTAACAGCGTGTAAAACAATCTGCTCTTGATTTCTTTCTTCCTACTTTGGAAGATCGTCCCAAGCCACTTCGCGAATCGGCCGGCCAAAGCCCGAAATCAAGAAAAGATCGGACATTGGCCGGTAAATTTACATCAACGTTGGCCAAAACGCGAATTGGCCGGCCATTTCGCGAACAGGCCGATTTCGGGCTTTGGCCGTAACATATACATTGCTTGTACTCTGATTTTGATGCATAGGTTCATGTTTAGAGAAGTATGTCGTGTCAGACGATACAAGTGCTGTGCATGTTATCACTGATAGATTTCTGACATTAAAATTAAAATGGATATTACTCAAATATTTTGGAGCCTTAAACATCTATATAATTAAAATTTTTATCAAAGAAATTTACGATTCATAGTGTTTAAACCTTAAATATCATGTTCGTGTGGCATATGCTATCGGTATAGGTTTGATTTGTCCAAAATTAACATGATTGTTATATTCAGAAATGTAAAATTTCATAGTTTTTCAGAAATGTAAAATTGCAATAGTTGTAAAATTTCAGTTTTACAGAAATGTAAAATTGCGTTGTTGTAAAATTCATAGTTTTTCTATGAAACTGAAATTTTTTAATCGTGTAAATTGGAGTGTTTGCTTTCTTTAAACATACAAAAACTTTACGTATAATTAATAACTGGACGATCAAGAATCTTAAATGTTTGTGATTATTCTTTCTAAAAGAAAGTCAGTTTTACATTTGACCATTTGTATCTGTAATCATTTGACTTTATACGTAAAGAAATCTAAAAACTTTTTTTTTCTGTTTATTTTATAATCTTGCTTCGGAAGTAATTAACAAGGGACATGCTATGAATGTTGTTCAAGTGCATGTGCATATTGATTCAATATTAATTTTAACACACAACTGAAAATTCTACAACTTTTCTAAAGAAACTTTGCAAAATTGCGATACACTCTGTGTAAATTTCCTTTCAAAATCGCTTTTGTGCTGCATAGTATGAAAACCGCACTCCGAAATTATCGGTTTTATATGTAAGTAAATATTGTATCTTTTTGTAACGTGCATTAAAAATATATGAGAAATTAAATATTGCATAAATAAGAGTAAGTTTTCTTTGAAGATGTTTTTTGTAGACTAAATGCTCACCATATACAGGATAACTCAAAAAGATAACCCGCTTTAATTTATTTATCCATCAGAGATAATTGGTCAATGTAAATTGAAAAACATGTTCGAAATTAGATAGTAAAAAATACTACTTTAAGAAAACATTCTTTCCGTTAATTTTCGAAAAGTGGTACTTCTTAAGTTTGTGTATGACCCCCATACAAAAAAATACTACTTTAAGGAAACATTCCTTTCATTTTCAAAAAGCGGTACTTTCTAAGTTTGTTTATGATTCCCCATACAAAAAAAAAATTCCGAATAAGTAAAATGTTCTCCACACACTAGTGAGATAATTTACAAAATTTCTACCTTTCATCATAAAACGTCTCAAAGATATCTTCAAACGAAGATGGTCAGGGGTTACACATGATGAATTTGAATTTAAACGTTTATTGCCAGAGTGCAAAAAGGTATTTCCTTTCGTAATTTCTGTACGACCCCTCATATGCAATCATCCGACGGGACTTTTTTTGCCGTCGAGAGCCATTGAAAGTGGTAAAAAGTGGTCAACTCACACTACAACAACAACTGTTCTCTCTGTAAGCAGGGAGATGTCCTTCTCTATTTTCTCTATAAACAGGGTTCTACAGCTAAAAAAGGTGAACGAATTGTAACCAAATTGGGTATATAGACCATACGAGAGATGTACTCAAAGAATTTTGGAAAAAATAAATCACAAAATTTCCACCAGGTGGAGCACTTTCCATGATCGAACAGCAAATTTAACAATGGGGATGTCTAATTCGAAATGTACAGTTTCAACGTTTATTCAATAGTTTTTGAGCCTTTATAACTTATTTCTATCATTATTTGAGCTGGTTTCCCCAAGCAAAGCGACATCTAGTGTACAATTTTTTAACTAAACTACTAAATAAACTGAGCGCATCTCGTGTGCAGTCAATATGCCAAATTTGGTGGCAATCGGCTCACTCGTTTCAGCTGCAGAATGCTGTTTATAGGAAAAGCTTAGTTATAATCACCCTGTATTTATCTTCACATCTCCGATACACTTTGTTATATAATTCTCAATTTTTTTCTATCATCTCATTAGTGAATTGGATACATTTTACTAATTGGAAATTTTTGCGCTGAGGTCGTATACAATTTGAAAAAGTGTCACTTTTTAAAAATTAATGAGAGGAAAATTTTCTTAAGGTAGGAAAAAAACTACATTATTTTGAACATTTTTTAATTTACATTTCCGGCTTACTGGATAAAGAGTTAAAGGGTGTTGTTTTGTTGTCGTTTCTATGATTATGCAACGCTACGCTAGGGCGATCTGCCAACGATGGGGGGTGCCTTAGTAGGAGGACTTTCTAAGCGGTTCTAAGCAGGATTCACGTTACATCTGGAGAAAACCTACGAAAACTCCAGACCTTTAGACTGACAGTCGCGCGACTAGACCCAAACCCGGGACCTTCACAATTCTACCGTCTACTTCGGCCGTCTACCATTTTCAGTGGCACAACCACTGTGCCACGGTGAAGCTAAATTAAAGGGTGTTACCATATTTTTCCAACACCTTCGTTTAATACAATAACTTCTGCTCCATAATACTGCTGTACCCTTTAATTTTTAAAAAAAAATCTCAGCATTTAAAAGAAAGTAAGAAAGAAAGAATTCAGCATTTAAAAGAAAGTAAGTGCTTTCCTTTAAATGCTGAATATAAAATGTATAAAATAACTGCTTCAGTATTAAATCTACTTTATTCAAAGAATAGATTTTTCGAAAAGCAAAATAAAATGGAATAAGTTGTATCAGATTTAAGTATCGGTTCTAGACCCTGTAATTAATTCATTCTTGACAAGTTTAATTTATACAACTAAAGTTGCGCTATGCATTAAAATTTCAGTATTTCTGTCGTATAAATTTACCGATTCGCAGGAAAAGGGAAAAAGTGGTAATGCCACTTATATAACGATTATATTTTTTTGTGCTTTAAATGTATTACTACAGTTTTCTTTGAAGAATGCTGTTTAAAATAATTCTATTGCTAAATTTATATTTTTTGTTATGTATTGTATAGATTATTCTAAAATATGATGAATGAATATACAGAAAATGAGAAATAACTGTTTGTTTGAAACATGGTAAGAGGCTTTTGGTATATATAAGGAGCATGTTAAATGAGTTATTGAGGAAACATCGGAAAATTTGAATTAGATAAACATGAAGTTCTTAAACAGTACTTTAGATATAGTTTAAAAAAACATTCTATTACCGAATATCGTAAGTGTTTTCAACGAAAAATTGAACAATATAGATAAATTTCAATTATGAAGTGAATGAGCGAACATCTAAAGTAGCACGGGTTCGTCGAAATCTAAAACGTTCTTTATTCAAAACAAAGGTTCAAATTATAAAGTGAAATCTATTTAAGTTCTTTTTGCTTTAAAATAATAATTCAATAAATTTGGGATACAGGAAACAAGCTTTGAATTACTTTAAAATGTTTATTTTTACATTTTACACTCTTTTAGAAAGTTCTATACATTTTATGCACTCCTCATCTAAATCTAGTATCTATCTGCGAGTCAGCTGGGACACTGCCATCGCTTCTGGCATTATTGCTAAACAGGTAAAAAGTAAGTTTTCTGTAGAATATTTTATACATGGGGTCGATTTTAATATGTATTTAATCCCTTAATCCAAGATTCCTCCATACAATCATAAAGCAAATTTATACGATTTGAAGTACTATTTCTGTTCATCAGTTACAATCAGATGTGATGAGGAGACCGGGATCAGTTGTTACCAGTCCAATTTGCGCGTTTTTATCAATACTTATATAATTTATAGCTGAACCTCAGTACAAATTTAAGCTATACATAACACGACCTTTGCAAACATTTGTGGAAATGCAATCCTATATGCCGAGTGATTCAAAATGGGTGTTAAGGGGATTATCATTTAAACATAAGTCATCGAAACATACTTTAAATTAGAAAAGTTCGCCCAATGAAAAGTAGCTTTAAGAAATAGAAGTTTTTTTACTAGGGGCTGTATACATATTAAAATATGAAATTTAATTTTTCGGTCCTTCCTTTCCTATTATTTATATCGCGAAAAATATTGGTCTGTGTATAAGAAGGTAAATAAAAAAAATCGCATTTCTATGAGTGGAATAGTTTCCGAGATACTGCAATTTGAAAATTTTCGCCGAACATTAAGGGTTTGTCTCAAAGGGATAAAAATATAATTAATTTTCTGAGACGTTAATTTATACTAATAGTCACTTGATAGACACAGTTGACTTCTCAAATCCAAACTTAGCTAGAATTCTCCTGTAACGCATGCTTGGCAGTTTCTAATAAAAGTTACCACACCATAGTAAGCCACAGCATTATTTTGTCATTCTCTTTTACACTTTAAAATTCGTTCTCTAGAAGCGTGACGGAATTAGGGGATGACCCCCCAACAAAAAAAAGACTAAATTATCATTAATTTCATAACGTTCCACCAATTAATTCAGGTAAAACTGTACCGGTTAATTTTATACGTTTGAACTCGTTTACTTAGCATTTCGAAACACTGAGATCATTGTTTAACTTTAACCAATTCATAGTTGATCTTCTAAAGTAAAGATTTTTTTTCTCCTGAAAACCGACGCCAACGCAGTAGGTAAAGTGGCGAAAGTCATCATTTTTAACATTAAATTTCTCGCTAACTATTCCACTTAGAGATATGATATTTTTAAAAGTAATTTTCTTATAGAAAGAGCATCATTTTTCTAAATATAAAAGATAGGAAAGGAGGGACCGTAAAAAATTAAATTTCGTATTTTAATAAGTATGCAGATCCCTAGTATAAAATTGCCATATTTGAAAGCTATTCTTTATTTAACGAACTTCTCCAACTGAAAGTTGATTTCAATCATTTACGGTTTAAAAGATAATCACTTTAATTTTGATCACCCGGGATAGTTAAGCTGATCACAGACTCTTCAGCAATACCGATAATGCCACTCCAAATCACATCTTTCAACATTGCTTAAAAAAAAATCCACTCTACTTTAAAAAAAAAAGTTAAGCTCTAAAAAACGTACTAAAACCCACTCCGATGGTATGGTTGACTTGAAATTTTTCACTACGTAAAAAAATAGAAAACAGTTTGCGGTAGTTTAAAAATCTAATCATCTATCTTTTCCCTGATTTTTATCAATATTTTGCCATTTTTAACAGCAGGAAATTGCTCAATCGATATAGAAATGTTAAAAGCTGCCACAATTATGTCATAGTTGGAGTCATTTGCAATCGCAGTCTGAACGATTCTCCACTCTTGCAGTTCATAAGAATTTTTACTCAAAAAATGTAGTAAAATTGACACCGTGGGACCGATCGGCTTAGAAATTTGCACGAATACTTAAAAAATGAAGGGAAGAAATGCGCTACTTTAAACCTTAAAATCCACCTATTCCCCGATTTTTAACTTCAAAAAATTGCACCAATACCAATAAAACATTTCTTTTCAAGAAGCTTCTTGAAATTATTCAGTTTATCGTCTATATGAAGCCTTCAATTTAGAATTAATTTAATAACTTAAGTGGCAACAATCTTACTTTCGTAACTATGATATTCTTATAAATAAAAATGAAATTCTGTTTGTGTTTGTTGATTTGATTAGTATACAAATCCACAAAAATGGACCTATCAGCCTGAAATTTTGCACAGCTATGTAAAATAATATAGAATAAATTATAGTCCATTTTAAAACTTTGAAAGTCCACCCGTTCCCGGAATTTAAGTGAATTTTTATGTTTTCCACGCAAAAAGCTTTTCGTAATTGTAACCCCTGTAGTGAAAAAAGTGTAAAATAAGCATCGTGGTTGCCATATGTGGCGATTTTTCCGAATAAAATGTTTTAAATTCTCAAAGTAAAAATAAAAGAATAATAAAGATTTTTTTTTGTTAGTTTATATTCGTAAGGTTATTTTTTTTATTATAATATCGTGTGCATAGGAAATAAGAGCAGGAATGAAATGTTTTATACGCAAAACAATAAGAATTGAAGATTTCCGAGGCTAATATGTAAAATTTTTTAGTTTGGCGAAAAATAAAATGGCTGAAATGCCGATTTTGAGAAAGTGAGTTCTAGCGGTTTGCACAGTTTTCGGCTTGGCGCAATTTACTGAGAGCTTAAGGAAATAGATTTTTGAAAACAAGTGCAAAGGTTTTATTAGAATGCAGCGTTAAATTTTAATGATCCGTGCAGAAATAATGCAGTTATTAAGGGATTTCAAGCGATCTATCTTCAGAATTCTCGACAATTGAGTGCATAGATTTAAGTTGGGCGAATTCAGCCAAATTTCAGAAAATTGAAATCTTCGCATTTAGTACATCGGAGTAACGATGAATAAAACCTGTTATAGTTGATAATTTAAAAAAAAAACGCGGCTGTATTAAGGGATTCCACTTTTCAAATAAATGCGTGCTTTACTTTTTGGCGGTCGAACCATTTCCCATAATGATTGCTGCTAAGTCAATGCTTCGAATGATTCCCTGAAAAAACTCTTGCAAAATGGCGTATGTTGGCACTTTGGCGAGGCTTAGATTTGAAACTGGATTTTATTTGAGACTGGTATATATAATGACACTGGTTATAGAATGAATGTTGGTACGTGTGTATGAGGTTGAAAAACTCCAGCACCGTTTGACCGATATCATGAAATTTGGTTCACCTAAGTCTGTTATCATGGAGAAGGTTTTTATGCTATCCGTTTTCCTCTAACTTGCCACTAGGTGGCGCAGCAGAACGTCGAATTATATTCCGTTTAGCCGTTTGCTATGCGAATATCGTCCAACCGATTTCGATGAAATTTAGTACACGCGGATATTAGAACACGGAGAATATTTTTCACTATCCATTTTGCTGTAACTTGCCGCTAAATGGCACTGCAACGCATCAACTTCTATACCGTTCGACCGATCGGCATAAAATTTTTTATACTTACACATTTGAGCACGAAGAATATATTCTAACTGCGTTCCTTTGATGTTACTCACCACTAGATGCACTGCAATGCATTATTAATTTAACTCGCCACTAGATGACGCTGCAGCAGGCCAAATTCTTGACCATTCAAACGGTCGCTATGAAAATCAGTATACATAGCTATTTGAACAATGAGAATATTTTGGCGTTATCCATTTTGCTATAACTCGCCACTTGAAGGCGCTGTAGCAAATCATTACTTTAATTAACCACTAGATGGCGCTGCAGTGTATCACTTCTTGACTGTGCAACTGATCGCTATGAAAATAGGTATACATAGATATTTGAAAATGAGGCCGTTGTAGTATATAAGACTGTATTGCTGAAAATGCAAAAACATTTTGTTTAACTTTTCTAATTGCATTTCTTAAAGCTAGCTTGACAGAAAAAATATATTACCCAGTGAGGTATTTGATAGAGAAACTATGCTTAGAGAAAAAAGATGTAATTTTTTTTTCCCTTTCCGGAGCAACAAAAACACGTTATCCATCACAGCACGCAGACATTTCAACTGACTTCTTTGAGACTTCTGTCCTTGAATCATTAGACGACTCTGTACCAATGTGCCACTTGACTGTTGTAAGAACTGCATCATTCAATAAATAGGAAATGTTACAATCCGTATTACTTTTGACCCCAGTCTCCCCTATTGCTCAAGAGCTACTTTTATTGTAATCTCATAAACCTTATTGCAATACATACTTATATAGCATAAGTTATTGTGTTCATTCAATTTTTTAATTGTGTACCGGATTTTAACAATTGCCATTCTTAAACTGGTACGTTAAAACTGTTTTCCTATCTTTTTTTCTCCTATCGTTTCTATCCATAAAACTAAATTTAATTGACATTAGCGTTCTAATTAAAAAATATGGCTAAAGTTTTAATACTGTGCGAAAGTCTGAACTGTTTTGAGATTTACGTAATTTAATAAAGTACTTTTTATGAAATATTTTTTAATAAAGTCAGTAACTTACTCAATATTGCTGTTAATAGCAAAAATGAAAACTTGCATGAGACAGCTTTTTGAAATGGAGAAATTTCAAGAAAAAAAAATGTTTAAAAATATACCCTTCTGAATATTTAAAAGGCAAATAAAAACATTAAAAACGATTCTTTGCTTGAACTAGGATTTTTTTCCCTTTTTTTAACATATTCCATCACTTTAAAAATGTATATTTAAACGAACTAATTACTATTTGTAGCGTGACTGTTTTGCTCGGAACTGGGAGAGAGTAAAAATACATTTTCTCTTTTAAATTCCGGTAAAATTTATGGACCATGACCAAATTTAATTACTTTTCTTCTGGTGTATTGCTTCAAACATAGAAAAAATTACAAAAAAAGAGGGCGAGGGGGGGGTCGAAGCACTGAGAAAGAAAATATTTCGCGATAAAAACAGACTTTTGGATTTTCTCTTTGCGATCGTTTGCAGTTTATCAAATAATGATATCAGTTTCGATTCCGGTTTTAATTTGCTTTTGACAGATTCCGCAAATTAAGTAAAGTTCAGATAAAATTGTACTTTCTTTTATGTCGAATTAATATATCGTAGCTTATTATTTGAGGGAGATGGAAAATATTCAGTCGTAATATTGAACATCCTTCATGCTAATTTTCTCTGATTCTTTTTTTTTTTTTTTTTTTTTTTCGAAAAGGTGGCGATGCTGTCTAGTTAATTTTAGCAATGCTTTTATTTAGAGAAATGAACGGAAAGAATTTTAATATAAGATGGCTATATTTAACTATAAAAAAAATGCTGGAAGAAAGTTTTTTCTTTAATTTTCTATGAAAATAAATTGTAAATATGAAGTTTGTTATCTTTTAAAAATAGCTTCACGTAAAAATAATTCTAAACTATAATTCATTATCTTCATATTAAAAAGAATCAATAATTTGCAACACGATTGTTTTACTATAGCTATACTTGATTACTGTACTATACTATAGCTATATTTATACTTGAGCTAAGTATTACTCTTGCATACAATAAATACGGCTGAAGTGTCAAGGTTACGGGTTCGGGACTAAGTACGCGGAAGTCGATCTAACGGTCTGAAATTTTGGTTTGAACTACATAAAAAGTTATTTCTTTAATATTTTACCATGAAAAATTTTAAATGCAGTGAAACTGTTCTAGAAGAAGTAGGGACATTTAATGCATGAGTAAACAGACTAACTTGATAGTTAGCTGACTTCATGATGGTGTCGTTCTAAAAGTACTTCAAATGAGTTTTATAGAGTGAGGCTTCACAGTCAGTTTCAAAGTTCCCTTTTGTGGTAGACTGAAGTTCATAAATTCTCAATTGCATTTTATTATCGACTTCAAGAAAGGAGGAGGTACTGTGTTCAACGTGTATATATGTATAGGTAGGTATGTGTGTGTGTGTGCTCACACACGGCGATAATTTTTCACCGCGTGAACCGATTTCAAAAATTCTTTTTTTTTTTTTTATTGGAAAGGGGATAGCTCAGGGGTGGTCGCATATTAATTTGGTCAAGTTCTGATGACATTATCATTCCGAAAATCGGGAAAAAAACGTCTTTTTGCAATTCCTTAAAGGGTTGTAAATAACGGCGCTAGCCTTAATGTCCAAATTCTCAAATGTCACTTTTGGCTATTTATCGTCAAGTTTGGCGTCAAAAAATAAGTTTAAGAAACTGAACTTCGCTTGGCGATATCTTCTATATTTAGCGAAAATTTTGTCAAACCCTACTATTTTCAATGGGAATAATGGTATAACTTAGAGAGGCTTTTCTGGTACCGGCATGTGCCAAGAGTCTCCAAAGTTGTCCACTTTTGGCGGTTTATTGATAATTTGGCGTGAAAAAATAAGTCCCTAAAACTTAACTCAAGTTGTCGATATCTGCTTTATTTCGCGATAATTTGGCAAACCCTACTAATTTAGAATGGGATCAATTTTTCGCTAAAGTGAAGTAGCTTGAAGTCAGTTTTCTGGGGGGGGGGTTACACTTGTTTATTATGGTGTAGCTTCACTTGTTTATTATGGTGTAGCTGTGAGGTCCTTGCCTCAAATCTACCAAAATGATTCACCTTGTGTTCAGTGTTTTAGTGACCTCTTGTTGCTGTAGCGTGATGAATATTATTTAAAAATCATCTAATGCAGTATGTTTGGAAAGCGTATTCGATACTAGTTTTCACATGGCTATTATCCTACTCTGCATTGTGCATACTTAACACATACAAATTCAGAAAAAAGCGTGATAAAATAACGTTGATTCACTTAATATTTAAGGAATTAAATCGTACAGCTAATAATAATAATAAAGTTTAACTATCATGCTTTTTTCTTCCATCCAAATAAATTTACATTACGATCGAAGAACTTATTTTAAAAGTTTAAAACGGTGTTTTTTCTACTTTCCGAATCTAATTAAGACATCGTAATGCACATTTAAATGAAAACAGAAAATAAACATCTTTGATAAATAGTGCACACATTAAAAGCTTATGATATCTTACAAAGATGAAAAATATTTTTTTTTCCTTGGAAATTATAAATAAAACACAGCTTTTAAAAACATGTTTTTTTTTTTAATTTCTCATTTCCGTTTGGAGAATTAAACTTCAAATAAACTAATTAGATTTAGAAATTTAACGCTTATTTGAGATTATATCTAGCTTTCATTCAAATTGTATTAGGTTTAATAAACCGTGTAATTAAATGTTATTTTTTTTCTCGTTTATGACTGAACTCTTGCGAGAAGGAAGAAAAACAGCTTAGGAAGAGCTAAAGAAACGTAGTTAATGTTTTATGAATAGTATACCTTTTCTCGATTCAGATTTATATTCCGACTTTTCCCTGAGCGTATAATATTTTTCGTTTGAACTTGGGTAAGTAGTGTAATTATTTTTAATAAGAGCAAGTTTTTAATTTTTTTTTTACTTTTTTTAGTACCATTTAAATTATACCTAAAAGTCCATTTGATTTTTACGAATTTTTTTGGTTTTTATGCTTTCTCATTAGGTTTTTGCAATTAATTTTCAGCTTAATTGACAAAAAAGTTACAAGCTAAGGTCTAAGGTTCAAATCCCTAGAGATGGTAGTAAGGTCAGGAAATTATTGTAAAAATATTTTATGTCAAACGCTGTGATTGTAAAAGAAACTTTAAAAAGAAGGAAAGAAAAGTAGAACAGCACATGCACTTTTAAAATCAAGTATGTGTAAATGAAAAATTCGGGGATGACAAACCGAATTTTATCAAAATGCCAAAATTTAAAGTTAGTTGATATATTTTTTTAAATACTCTCTCAATTATTTTCTTTCTTACTTATTTTTATTAACATTTTGCTGGGGTGCCAGAACGACAGAAACGGTTTGGCATGAGTGCCAACCGGTGTTGATGATTTTAAATCCAACTTACAATATAAGTTAGATCCAAATATTAACTTTTCTTCAATTTAGCAAAAATTTTGTTGATAAATTGAAATAATTAATCTTGTTATTAAATATCTTGTTTTCTGGCTTCGTCTAAAATAAATAGCAATATTAATTAATTAAACGCAGATTGTTTCAATGCTACTTACCGAAATTGTTTCCTTGCTCGATATCTAACTAAAAATAGCTCATTGCTGGACAAGTGTGACTATTGTGAAACTTTACCACTTCCTTGTCTACCTTGCAAGAAAGTTTTCAGCTAGATCATTTTCGGTCTTTCTCAGACACAGCAGTGATTTCAGATAAAATAAATAACTAAGAACAGCGACCTAATACTTTTTAATGGTATACTTTCAAAATGCTGCGTATAAATTGAGTTTTAGAACACTTTTCAAGAATAACGTTCAAACATTTATAAATGACTACTTGAGATTACTGTAAACAGATGAGAAATTTTAATGGTAGAATAATTCTAAATAGAATGGTAGAATAATTTTAAATTCAATTCATGACAAATTTAAAGTCTAAACGCATGCCGATTTATATAAGAAAAACAAAATTAACTTTTTTTTTTTTACCCATTCAAAAATAGTTTTTAAAAAAGCTACCTACCCCCTACAAAATTACTTTTTTGAAAATTATTTCCAAACTAGTTTAATTGAGCCTCCTTCACCACTAAAACTTCCATGGAACATGTGTCTCAAACTTTGCTGCTACGAGCACATTAGCAATTTTGCTACTCAATCTCAAAACAAATTAAATTCCAAATAATTTTCACATAGCTAGGGAATGCAATCCCGCACTGCTTTTTCTTTCGCGGGATTTCGGGATTGAGATTTGTTAATCCCGTGGATTGACATTTCATTCAACTAAAAATTACTTTCAGTAGAGATAAGTAGGAAAAAGTAAGATTTTTAGCGATATAAAGTTTAACTTTAATAATAATAATTTATATTATTAGATAATTAGTGCTTACGTATTATCCCGGCGGTCATTTCCGCCAAACGATTTTTCGTCAAATGTGCTGGAAAACTGTTGCCAAACGTATTTCTAATCACGAATTATTTCATTTGTGCTGCATTTATGTTGGCGAAAAATTGCTCGTCTCGGCGGACCGTCGGGATAATACGTAAGCACCTGATAATTAATACAATATCTTATATAAATATGAAAGTTCTAGTCATGATATTCATAATAATATATTTTTTCTTAGTTGCTAAAAAAGAAGAATGTAAAAAATAGTTACGTTACTGCCTCTTTACATTAAGAGGCACTCATCTTCCTACTTTTGATCTAATTTTGATAGAAAATGTAAAAACACTTTACAAAAGGCTTTCTATTATTTTCTCTTTTTCTTTTCTTTTCTGTTTGTTTAAAACCCTGAAGGAGCCATACATTTTTGTATTGTTAACTGAAGTATACCTTTTAAAGACATCGACGGCCAAATGATCGTTTATGAGAGAAGGGGGGGGGGGCAAATCAAGGTTCTGCTCCAGAAAGGTACAATATTTAGTGTTGAAGCACTTCTGCGTTACATCAGTAAGTAAATCATAGCAATACGGGACCTGGGTAGAGACAATGGCCCCTCCCGGCCAATAGATATGAACGTCCATGATCACTGGCTCTTATTCTTCATCTTGAGCAAAAAGTTTTGGCCAGTTTATCATTGAGAAGGCGGCACTTTTTGTCATTTACTTTTATATTCAACTTATCATTTTCATTTTTTAAACTCTCAAGAAATTTTCGTAAATAAATATTTTCTAAGGCACTGAAAAATTATTGTCAAATTCATCAATTTTTAAATGTCCGTCGAAAGTTCTTTTAAACTGTAGATCTTCTGTCTACTAAAAACTTAAAGAACCAATAAAGAAGTTAATACGTGCCACTTACACAAAAGCTGAATTTAACAGTAAAGGTTATTCCTGGTATAATGAAGATCACATATCTTTTTTTAATAATCATTTACTTATGTGATTTTCATCACACTTGGCTGAAGAAAAGAGGATAAAATTAAGAATCCACTTTTTCTTGCTCATAACACTCTATATGATTATTTATTCACTGATTATCATCTATTTTTACAGCACCCGATGGTTCGGGAAAATTATGTTTTCCACCGAAAGGAAAACTGTTAAAACAAACTTTAACTAAAACTGAAATGAAATATAACCCAGATAAACTTTATTTCTTAAATCAATGTGATTGCCAAAAACATGCAGATGTTCAATTACTGTAAAGTCTGTTCTTAGCCTGTAACATTGGCCTTTAAAAACAGGCCAATGTTCCCATTTGAGAACATCAAATTAAAAATCTATTGAAAAATTAATCAATATTGGCTTGAAAAAATAAGAAGATATAGTTAAAAGATGACTTGATTTTTTTAAATAGAATTGACATTTCTATCATTATTGGGGAAACTGGATAAAAATTCATAAAAATAGCCATTTTCGTAAATTTTTAGAGCTATCATGATACATCCCCTCCCCTTCAAACTTAATTCAGGTCTTTACTTAAATTTTAAAATAAATCTTACTTAATAATTTTACAAGTACTTTAAATAATATTAAGAATAAATGAAAATCTTTCATTTATTCTTAATATTATTTAAAGTACTTGTAAAATTATAACTTACATAATTATTATTTAAACTACTGATTATTTGAACTGCTTATTATTTAAACTACTGATAAAAATATAGTCAAAGTATAGTCCCTAAAAGTATAGTCAGAAATGATCAATGTTCCTGATTGGAAACACAATGAAAATTGGGGGTTCAATTTATTCCCCATTTAAATGACTAATTACCTTTAACTAATGCATTAGAAAGAACAATCTGCAAAAAAAAAACTAATTTAAAATATACCTGGATCTAAATGCAGTCTGTAAAACGTTAAAATACCAATCCGGACTAGTTTCATTAAATTTGGCACAAACGTTACACTGAAATGAGTTAGTCTGCCATCCACCTGTTTTTATTATGCAGTGCTAATCTTGTCAGACTTTATTCTTTTCCAAAAGAAATTTAAACAATTCTAATCTGATATTCACATTTCTGTAACACTCCCTCACCTTCTCTTTCGAAATCTTTGTTACAGCTGGACTCCGTAGTACACATAAATAAAATACAGTAAAGCGTAAGTACACATATACACCTTTCTGTGTTTCCCAGGGAAAATATTTATCTCTATTTCTGTCGAGCACTTTGAAAACTGTTCGGCACGCTTCATTTGTCACCAGTTGCTGCATTCGTAAAGAGAGAAATGTCTTCAGAATAAATGAAAGCCCTGTGCGTGTATTTGTCGTCGATTCAATAGAAATTATGTGGAACAGTTCACAATTTGTATCGATTAATTGCTACTGGTGGAATTATACAGGCAGGAAGCATTTCTCATTCATCTGGAACTCGGATGCTTAACAAGTACGCAGGCATTAATTGTATTGGCGTTAAAGGAAAGTATCCGAACCGGCATTTAAGAAAAATTACACGCAGTTGCTGTTAAAGTATCCGTTAAGTTTTATTCCAAAAATGCTATAGTTTATCGTGTCTTTGTTTGTTTGTTTTAGGGCGTAGAAAAATTAGAAACAGTAAAAGATAATAGCCTTTCTTCATTAACGACTTCTGTGTTTTAAGTAATAGATATTATTGAATTATTTTAAGGGAATTTCGTATGTTTCGAAATTTTCCATAAGTTTTGCAAATGGTGTAGATTGAAAGGGATTTACCGTTTGATCGATGTTTGTCCCAATGTCCGATTTTAGTATATAATTTAAAAAGCAATATATTCATTAATAATTTTGAAAATACGAGTCAGTTTTCTAGAAAAAGAAAGGAGACTAAAGTTACTAAAAGTTACTGTGACGTTTTGATTTTTAGTCCATCAATTGTGGCATGGCATAAAATTATTAATCAATATATTTTATAGTACATCTTTCAATATTTGGCAGTTTTAATGTCTCTATACATTTAATTTATATATTTAGCTATTTCGTATTTTAAAACATTTGAGCATAGTGAGTAAAACAGAATGAAATGTAAAATAGTTACTTTGTATACATGATCGACATTCACTTCTGTGATAGTGTCTCGTGAAAACTGCTACTTGATAACTTACAGCACTGTAAGAATAAATAAAAAGCCTACAGAATTACAGCAATAAAACAAAAATAATAAAATCGTAAAAATTAAAGAATTTAATCTTAGTAATGGAACAGAAATTTTATAGAATCGTAACAATGGAAAAGAGAACTGGAGGATTGTAGAGACAAGGAGAAAACTTATAGAGCTGTAATGATGGGGTAAGTTAAAATCTATCGATGGAAAGAATTGAAATTGTAACAATGAAGAAAAAATTGGAATTGTAACAATGAAGAAAAAATCTAGAATTGTAAAAATGAAGAAAAAATTATAATTGTAACAAAGAAGGAAAAAACTAGAACTAGAAAATCTAGAACAATAAAAAAATGAGAATTGTAACAATGAATAAAAATTAGAACAGCAACAATGAAGAAAGAGTGAGAATTAGAATTATAACAATGAAGAAAAACTAGAACTGTAACAATGAAGAAGGAGTGAAAATTGTAACAATGAAGAAAAAATTAGAACTGTAACAGTGAGGAAAGATTCATAATTGTAGAGAAAGAAAAACTGGAACTGTAACAATGAAGACAAAACGGGAATTGCAACAATGAAAAAAATTACAGAACTAACAATTCAAAGAATAATTGTAAAAATAAAGAGAAAATCATGATTTCAGAGAATTGTAATAACAAAAAAATTTAAAGAACTATAACTCATAACAGAAAATATTTATAGCCTTGTAACTATGTAAAAAATCGTGAGAATGTACTTGCGAAATTCGTTCATTTTTAATTTCCACGGAAAGCTATTTTTCATCTTTTTCCATTACAGCTGCTATCTATTAATAATTTCAGAAGCAACTTTCAGCCCAAAATTTCATTAAAGCAATAAAGTTTAGCCTTTGCTGAAGACATTACAGCATTAGCCATCTATTTTTATTGCTCATGGCACTCTGTTATTTACTTGATTGGTTTTAAAAACTATTGTTTATTAATAAAGAAAAGAGAATATCATGAAATGTCCCATTTTTTTCAGTAGCAACCGATGGATCGTGGTAAGCATATTTTCCCAACAAAAAATAAAAATGTATCACGAATTTATTTTATCTAATAAATCTTAAATGAACCTCTTTCCTTAATAAAACTATTCTAATTTACCATTACGTTTTTTTAAAAATCTGACTTCCTTGTACGTCTATTAAATCATAAATATTTTCAGTGTACATCATCTAAACTTATTTTCCTTAAAATAGATAAAGTACTGCAATAATACTAAGATTTAGTGATTTTCAGCCAGATATTTGAGATATCACCAAGCTGCTTTCAGTTTGAAAATTTGTTTTTGATACTTAATTGGTCGATATTTCGCCAAAACCAACAAGCTTGAAATAATTAGAGAGATTTTGGTCATATCCGAAATAGTGATTCATCACAGACTTTTAATCAATTGAAAGTATCGATAAGCCTTAATGTATTTTCGGTGACCCTATAAATAAATTACTCAGTTGATTGCAAAGAAACAAGAGATGAGCAGTTATATGTTACAATAGTTCTAAATACAAAATTTCAACATTCTACGGTTAAAAGTTTTAGCTATGTAAAATACGTAATTATATTTTACGTTAAATTTGGCGATATTTTGGAAAAACTCGCCAAGGTGCATCACAAGTGGCTAGAGCTTGGGCATGGACCAAACAATCGCTAGCTACAGACATAATATGTTGAAGATTTGAAATTCTTTTCGTTGGTCCTTTAAATAAACTCTCCAGTAGATTGGAACCAAAAATAAAGGGCACAACTACATGTTATAGCAATCATGCCTATAAAATTTCAACAATCTACGACTAATACTTTTTGAGATATACGAGTTGTATGCATACGTACATACGTACACCAAAAGTCGCCAAGCTTGGCGACTTTTCATGCAACTTTTGCAGTTGGTACATGGTTGTCCTCGGACCATTATCTAACTATATGGTAGGATTGTATTATGCTCGAAATGAATGAATGCCTCTAAAACTGTCATTAATCGTAAAATGTTCGAATGTATTTGAGTGCTCCTGTAGAAGAACTAAAAGTAATAAAGACACTATTTGTGATGGAGATATTCATTTTGTAATCTTTAATAACATCTATATCACTTTTCATTCGTTTGAAGTAACAAATAATTCTCTTTTCTTTATTAATAAACAACAGTGTTTAAAACCAATCAAGTAAATAAGAGTGAAATTAACAAGAAAAATATATGGCTAATGATGTCATGTCTTCACCAAAGCTCAAAACTCAATACGCAGTACTCATTTCAGCTCAATAACACTGCAGTGATATTATATCTAAAATACGCTTTAATGAATTTCTGCCTATAAAGCGTAATGTATTTAAAATATTTTAGATGGCTCTGTAAATAAACTATAGAGCTTATTGGAACCATAAATTGAGGTGCACAACTAGATGTTGCAGCAATCCTAAATAGAAAATTTCAGCATTCTTCGACTAATAGTTTTTGAGATACGCGAGTTATATAGATACGTACGTACGCAGGAGCTGACATCAAGAAAAAAACTAGTGTAAATGGACTTGTAGTCTGTAAAAGTAGGGTGTACATGTATTTATATAAACGCACATACATGCTTACCCCGTAGCATGATATGTATCGCAAAAACTCTTAAAAGTAAGAGGTAGCCAGTTTAGACGTAGTCAAAATCGATTTTTCGTCAAAATCTGGATACCGAAATTTTTCGCAATCACATTACGTCCTTGCGCTCCGTACAAGGAAGTAAAAAAACTTTCAGGGGTTATGTGCAAAGAACTTCCCTATTAATTTAGCATTTACATTAAAGTTTTTCTTATATATTGTCAAATCGCGTTTAGCGTGGAAAATCGGCAATCTGCCAGTAAAAGTAAATCCAAATGAAACGATGGAGGAGGGGAGAGAGCGAGCGGAGTGAATGCACAGCTTTCGTCTTGTTCCTTGTAGTTCAATTCGTTTCATAATATCCATCTGAATTTTGTAGTTGTATTTGTAAACATAGCATTCCTACAGAATAAAATGACTAAAACATCTAAGAATAAATCGTTTCGAAGTAATTCGGCAAGCGCGTATTTGACTGGCACCCCCAATAACTAACGTCAACAACAACTACCTGTTTCATCCTCTAAACAGGATGTTGATTTTTTATCGAATCGGTAGTCAAACAGTAATTCGTTCACTTCATTTCACTTCGTGTCAATGTCTACTCGTTTTCAAAAGAACAATTCTAATGCGATATTGAAATTTTTTCAACACTGGTCTCTAATACTGCTGGGTTCCACAGTATTCAGAAACAAAATACTGCAGCTTAGACTATATCTGTACACCTTTCTGTGTTTCCCTGGAAAACTATTTATCCTTATTTCTGTCAAACAGTCAGAACTAATCGTCATGCTTCATTTATCACCGGTCGCAGTATTCGTGAAGAGAGAAATGTCCTCAAAATAAATGTAAGCCCTCTGCGTGTATCTGTCGCCGATTCGATAGAAATTATGTGGAACAGTTAGCGATTTGTATCGATTAATTGCTACTGGTGGAGGTACACAAGCAGGAGGCATTTTTCATTCATCTGGAACTCGGATGCTTAACAAGTACGCTACATCAGTTGTATTGACGTAGAGGAAAATATATGTAAAGGCATTTAAGAAAAATTGCACGCAGTTTCCCTAAAGTGTCAGTTAAGTTTCATTCGCAAATGCTAATGCATAATTTATCTTGTCTTTGTTTTATTGTTTTTAGCAGAAACAAAAACTAGAAGTGGTAAACGGTAATCGCTTGTCTTCGTTAACGACTTCTGTGTTTTAAATGATAATAGGTTTTATGGGATTGCTTTAGATGAGATTTCTATCAAATTTTTCAAAAATTCTTGCTTAATGAGTTTTGATTGCAGCACAAATTGAGAATGTTTTGATTTTGCATTCTTTGAAAGCAACGAACGCCAGTAGCATCTCAAAACTAATATTCATTTAAGGCTTTTGACTTTTATTTCATCAAATGTGATGTAGTGTAAAGTTATTAATAAATATATTTTATAGTACATTCCATATTCGTCACTTATAATTACGTCATACATTTATGTAATTCCTGAATTTAGATAGCTTATATTTTAAAATATGTGTGTATATTCAGTATGATGCAGTGAAATGAAGCATGCAGTACTTAGTCTCGATTCTAGACTTTCGTTTCCTCTCATAATATGAACATTTAGTAAAATTTTCGACAAAGCATGTATTTTCGTTAAAATAACTAATGGATAACAATGAATAATAATTTACAGTATTGTAACAATGAATAAAAAATCTGGAAGCTCAAAAGTAAAAAAAAAAAATTACGAATTGTGAAAATATAAAAAATTGTTACAAAATTGTAAACCTGTAAAAAATAATTTACAAAATCGTAACAAAGTAAAAAAAAAAGGCAACAATTTAAAAAATAACAAATTTGTAACAAAACAGAAAAAAAATAATTATAAAATTGTAACAATGAATAAAAAGAATTACAAAATTGTAACAATGTAAAAAAAAAATTGTAAAAAAAAGGTAAAAAAGTAAACAAATTTGTAAGAAAAAGTAATAATAAAATTGTAACAATGCAAAACAAATTACGAAATTTTCAAGACGTGTAAAAATAACAACAGTATTTTAAGTAGTACATGTTTGAAATTAAAAAATAAAAATAACCATGATGTGAAGATGACGATAGTTTATAAAGGAGGAAAAAAATGCAATCTTAATAATGAAAAAATTGCATTTTTGTAACAGTCAAAGAAAAATTACAATTTTGTAGCAATAGAGAGAAAACAATGACTTTACAGGGGTAATAATATAGAAAGTTGTAATAAAGAAATTGTAACACTGAAAAAAATATAAAATAAATAAATAAGCTTAAAACTATTTTTTTAATGGATGAACTGGTACAGTTTTTAAAAAAAAATGTTACAAAAATTAACAATTTTAAGCATTGTATACAATAATACTATAAAAAATAAATCGAAAACAGAAGAGTCCAACAAATTTACACTGCAGCCTAAATTTTGCAATTAATCATAACTGATGCTAAAAATATAATAAACATACAACTATTGAACAGTATATATATACAACTATACATGAACGTTAGGTACTTGAACGTGCATCCAAAAGACTGATTTACATTCATACCAATGAGGTTTGTTCCTTAGCTTTTTATCTTTTAATACATACAGGTTTGTCTGTGCCCAGATAATACGCTAAAAAAAAAATCTTGGATGTTTTTCAGTAAAGAAAACAAAGGTGCGTAATGTTTAGATAATATGGCAGTACATTTTCTTCACATTTCGGACTTGGATATTGGACGATCATCTACTACAGGCAAGTGGGCGAAATAGCATTAGCCTCTCAAAGGAATATATTCCATCTTCTTTTAATGATCAGCTACATAAGCGCCCTCTGGCGACGCACAGTGACGAATCATAATGCAATCTACTAGTAAAGCACACAAGCTCACAACATAAACTTAATGACTACGACTCACAGTACCATCTTTTAGCTCTTACAGGCAAATTCCGTTTTGATCTTTTAGAATGCGTTGATAATCGCCCTATATCCAAATCCGTGCTACAAAAAAAGGCATCGACTTAACTACACATTTGCTAGACTGCTTTTCTATTCATTTTGTTATCGCTAACTTATTTATAAATTTCGAGCATAGAGTAAAAAAAAAAAGTCACTTAGTTTTTTATACTCCTAAATTAAACATAGCTCAGAGGTAATACCGTTGATTGGTAAAATCTGAATATGTATGTTAAAATTATATTTCGACAAAAGTATATATATATTCATCAAAATTCATACATAAGTTTCAAGTATTTTGATAATTCAGCCAGTTCTCAAAAATAAATGAGCCTTCAATATAGGTTTCATTGACTTTTCGGTGTTTTGATGATTTCCTTTGGACCTTCAAAGAAATAATAATTTATTTCCCATTCAAAAATTCTCGAACAACGCTTTGTCCCTACAGATATTTAACAAACTACTCAAAACCTTTTAATGCACTGAAAACCTCTAAATACATTAGCGTTCATCTATACCACAGCATTCCTTGTTATACAAACAATACTAGGAAAGTTCTGCAATATTAGGAAACTGAGATGCAGGAGGATGCTTGTTTCTGCATGTTGAAACACGTTCATACTTACGCAGCTGTAAATAACCAAAAGCCTTTAGGCTCAATTATTTATTTGCAATAATAGTTTGAAATTCCTCCAATGGAATTCTGGTCGCGAAATGAGTAGTAATCGATGAAATTATCACAGTTAGAGCACGGACAGACAGGCGAAACCAAAATCATTAACCTTTTTCTGAATTGTTGGAAAGTGTTAAAAATATCGTACGATCAAACTTTTAGTGCCTACTAAGTAATATCATTTAAAATTCTATAAGTGCCATCAGTAAAGAGAAATATTCTAAATGTATACAAAGCATCAGTTTTAATTATTTCTCCAGGTTTTAAACAGGAATAGGCAGATGAAATTAAGGAACCCATTCATCATAATTCTTTATCTGCCTTCGCTTCGTGACATGCAACTAGCAGCAGGGAAAGAAAATCTCATCTGTTGTTCGCTCATAATATGAATTATTCAGTACTTTAGGGGATGGCTGATTGAACCTGCTCAAATAACGCTAAACGTCTCTGGAGAATTTCCCTTTCTCTGAACTGTCCTTATAAGGTTATTTTATCTTTGGACGAATTATAAGAGAGATTGTTATTCAATTATTTTCTCGAAATTAGTATTATCTCCCTAGGACAAATTTCCTTTCGCGAAGTTTTGTCCGTTTTTCTTTCGCTAACGCACAGACATATTTTTCAGAAAGTGTATTTTTGTTCTGGAAATAAAATAGCTGTTTATGTTATTCTGTGTTTAAGTTTCTGTAGGTTTTGAGTGACTGTTTTATCGAATATGTTTTGTGTTTTTATGAGATATTCACACTGCAGTTTTTTTTTTTTTTCAAACGAAGCTTCTACATTCAATGAGTCACTTAAAAAGTCACTGCGGATTAGCTTCAGCAATATTTTTGTTACCATTCCATTATCAGGACGAAATTTAAAGGGTAAAAGTGCATCTTTTGCGTCAATATATGGTAACTGAATAACTTGCGCTTAATGCTCGAATAAAGTAATAGAATATACTCTCACATATTTTAACGATTTCATCAAACAATCCCCTTATACATCTGGCTTTAAGTCTGTCTGCATTTACTTTCTTTCGAAGTGGATTCTGTATTTTTTTTTACTCCAGTTTTTGACCATACCCCACCTGTAACATAGCGCTAGCGCTTTCAACTGGGAGACGGAAGGTGCCTGGTTCGAAACCAAGTCACGTCCGCCGACCTAGCCGTTCGCAATTTTCCGTGGTTTTCTCCGAAACTTCGTGTAAATACGAGTTAGGTAGTTAGGACCCCTTAGAAAGTCCCCCACGGAGGACAATCTTACCCCGGCCTAGATCCCTAGAGTAGATAATTGGCCGTAACTCACACTTTCATTTCCATTCCAGTTTTTGACCAAATATCTCAATTAAGTAACAGTTGAATGGTCGATACCAACATATACGATGCGGCGTAGTTTGGCTGTTATTCCCGTCAAACTAATTTTTCGTCAAATGTGCTGGCAAACTGTTGTCAATCGTATTCTAATCCTTTAATAATTTCACGAGTCCAGCATTTATCTTGTCAAAAAATCGCTGGTTTTGGCAGGCCGCCGGGATAATACGTAAGTACCTATTTTTCTTGTTAAATAAACTTAGTGGTGGATGAGGAGTTAGATACTTTAACTAGGCAAACAGACTTCACGCTAATTTCAACTAAGCCCTACCCCATCGTTTCCCAACAGGTGGTTCTCGAACCCCTTGGGGTTTGCAAGGTAAAAAAATGGGGGGGCTGCTGCAGGAATAATATTCTAGTGTCGGAATTTTAAATCATTAGCTTAAAAAATATTGAATTAAGAAAATTACATAAACCTATTTACTCCTCTGATAATAATTCGAAATTAAAAACATTAAATGGGATTGAGGTTGGCTTCCAATTAGACCTTATGTGATTTAGCACCGATTAGTAGTATGTTACGGTAGATTTGTTATTGGAAGTTCTCGTAAAAATAGCTTTTACTAATTATTATACCGGAATTTTGCTATGGATAAGTAGTTAAAATGGGTGCTTTAGTCGAGTCTGGCAAAATACTGGACAAGCAGTTAGTTGTTCGTTCTTCAATTTTAGCACCTGATTTCGAAACAAAACAGAGTGATGATGCTGTAAACTGTAGCGAGTTACTATCTTATCGGGATAGAAACAAAGAAAATAATTAGTGATCAGGGTGAAAGGAAATTAAAAAGCAAAAATATGACAGTAACTAGTTACAACTACAATTTTATTTTACCGGGGAAGTGTCAGAACCTATACCACTTTGTGTAATCTGCAACGAAGTTCTTGCTAACAGCAGCTAATACTTTAAGTAAGGCTCCAAAAATTGCAAACTTTATAAAATCATACAAACTGCCTTCTATTCCAAGTTTTTAATAACTCTAAATGTCTTCACTTTTCTTTACTACATCATACGGAAGTTAGGTGGTTTTATCGGGGATATAAGTTTTCCTACCCTTGTTTGAATTGAAGTCAGAAATTTCTGTGATTTTTACCGATTATCCATTTTATTTTTCCTCTCGAATATTCGATATTATTTGACTGTAAAAGATTGCATACTTAGCTGACATCTTTTGTAAATTCAATGAGTTAAAAATATTTTTATAAGGCGCAGATGTCACTATTTTCTTTGCACAAGAATAGAAGCCATTATAAAAAAGTTCTTTTAGATCCTGTGTCTGCAGATGAATGAATATTTTGATTCTCTCAGGAGTTTTTGTCAGAAAATTCAATTAAATTTGATGCAAGCATTAAAATGAAGACCTATGAGCATCTACAACATCTTCAGCTCACTTTCAATGAAGGTTTTCCTAATAAACGCAATTTATTCCTATGAAACAATTGGATATGTAGTCCTTTTAAAGATTATGAAAGTTTAGAGATTCCTTTAACTTGCATAGTCTTGAGGGGAGGAACTTGCTGAATAATTCTGTGGCAGTTCTCTGAAAGCTGTTTTTAAAGATCATTCTTCGATTAACTTCTGGCTCAGTGTTACAGATGAATATACTGTTTTGATCTATAAAAAAATGCCATCAAAATTTTATTACCATTCAGCACAACATATCTCTGTGAGAAAGGATTTTCAGCATACACTTTCAACTTAACTGAAAGATAAATATAGAATCTGATCTAAGACTGAAATTAACAGACATTGAGCCAAACTTTGAATTTCTTTGACGAAAAGCCGAAAATATCCCATTAATTGTTTTTTTTTTTCAAATTTAATGTATTCTAAACCGTAATCATTTTCGTGACTGCCTGTAAGTAGGCTCTTTTAAAGCTGATGAAGAATATAACATTGCAAATATATGTTCTGTTTTTATTACTGTTTATTTGAATGTAGTTTAACAAAGTTAATTTAACAAGTTTGTATTAATTTTCTCATCTCTATCATTTTAGTTTTTATTAATGGTTGCACTTAGATGTTTCGCTTCTTATTATGAACTATTGTATAACATGAAAAATAAGTGTTCAAGCAAATTAATTATTTTCTTGCCTGTTACTAATGGCTGCACAAGGGGTTCCCCAAATTTTTTCATATTTTAGAAAGGGTTAGAAAGGATAAAACGGTTGAGAACCACTGCCCAAGACAATTCATAGAATGTTTAATTTATAATTATGGAGTTATCGAGAGAAGAAATGAGCCATATTTAAGTGCTCGAATTTGCAATTTGTGTGCTAGCAAAAACCTGGCAAGTAGGTTTGCCCAAACCTTCTAAATAACAACGTACTAGGTAAAAGCTATTGTTGTTCATAAAAACTCTTGCCTCTTCAAGACTGAATGGTTTTTAAAAGGTACCTTAAGACGTATCTTTAATGTTAATAGTTTAGTAGTACTTTTAAGTAGTTTTAAAGGTATATTAAGCAGAAGCGATAGAATATTCTGCATATTTTGTAAAAGTTTTATTATGAAATTGGTCCATACTTCAAAAATAAGAGCCTCGCATCTTTTGATCGTTACTGAATTCAAAACTTAGAAAAAAAAAAAAAAGATTTTTATGTCACCGCCTTAAGATATTCCACCTGGAGGAAACTTTCTTCGGGGGAGATGACGAAAATGAATAATGCAAGACATGCTAGAGACAACTAAGAAAATGGTCGACGAACATTCTTTTGCCTAATCGCGTGACTGGTTTCTCTAACAAAGAAGCAATCGTTATTCGAAGTATCTTCGGAACACCTTTTGTATTGCATATTGATTAGGAGTTTTTGTTTTCGTTTTCTCCTTGGTAAGTCTACAATAGATGGGAACATGCATTCGGGCGCACTGCATTCAGCATCACTTACAGCACTTTCGAAATGTATTCAATACGTCACTTTCAGCTATGACAGCTAGAAAGTTTCATATTTGCTTTAAGCGTAGCATACTTCCTGAATATCATATATTGGGAAGCTAATTTTGTCTTAGAAAATAAAATGCGTACACATTTGAAATTGTGCAAAGGGTAATCGAATTTTTTTAACTACTGCTTTGTATGCATGTTTAAGTAGATAAATCCATTCTAAAGAATTTGTTTAATCTACTTGTATAATAGTTTCACATAACAACACTTATTGTTTGAGGACACGCGTCATATGAAATTCGAGTTTCTATCTGTTTATTCCTATTCTTGGAGGACAGTTGTCACTTTCAGAATGAGAGTGTTTATTGGTAGAATTTATTACCAGTCACATATCTAAGCTGTCCTCCTTCTATCACCAATGATGGATTAAAAGAATTATTTCATAAAATTCGTGAAAACTTATTCATTTTACTACCACAGAATGCACTTGCGTGTCAAATTCGTGTTTAAGTTAAGTTCCTTAAAATTAGCCTCAAAAGGTAAAATTGCTTCAATTAAAGTCATGTAGATACTTTTTTAATTTATTTTTTTTAAGCGGGTATATAAAATTGCATATTTTCTTTCAACCAGTTATTTTGAAACATATTTTTTTAAGCAGAATGTGTTTTTAATTTTTTAATATAAGTAGCAAATATCAGAGAGTAACAAAATGCAACAGCTCAAATGCATGCATTTTGAATGTCAATGAGAAATATAAAATTTCTTCTTTATTTTATGCTTAAAGGTTCACTATCCATCCCTTTATAATCTTGGTTCCAAACTCAATTTTAACTACTAGTTTAAGTATTTCTTCCCCAGCAATATCATAAATTTTCTTTTTAACTAATATTCCAAGATTTAGCCTTACATCTTCCCAAGTAATAAGTTACTATTCTAGAATATTAGAAACAAGCAGGGTTTAGTGTTAGAATCTCCTATTTTTACAAAACTGTTTCGCGAAAGTATTTTAGCAATTACTTCTCAGGATTACTTTTCTGGAAACAAGAAACTTGAATTAAATTTTTAGCTCTGTATCAAATGGACTTTCTTAACAGATATAAATGCTGTAACCCAATCTTTTATTTGTTGCCAGGCACACTCTCTTTTTATATTTTTTATCATCTTGTAACTGTAACGGCGATTAAAGAACAAAAGCAATAAGTAGCTCCTTATTTCTTCGATCATGCACGATGGAATCTTTCCATATCTTCCGGCAGCAAACGATAAAAAAAAAGTTTGCAAAAATAAAAATAAAAAAAGGAAAGCAGAAGAAAATCATCTCTCCATCTCCAATATCCTATTTATGTCTTTTCATGTAAAACTACTCCAAACCCCATCCCGTCTTTTTCTTCTATGGAAAGTCTTTTTTTAAGTGCCTCTCTTCGAGTTATATTTTAGGATAAGTGCATATAGGTTTCAAATGGATCCGACATAAGTATTGGTGTTCGAAACTAGGAATAAAGGAAGGGAGATCAAGCGGCGAAAAAAGAAAATCTGAAAATTACCGTGCATTGTATAAAGGTCTATTTAATGCACATACAACTGAACAAATGAAAAATAAAAGTGAATAACAGTGGAACTGAATAAAACTTTTCAAACAGATCAGATGAATGCATAAATAACTCTGTCTTAGGCTTAGAATTACCGATGCATGATCCTACAAATAATAATATATTCTCAAGCAATCAAATAAGTAAAATGTATGCATAAGAAGTTACCTGAAATACACTAAATATAAAAACATTTTATAAAAGCACGGACTAGATATTTTAAGCTCATGGACTCAGATAAAGTAGTTAAGAAACGCGAAAAGTTTAACCATTATACAAATGCTTATCAAAATATTAAAAACACTCTAGATCATAGGTTCCCGACCTTTTTTGAACTGGTGTCCCCTTTTCTAGTGAATATTTCAATACCGCCCGCCTCCCACTCCAGAGAAACAAGAGCGTACATGATGCATGGTGAAAACAAGAATTAAATTTTAAAAAATTACTAATAGATTGAATATTGTTGGAATTGAGATGCTACTGAATTTCTTCTTCATTTTAAAAAGAGGAATAAAAGATATGATAATAAGAATTGATTTGATAAGATTTGATGATAAGAAGTAATAGATAATAAACTATTGCTTTCTAAATAAATAAATTGACAGTTTCAGAGAGCAATCAAAACGCATACTTAATTATATTAAAAAGAATTTTATCAAAATATTATCAGCGTAATTTTTAAGTATTAAGTGAAATATCGACGCCCCCTAATTTTCTCTGTGTCTTTTACCGCCCCCCTGAAAGCCTCAAACGCCCACAAGGGGGCGTTATCGCCCACGTTGGGAATCTATGCTCTAGATTTATAAGAAATCCTTTTCTAATATGATGTAGGAAGGACTTTGGCGTATGATAAAAATTGGATTTGCCTGGAAATCCTATCATTAAGGTTTTAAACAATGTTTAGAGGGATATTGTACCATTCTTCAGTGAGATTCAGTAGACCCCCCTCTTAACCGGCCGCTGTAAAGATATCCTCTTTAATCAGCTGTAATTAATTTAAATACAAAATAATAATATTAATTTAATAAAGAATTACAAAAATAAAATAAAATTTCGTACTTCTGTTTTAGTTTTTAATTTTTGTTTTGTGTTTATTGTACTTTTTATTTTCGTAACAACATTGACTTGCCAGTCTAGCGTATGAGATCGGACTCATATGAGAGTTGGCCTAATTAGAGATACCGGTGGAGAATATCAATTTAGAATTGAACGCGCTAAAACAGACCATAACGGTTTGATATTGAGGTCGGGACTGTGCGGGCCAAGTTAGATGCTTCACTTCATCCCCGTGTTCATCAAACCATAATTGGACAACTCCAGCTGCATTATCATCTTGGAAATTCCTTTTCCTGCAAGTAACAAAGTTTGCATCATAGAAATAGACCTGGGCAGTTTAAATATTTCCTTTTTCCTGGTGATCCTTCCTTTCAATTTTATAATTAGGCCAGCAGAATATCAAGAAGCGGCTGCCCATATAACAGATCCATCTGCATGATTGATAGATGGAAGAAGGTAATCACGATTATGCATTTGTGCAGGTGTCCTTTAAGCGTGCACCCATCTTGTTTTGGAAAAAAAGCTTTAAAGCTGATTTGTTTGACTATATGCAACTGTCTTCCACTTACCAATCTACCACTTTTTGTGACTGTGGCACCACTGGACACAACGTTTCGCATTAACATCTGTAACAAGTGGCTTGTAGGAATTGCTGCTCTGCAATAAATGCTTTATTTATGAATGTACAGTTAGGTTCCTAACTGTGTAATTACTAATACTGGAGTATCCTGATAATGATTGATGTCTGAAGTCACACTGTCTACAGTTGTTTCCTTTTTAGATATTACAAATCGCTTCAATATCCGTTGATCTCTTTCCTTCAGCATCTCCTACCGTCCACAGTTTTTCTTTATCGACCTTGTTTTGCGAGATGTGTGTACACTGTCAAGACTTTGATAAGCTTTGAGGGTACTATATTAAAGGGATTAGAAATATTTTTTAAGCTAAAAAGAGTCTTGTGGAGAGTGGAGTGATTTATTTATATATATATATATATATTTTTTTTTTTACAAACAGTACATTTATGTCCATTTTGTACTTGTTTAATATTAATAAGAGAAAAACTTACTTCCGTTTGCATCACCTATTTCAATATTAACTTTGGTTTATTTTTGTTTCGTTAAATTGAATCATTTTAATTTAATGTCTGTTCTCATTTTTTTCCTCGATTTGGCTTTCAAAATTCGTATTATTAAAAGCAGCATCATAAGCTGATGATGACAGTTGTAGGCAGCTTTGGATAGGAAAAACTTTGATTATGAATAACCTCTTATTTATTCACTAGATATATATGTGGGAATGTAAGTCAAAGAGTTTTGATGTATCGGGATGTAAGACTAGGGACGTAAGGACTAGGTGCACATTATTTCCAGTCTGCTAAAGTAAAATTTAACCGATCTGTGAAAGAATGATCACAACGTACAGGCTTCGGTTCACCATGAGTGAAGAAATTTTCTTTTTCTTATTAAAAAAATGAACATGGTTTAGTGTTTCTGAGATTATCAAGAAAATGGCTGTTTAAATAGTCTCTTGTTAGGAGGTGTACTGTTTCCCAATTTTCCTTTTTTTTATACACATACGCCTAGCCATCAGGTTAATTTCAGAAACCATATTTGAATACTTTCTAGTATATTGTAAGTGTTTCTTGAGAAAAAAAATGTTCAAAAGTACAATAGTGTATGGGGCGGCTAAAATATCTAGGTGCTTGTAGTAACATCTCGTTAAAAGAAACTGCTTATCTAATTCATTTTTTATCTCAAACATATCAAAAACGTGGGAGGAGGGAGAGGGGAGGGGGGGACACGAAGCCTGTCGAAAACGAGAAATCTCTGCAAATTGTTCTCTTGTAAAAGTTTGCATCTGAAGCCACAAAAATATAAATAAAAAAATAAGTTAAATTAATTATAAGATTTGACAGTGGATGCTTTCCCAACTGAAATTTTCTGTTCATATATTTTTTAAATCTACTTCAAAATAAGCTTCAAATAAAAACTATGATAAATCTTATTTGAACGAAAGTCAATTTCAGTGATGGAACCAGAATATGACTCCTTTTTACGAAATTCTCATTTTTTCTAACAAAACTACAAAATCAGCAGTTTGTAAGAAATTTTACTACCTCGTCTTTTCTTTCTCCCTTCCTCAAATTACTTGCCTGTTAAACTTAAATATTATGACTTTCTTTAAAAAGCTTAAAAATAATGAAAATTTTATGGTTTGCTTAAACATAACTGTACCTTGACTAGACAGTAATTTGATTACTGGCTTGAGTTTAAAATTTATTAAGCGCTTCAGTTAGTCAGTTATTATTTCAATTACTTTTTAACACGCCACAATCCTGCTATTTCTGTAACTTCGTGTAAAATAATTTTTCAATGATCAAAATTGTCCAAAAAAATTGTTCCAATAACAGCCATTGTATAGGGTAAAATGGGTATGAAGAGAGATATTTTTTTTTATTTCATTAGTTGTGTTTTTTGTTACTAATAACGTTCAACAGCGCATACATCCATTCATCACCACACCTGAAAAGATTTTATATAATTATATGTTTTAAATGAAAAAAAAAAATACTAATATTTATTAAGAGGTTCTTTTTTATAAATGTGAGGATAAAATGGGAAATAAAGTCAACTCCGGTAATAGTTAACCTCTGGGGGCCGGGGAATTTCGTTCATTATATCCGAAGTTCACTAAAACCGTTGTTTCCACATGTTGAACAATAAAACAACACAAAACTGGAAAATAGTATTTTATACAAATACTGATTGTTTATTAAGTAAATCAAACATAACTCATCGCATTTATAATTCTAGAACTATTTATTGAGTAGAATAAGCAAAATTAATCACATTTATGGAAGTTATGCACATTCCGTTCAGTTGGCAAAAGGTGCTGTCCACGTTGTGATTTTGACAAATAAATCCAAAGTAATTAAAATATAAAAAAATATGTCATATGCGATGAAAGAGCAACAGGACAATTGCATTAGGAATGGAAATGGAAATCGTTCAAGGCCAAGAGCGAAATTTCTGCTTTTGTTTACACTTTTAAAAATACCCTGCTTTTGTTAATGAATTCTTTTAAAGATTAAAATGCATTACGGCAATAAAAAAATATGACTCCCTCCCTTGTTTATAGTATGATAGCCTATGAAAAAAACATCACTATCACTGGCAATTCATCTGTATTTTGGAACAGGTGCTTGATATAATCTCTTTCTCTCTATTCGAACACAAAAGAGGAACGTAGGAATCTAAAATCATCACCTCTTCCGTACAGAATTTTTTAAGTACACAATAACCGAAGTCATGGTTCCGAAAAATGCTATGTACATTTTTAATGTATGTGAATCGTACTAATCAAATGCATTCACTATAGCCGAAAGCTCACTATATCCAGGTTCATTATACCCGGAGTTGACGCTATATGAAAAAAATCTGATGTGTCCAACACATGACTTCCTTGCACGTCTATTAAATCAAAAATATTTTCGACGCACTTCATCTAAACTTATTTGTTTGAAAGTGATAAAATATCAGTAATAGTAAGGTTTAGCGATTTCTAGCCAAATATTTCGATATCGCCAAGCGGAGTTCAAATTGGAAGATTTCCTTCTGACACTTTATTTGGCAATATTTCACCAAAAGACGACAAGCTTGAGATATTTTGCTTGAGATATTTTTCCCTCCCCCTCTCCCTTTTTGGGGATAGCCAAAGTAGTCATTGACCACAGACTTTCAATGAATTGAATGCATCCATACACCTCAATGTATTTAAGTCACTTGGCTCACCCTGTAAATAAAATGACAGTCGATTGCTGTCAAAAAAGATATTGAAAACAGTTAGATATTACAATATTCTAAATACAAAAGTTCAAAATTCTACGGGTTAAAGTTTTAGAGTTATACAAAATACGAAATAATTTTTGGCGACAAATTTGGCCATATTTCGGCGAAACTCGTCAATGTCGACGACATATGGCGAGATGTTAAGCATGGACCAATCAATGACAGATTATCTCCAAATTTGGCGATATTTTGCCAAAACGCACCAAGAACGATGACAAATGGCGATACTTTGGGCATGGACCAAATGACTGACTATCGCCAATTTTGGTGAAATTTTGGCAAAACTCGCCAAGGTCGACGACAGACAGCGAGATTTTGGGCATGGACCAAACAATAACTGTCTACAGTTGTATTATATTGAAGATGCATAGCCATTAAAGTACTGAAATTCTTTTCGGTGGTTCTGTAAATAAACTCTCCAGTAGATTGGAACCAAAAATCGAGATGCACAACTAGATGTTACAACAATCTTACATATGAAATTTCATAATAGTTTTTGAGATTTGAGAGTTAAATACGCACACACGTACACCAAAAGTCGCCAAGCTTGGCGACTTTTGGCGTAGTTCTTGAGGGAGGCACGTGACCGTGGTCGGACCATTACCTAACTTATGTGGTAGGACGGTAATGTGCTTGAAACGGGGTTACTTCCCACACATCGGCACGCCAAGAGATCGCCAACAATTTCACCCCCTTTTCAAGAACGATCAGTGCGTGACCCTGCAGATCTAGACTCACGGAAAATATCACGAGGATGGCCCCCGTTCTAAAGTGGGGATGGCAAAAGCGGGAAGATAGCAACCCATAAATTACTCCAGCCAGTGTCATTCGGAGATGTCTAGCAAGGGTATAATAAGAGTTCCTTTATCAGCTGCAATAATTAAAACTTGTCTTTAGAAAAATATTTTAAAACGCTAGAAGCATCGCACTTACTATCGCTTATTTTGAAAAAAAAAATTAGTATTTTATTCTCTTTTTTTTCACGATTTTAAAATACGCTAATTTTAATTTAAAATGCGTGCGCTCACTGTCTCAGGAAGGAAGGAAAAAAAGAAAAGAAGGGAAATTTGAAAAAAGAAAATTGCGTTAACTATTTGCATATATTTACCTCAAAATTTACTTATTCGTTTTAGTTGTGGACGCAGGATCTTATTTTAGGCTGGGTATTCGGAGCACGTTACATGGCGCTTCCATTTTATAGTTGTCCTAGAAACTGCACAGATAGTATCAAAACACGTATTAAAATAATCTTTCACACATTATGAAGGTTTAATTTCTACCTGAAAATCAAAGTAAATTATCTGAATATTTTAATTGAATCCAACAAATTATTCGAAGAGTTTAGTTTCATAAATTGACATTTATTTTCCTATTTTATAAAGATAGTTGAAAGTTATGCATAAATGTATAAATTTAATAATATCATATCTGATGCTAATAACTAATAAGTAGTTCGACAAAATCCTCTAAAGTTTTAGACATTCTAAAATTTAAACTTTTGGTCCGAGAAAAGAGAAAATTAGATTTTTTTTTTTTTTTTCGGAAACATATATCGTAATTTAATGTGTTCTCTTGGGTATTTGTAGAGCCTGAAATATTTGTCCCATTAACTGTATATAGAACATTGTAAAAGTGTAAAAAAACAAAAAAAAAAAAAAAAACCTGTTAAATTCTTTTTAAAAGCATTTTCTTAAATTCATGTTAAATATTTTTTGCAATTCCTCTAAAGAACTCTTGAGGAATGTGACAGAGGCGTTTAAAAGTTTAATGTTAAGAAAATCTTCATGCACAGGTGATTTGTGAAACGTAAATTAATTTCATTTAAGTAATATTCCACAACAATTTTTTTTTCGGGTTTTCCTGCAAGTACCCTGCAGAGGGTGTTCACACATTTTTGTAACGATTTTGCAAAGATATATATAGAAATAAATATAAGAATTTTATTTTCTAATGTGTTCAGTCTCATAGCCCTTTCTTTGAACCATCATATTGCATCTTGATTTCAAAGATGAAAGTCCTTTTCTTAAAACATCAAGGCTGATATTGTTCCACTCCTCCATCACAATCTTCTAGTAATATAATCTTTTGTAGTAATATATGAATGTATCTTGTGTTTGCGTGATTATGGCAACGCTATACTAGGGTAATCTGCCAAGGATGGGAAGGTGCCTAGGTAGAGAACTTTCTAAGGGGTTCTAAAGCGTATTCACGTTACATCTGGAAAAAAACCTACCAAAAAACCAGACTGTTAGATCAACAGCTGCTCGATGGGACCCGATCCCGGGACCTTCACTCTTCGGCAGTCTACCATTTTCAGTGACATAACTACTGTGCGATGGTAAGGCTATAAATATATCTTAAAGTAGAAATAAAATTCAACTCATCTTCGTTTAGAAATATATTTAATTTTATATTTCAATTCCATTCATTATCACTGAAAAATAACGTTCAATAAATACTTGTCACACATTTTTGCTTTCATGCCTTTTAAGATGCAATTTATTCCAGGAAAAACTCATGTATATGTAAAAAAAAAAAAAAAAAAAGTTACTATTACATTTGTTTGTTCATCTTAAAATACACTGGAATAAAATAAGCTAGAAGTTTCTGCTAAGCTAAAGTTCCGCAGAAGTTGGTATAAAATAAGCTAGAAGTTTCAATTAAGTAGAAAATTTTACTTAATTGAAGTTTTAGACGTATTTCTTATTTTGTATGTATTAAGAAAATAAATGTATTTTGTATTTTTTCAATTTAGAAAGCATTTTGTAATTTTTTGTGTTTGAATAAATGTAATTTGTATTATGCATCGAAAATACATTTTTTTATGTATTTTGCCCAACTCTGTTTCTGTAGCTGCTTTCAAAGACCATTGCCAAGCAAGCAGTAATTATTTTTATTTCCAACGGAGGGGAGAGTATGAGGGAGCGTCCTCTAAGTGAAACTGTACTCCCCCTCTCTAAACAACGGGGGATGAGGGGGAGAAAAGCAATAAACTTTAGGTTTACCTTTGCCGATCTCTGGGAAGATAGGTTGAAACGGATGAATGCCCCTAAAATTGTCATTGACCGTAATGTATTGGAAATCTTTTGAGTGTTCCAGTAGCAGAACTATAAATGATAAAGACACTTTTTTTAATGGAGAAATTAATTTTGTAACTCTTAAAAGGATATATCACATCTCAGTCGTTTGAAATAGCCCAATACCACTAAAGTACGCTGTAATGAATTTCGGCCCATAGAGCGTAATGTATTTAGAATCTTTTGAGCCACCTTGTAGATAAAATATGCAGTCGAATCGAACCGAAAGGGGAGCGGCACAAGTAGATGTTACAACAATCCTAAATATTAAGTTTCAATATTCTATGCCTAATAGTTTTTGAGATATGCGAGTTTAATGAATTTCGGCCCATAGAGCGTAATATATTTCGAATCTTTTGGGCGGTCCTGTAGATAACCTATCCAGTCGAATGGAACCGAAAGGGGGGGGTGCACAACTAGATGTTACAGCAATCCTAAATATAAAATTTCAACATTCTACGACCAATAGTTTTTGAGATATGCGAGTTTATAATGAATTTCGCTCCATAATGTATTTTGAATCTCTTGGGAGGTGCTGTAGATAAACTATCCAGTCGAATGGAACCAAAAGGAGAGGTGCACAACTAGATGTTACACCTATCCAAAATATGAAGTTTCGACATTCTACGCCTAATAGTTTTTGAGATATGCGAGTTTAATGAATTTCGGCCATAGAGCGTAATGTATTTCGAATCTTTTGGGCGGTCCTGTTGATAAACTATCCATTCGATTGCGACCAAAAGGGGAGGTGCAAAACTAGATCATAGAACAATCCTAAATATCAAATCTCAACATTCTACGACCAATAGTTTTTGAGATATGCGAGTTACATACAACGTACGTACGTACAGACGGCACATGGAAAAACTGGTCACAATAGACTCGCCGCTGGTCAAAATGAATTGCAGATGCGTTTATAGGATCGTGCATGCTAGCTTCCGATGAGATGCATCGAAAAAATTCTTAATATTAAATTTAGAGGTAGTCAAAATCGGTTTTTTCGTCGAAATTTGGCCCCAAAAATTTTTCGGGATCACATTACTTCCTTATACTACGTACAAGGAAGTAAAAAGCAAAAAATAATAATAATTAACACACTTTATCAAATTTTATCTATTTCCTATCACGACTTACAAATAAATTTAAACATATTATGTCCGGAGCTGTGTTAGACTTAGATTCTTCATAAATATTGAATTCCGACATTTCTTTGTTGCAGGGTAATATGGAGTAAAATGAGTAATTATTCCTTATTGATTAAATATATATATTATTTTTGAATGATTTTTCTTTTTTAGCCTATGTTTTCAGACATGTGTAGGCAACATTTACACTCATCAAAAATTTCACTATGAGCTTTCGGAAGTATATGGTATAGTAATTTAAGCCTAATTGTATACCCATTTTATCGCACCACTTTAGAGCATAAATAGAAGGAAGAATATTTTTTTTTAAATTACTTTTTTCTGGTAATAGGCTGTGTAGACTGTTTTTGAATTAAAAATAATAACATAAATTCAATTTTAGGGAATATATTAATTTTTTGCAAGATTTTTGGAGACAGAAGAAAAAAACAAAGGCTCCATCAGCAGATAAAAGTTAATATGTTTCCAAATGCAATTAATAAAATTTTTAATGAGTATAAATGTCACCAACTAATGTCTGAAAATATAGGATAAAAATAAATATAATTTTAAGGAAAAACTATTTATTCTTCGATCATAAATATCTACCAATGTTACCCCCCCCCCATCGTACTTTACATATTTTATTTGGTTGTATTTGCAATCTGCTTTTGCACATATGTTAAATAAACAGAAGATAAAATTTTACTTAAAACTGAAATATTTAAAGACGCTTCACCATCTTAGAGGAGGAAGCTAAAAATTATTGTCATGAAGTACAATGAAGCACCGTTTATACGTTTTTCAAAGGATTAGGGAGAAAAACGTATAAATGAGAAAAACGTATAAACGAAATCCTCGAAAACACGTGCATTATGATTTTCGTAATAACCAACAATAAAAAGTCAGATTTAAATTAAAATACTGCATCTTATATTACTACATGAAAACAAAATACACCATAGGTATGTAATACTGACAGTTTTATTTTGAATTAGGTACAGCTAGTACTTGTATTCATATTCATTCCGCATGTAGAAAATATTTTGTAATTTTCGGCTGTATGGCTGTTTAGGAATGCACAGAAAAATGTTCATTGTACATAGTTAAAATTGCCTGCTTAACATTATCATTTAAATTGCCGAATACTAGATATTCTTGCATAAAATAAATAAATAAAAAGCTTGTTGAAAACTTGCATCACACAGTTTTTCTCCTCTTCAGTTCTACAAAATCGTATAAATGAAGTTTTTGATTTCAGAAAAACGTATAAATAAAATTATTTAACATTAAAATCCAATGGATTTCACCGGGAACATTCAGAGAAACATATGTTCACCAAATATTTTATAGCTTTATTTGCTAATTCATTGTTAATGCATATGGGCAGTTAAAATTTTTATTAAAACTTTTTTGTTCGCATCCGCAGTAAGCAATAACCAAAATACATATTTTCAGACAAACTTAATCTCTTTTAAGTTAGTGTTATCGAGTTCAGTTGGCAGTAACAATGAAAGGCAACTCACATATTTTGAAAATTAGTTATTTTTACTGAAAAAATAGAGGGAACGTAAAATAATTAAGAATACACGGAACAAAAGAAGATGATACTTTAAAGCCCGATTACTTTATAAAATCTGAAGTGTATTCTTAAAGCGTAAAATTGAAAATGGCAAAACATTTACTTAATTATGAAATAGTTACAATTGTAATTAGTGCAAAAATGACAAAACGATAAAGCATCCATCTAAAAACTCTTGGAAATATCTTTTGTGAGATATCTTTACAATTCATTAAAAGTAAGAATTTTGTTTTCAATTTACAGTTTTTCCTATCCATAGATCAATGCGGAATCTTTAAAATTAGTTATTCAGAGAAGATTTTTTTAGTTTTTATCCTTATTGGACACTTAAAGTACTCGTTTTCAATGAACGTTACATTGGTTCCAAGGGACCTTTCTTTCTAGTAAAAAAATGCACTCTTTGAACTTTAGTTTTTCTTTGATGTATCAAAATTCAATATATTTTGAAAGAAACATAATGTTTTACGGAGAAATTCTTTTCTATATTTCAAAATATCTTTTTTTGGAACGTTTTTGTGTAATTTTTTCAAACAGGAAGAGAGATGCAGAAAATAAGTATTAAAGTCAAAGCAAGAAATCAAAGTATAAAACTTTTTTCGTCGGTACTTTCTAATTCTAGCGTTGCTATAAAGACGCGTGTGCAATCTTTGAAATGTGTGTGCTATTCGAAGTAGGCCAAATAAGCATGATGATTTGGCATGATTGCACTTTAACTTTGCTTAAACTGATGTTTTCTGTTATTGACAATGTTTCAGCTGTTTGTGTTCCTGTCTTGTATCTGAAAAGAATTCAATTTTCAGTATTACATTAAATGAATGATAAGCACAATGTACATTATTGCTATCCATGGAAACAGGTACTTTCAAATAACTAAGAGTTTTTTTTTTTAAGAATTTTGAAAAACTGACTGTTTAATGATTTGTGTTGGAGTCTTCAAACGTAAAGTAGGATTTTAGATAATAAATTAATTCAGTTAGTAAAAAAATGATACAACTGATTTCATTTAAAGCTATTACTCTTTGTTAGGGCTATTATTTTATCCACACTTTTCTACAGCTGAGATTCAAATGCTAAAAATAAAACTGACAGCTAAAGGAGCTCTGAAAGGAATTGTTAATCGCATAGCCGTTTCACAATACTTCTCTCAGAATTAGTAATTAAAGCGTGTTCCGTATTAAAAGCAGACTTGGAGATGTTTAACAGAAAAAAAATAATTTACTTGTTTATGGAAAAACATTAAAAAGAAACCACAGCACTTAAACAGCATTTGCTGAAAACCTGAAACATAGCTGAAATTTCATCCATAACTTACCAAATTGTAGTACCGCAGCAACATGACTTCTCCTGAAACATAAATTGTGCCCACTGATGCATAACAGGAATGCATCAATGCATTAATTGCCCATTGCATCAATGAATTTAGATAAGTCAGTAACACTAATGAAAGAACTGTATCTAACTGTAGTAATACATCTCTCGCAAAGTGCCGTTAATAATTTTGGAAGCAAAAAGGTCTGTTATAGCTAGCGAGGTTAAAAATTATGATGTATTGAAGAAATAACAGATTGTCCAGTATTCAAAAGATATTAGTTAGTAAAACTAATAGCTATCGTTTCCTGTTACTGACGATAAATGTCGCTGTTTAGGGAAAATTTTAGCTGGCTGACAAGTCAACAGACTAAGTACGTAAGTACCGAAAAAAACAAACAAGTTAGTATCTTGAGCAATGACCAGTTGAAGGGGATTGGGAGGACCAAGCCTTTATTGTTTATAAAAGGAATTTAAACCAGTACTCAGCCTTTTACATTTAACTTGATGTTGGATCCTTGTGTAGGAGAGGATAAAGGTAAAAATAATAACTATATTTAATTTCTTTCAAAGCTTCCTTGATTCGATTCACCAATTACTTGAGCGTTTTTGCTCTCAAGTAATTGGTGTCTTGCTTCCTTTTTTAGACATAAGCATTTGTTCTTCTTTCTTAGTTACTCGTTGTTCAGAAAAGCAGATTTGAAAATATTTATCATTTGTGTTTCAGAAACTTCAGAAAAGTGTATGTTGAAACATCTTTTATATTCCTTTAAAAAAATCTCAGTTTTATACCATGCCTATGCCATCAATGTAACACGATTTAACTTGTAACAATAGCTTTTAAATTCTACAGTTTGATTGCTTTTCTGAGATCAAGAATGAAATAAAAAATTATTCCCGAATAACCTGCAACAAAAGCAGTGAACATACTCCCAAAACAATCGCTCTTTTGTTGTCTTTTGCAGTAAAAAACAGTTTTCGCAGATATTCTTTTGTGAGACACAATTTTATACTTCTTTTACAGCCTTACCTTATTGTTATTATTCAATTGTTGCAGCACCTTAAGAAAGTACTTAAGTGAAAGTGGGCTGCATAATATAAAATAATACAATGAATTGAATTGAATAATTAACCAGAATATATTTTGTAAGTGTAATAAGTATGATACTTAAAAAATGTTATTACCAAAAAAAAAATCAAGCTTCCTTGCTTCATATCTAGTTATTCGGAAATATAAAATTGAATTGCATCGAAACTTTCCTCTTTATCAAAATAAAAATTAATATATTACAATTTTAACATTAATGAGACAGTAAATTTCTGATAAAATGAGAAGTTGTGCCAGTATAAAAATTTTACTCATGTTCTATAGTTAAAATTATATTGTTATTGTTTCTCTACCTTATTCTGAAATCCTATTACAAATTTACGGAAATTGGTTTACAATTTTCTCATCCAGCAAACAACTCAAGCTTTGAGTTCCAAACGATTTCCAACCGTGGAGCTCAAAAAAACTCAATAATTTTCTTCATCTTACGCGATTTGTGGCATAAATTACACTCACCCTACCAGAATCGACCGTTGATTAATCGTGTAGGTAAAACAAACGTTACCAGTGTCATTACTTCATCTGTCTTTTAACGACTTTCTCTGAGTTCTTTTGTTATTTCACACCGAGGTGGATTTTGATGCAGAATTAACGCAAAATAACGCAAGTTATATGTCTGATTAAACGGAAAGAAAATACAAATCTCGTAAGTAAACGATTTCAATTAACTGTTGTTGCCACAAAAGTGCAATTTTAATCCTTTAAAGATCATATTACTTTCGAAGAAAGCTGTCATAAGAGCCTTTATTTTTTATTCAGAAAATTGTGCAAAAATAAGTGCATGTGCAATATATGTATTCGTTTTAAGGCTTTTAACATCTTTTAATTGCAAAAGAAAAAAAAAGTTACATTTCTAGGAAAAGCCAACATTTACGGGTTTTGAGACTTAATGTGTGTTTTCTATTAAGCAGGGATTAATTAAAAATATGTTTTAACACTTAAAAAGATTTTTTTTTAAACTTACTTCAGAAAATAAATAAATATTTGTAAAATTTTCTTTGAACATAAATAAAAAAGTTAGCTAAGATTCCGCGATGCATATCCCAAATGCACGTATTTGAGTAGTGCCATAGTGCTACCACCTTTTTAAAAATAAACTATCTCCGAATTGTTAGAAATAGTCTGGTACTGTCATTTGTTGCGTAAAATGAGATATAAAAAAAATTCGTGCGTAAGAATTGAAATGCTCTTATTTTTCTAGCGCATAACTTTTGAACACTATTGAATGGAAATATCGCGGGCACCAGAAATAGAGGGAGAAAGCTTAGCCCGTGATTTTGAGAGCCAGGGAGAAGGGGTTAAAGAAACTTCATAGAGGAGGATCGAGAAAACGTCTTCTTTAAATAAAACTTTAGAAATTATTAAGTTACTTAATAATTTCTAAAGTTTCATTTAGAAATCTACATATACTTAATTATACTTAGTCTACATATACTTAACTACTACATACACTTAATTGTACTTAGAAATCTACATATACTTAATTATACTTAGTCTATATATACTTAACTACTACATATACTTAATCTACATATACTTAATTATACTTAGAAATCTACATATAATAATACATAGATTTCTAAATGAAACTTTAGAAATTATTAAGGTACTTAATAATTTCTAAAGTTTCATTTAGAAATCTACATATACTTAATCTAAACTCTTTGATTATTCCAGCCATGTCTGATTCTGTACAATTTGTGAGAACCTCCTCACAAACAAAATATGCACTTTAACTCTTTAACAGTGTTATATATTTTAAAAAATTCATCAAAATCACAGCTTTCTATTTAATTTATTCTTTATATCCATACATATATTATAATTGCTCCCCCGCGAAATAAGGATATTAATATTAAAATTTTCAATGCAATAACTTCGATAGAAATGTACTTCATCTGAGGCTGAAAAATCGAAAAGATACTCTTCATTACGTACAAATCAGAAAAGAGAGGGGGGGGGCTCTAAAATTACCGAAAAATGTGAAAATGTGAAAAAAATACAAAGTTTAGCTAACTGTTCGAAACTGAAACTCATTCACAATGCGCCCCTCTAGAACCTGACCACGCGTTCCACTGAAATCTAAAATAATAATGAGATCAGCGATAAGGTATTACTGTTTATTAGGAGTTTAAGGAATTAGTTATAAAAGCTTCCTCCCCTTCCTCTCAAAAAGAATGAAAAAAAGGGAACATATATAATTTTTCTTCTACCCGAAATGAGTTCGGGTGTGGCTACTCCTAAAAATTTGAGTTGCCCGAAAAGTACTCGACAGACATTAACAAGACGTTACAGCATCTCGCCTACTATACATAACCCTAATGAGATTTACATCATTCCGTTTCATCAGTAGCTAATATTTTCCCAAATTGTCACTTATTTCAGAATGTACTATAGAGCAGCGTTTCCCAGCCGGTGGGGCGAGGTCCCCTAGGGGGTAGCAGAACATTTTCAAAGGGGGGGGAGAAAAACAGGCAAAGAGCAAGTGATAATGCATGTTTTAAGAATCGTTTTATTTATTCTTATTTTTACTCAAAAATATATCTATATTTTCAGTTAAAATGTTCATTCAAACTTTATAGATAACATTATTTCGTATAAAAGGCGACTAAATGTTATTTGAAGAAGAATAAAAAACTGAATGTATGCTAAAAAGTATAAGGGGGGGGGGGGGACACCACCAGAAGTCAGCCTTTGTTGCGGGGGAGCGATGTTCATTTCTGTGAGGAAAAGGCAAATAGAGTATAATTTGGAAATCCTGCTCTACAACGATATTTTGTGGTCACAAAATATCTATACTTATGTAGAGAATGCTAATACACTGTACACACCAGGCAGTTTTTAAAGCTAATTTTTATGATTATTGGCATTTTAGCACAAGTGTTTAACTGTGTAAATGACCTAAATGAAATTGTGAGGGATCAACAATGTATATAAAATTCGTAGAATCCTTTATATAAGAGTATTATTAAGTAAGAATATTTGACCCTAATTTTTTTAAAGAATTTTTTTTAATTAGCTACCATTGTAATAAAATTTTCAAACGTTGAAAAGCTTGATGTATAAACGTGATCTCTGGTTTCCATACATGAAACAATACATCAACTGTGTTGTTTTGAAGTGGTTCTTCGACTGATTTTTGCTTGCTATCTCAGAATTGAATCATAAAAAAGAATTAGCTGTTTTAAAAATCTGAAAATTTAATTTTTAGATTTTTAAAATGGTTTTAAAAATTCATGTTTTTGAAAACTTTAAAAGTTTATTAGTTCTTTCCGTGTGCGCAGTTTTGTGTGTGAAACAAAGGAACAAACACAAGCAGCTATAAAATTAATAAAAACTTTATATAATAACACACATAAAATGGTACTTATGTGTTATTATATACCATAAATAAACACACACACATACCATTTATTATGTGTATATGTTTATTTATGCATATTATTATACAAAGTTTTTATTAATGTTTCATTCTAACACCAGTTTTCTTGATTTTTCTTGTTGTTACAAACAGATATATATAATCTGTTTATATTTATTGTCTGGTTATTTATCTATAAACTAGTAACATTAGATCTGTTCGGGAACCGATAATATTTTGAACGATTTATTCTTTAAAACAACTTTTGAACAATTTATTCTTTTTATTTATTTCATTTCACGAATAAATTATGTGAACCATAATGATATGATAAAGACAGATTTATAAAAAATTCAACAAGATATCTCAGTGCTGTATTGTACATGAATATTGATCATGACCTCTCTTGTTTCTTCGTATAAAATTAGAACAAGGTCGTATCTTATATCATCATCACAACACCAGGAGTATTTTTTCCGTCTCATATTATAGCGCCTTTCTTATTTTATAAACACAATTAACGAAATGCTTTTCGAAAAATGAAGTTTTAAATTTAATCACTTTAGCACAATGAATTCTACAAAAATATATTGCACTCCGATCACAATGCATGAGAACATGTCTTCATAGCCTTCAGCAAAAGTACTCTAATTCAGTGTTATTACTTTATCTTTGCCTTTTAACGGCTTTAAGCTTGTGTTCTTCTTTTATTATTTCACCCCGAGGTGGAAATTCGCGCGAACAGAGTTAAACACGGAATAACGTAATAACACGTTTGATTAAATGGAACGAAAACACAAATCTCGCAAGAGTGAAAGAATTCAATTAACTGTTGTTGCCACAAAAGTGCAAGTTCAAAGAAACTTTATTTCATATTTGCCGATTCAATTTCGAAGAAGCGAATCTAATTAGGAGTAGAAGCTGGAAGGGTATATAAATATTATTCAAAAGATTCAAAACTAACCGGAGAACGTTTTTTAATATTCGAAATGAATCGCATGATACATATTTTCCGTGTGTTTAAAAATGAGTAATTATCAAAATAGATAAGGAATTCTTGTAATTCGTTGTTCAGAGTATAGAAACGCATGAGAAAGCTTTCGTACAATTTATATTTATGTCTTAAAAGTTGTTCGTAAAAAGTAATTTATTTGTAAATGTGTTTAATGTGTTTTCTTTAAAAATAAGTCATTTGATTTTTGGAAATGTTTAGCTTTCGTAAAAATGCAGTTTAAGCAGTGCCAAATTGTTATGAAATGCTCTTTTAAAATATGTAGTTAATAGCATATAATAGGGTATTACCCAGACAGCACATAAGCTTAAATCAAGTTTGACATTTCTTTGAATTTGACGCATTAATGCAAGCTTGACAGTTCAACTCATTCTAAGCTGGCAGCAAGCTTGTAGGAGTCAAGTTGAATTGTCAAGTTTAAATGCAGCTTGATTTAAGCTTGAAAATTGATACTCGCGTGATTTTTCCTTTTTAAAGGAGCGTTGATGGCACCATCTGCGAAAGAGAATGGACATTATTTGTCTAGCGTCCTAATATTTGCTGAAAGTTCGTAAAAGATGTGTTTTATTTTATATTACCAGTGCCATATTACCGGCAGGGCAAACGGGGCAACTGCCCAGGGCCTACAGAATTTAGGGCCCAAAAATCTTACATCTTACACTTTTGTAATTTTAAAATAAAATTCCAAAGGATAAAAAAAAAAATTCAGAAGTTAAATAATTTTTTTAATTATAAAGTATGAATAATGAAAATAATTCAAATTTAGATTTGTATAAATTAATTTTAACTTATTTTTAATTCTTCGAAATGCTCTATATCAATATAGCATACCAATATGTAGGAAAATAACCACATTTGTAAAGAGAATTTTTAGCTTTAAAAAATAGCAAAATTTTTCAATTATTTGTTATTTTAAGAAATGTTTACAAAAATGACTAAAGTGTTTGTATTCCATACATGTTAGCAACTGTGATATAGCATTTCGAAGTAACGTTTAACTATCTGTTTCTTTCATTTCAGATTACTTAACACAAAATTTGTGTTAAGTAAACCCATTCTATATTTCCAAATATGGAAATTCTTCAAAATAAAATACAATTATACTACGAAGTTGATTTCAAAATCAGTCGTTCGTCTCGATTTTGGCCAGCAGTATTGCTTCATGAGTGTTGCGGTACTGAAAGTTTTAAAACGTGTTTTTTTTATTTTAATTTTGATTTTAATTTAATTTATTTTTATGCATTATTTTAATTCTGATGCATCCCATGGAAAAATAAAAGAAACAAATAACACATCGCCCACTTATCAATTTGGCGAGAAAACAGCGTGGTAAGTCACTTCAAACTTTAGTCATAGCTGCACAAGGCTACGGTGGTGGAATGGATAGCGTGCTCGACTGCGGAGCCAAAGGCCCCGGGTTCTATCCCAGCGACGAACACTCAATGGAAACAGATTAAATAAAATTGAAATTTCAGCGTAGAGGGGGAAAATGCGCGGGAAAATAAATTATGTGGGGCGCGTTAGCCAGCGGGCGCCCCGTGTATTTAAAAAAAATTTTTTTTGGAAAATTTTTTAAGCTTGAAATCTCAAGCTTGAAATGTCAAGCTTAATGCAAGCTGGGCAAGTGTAAAGTAGAACACTTGATTCAAGCTTGCATCAAGCTTACACGATTGGAATTTTCAAGCTTAATTCAAGCTTATTGACTTGATAAATCAAGCTTGCTGCAAGTTTGATGCAAGTTTGCTGTGCTGTCTGGGTACTTATGTATAATAATTATTTAAAATGTTGCCTATAAAGTATCATAATTGTTTTTCTAATAAGACTGAATTTTATTGATAACCAATAAGATGACTATGAAAGCAATTTTTAAGAAATGGGGGGCTTTAGGCTCCAAATGACAGCACAAGTATAAAAAATAATTATTTATATTTGATACAAATAAATTTTTGCCATATGATTGAAATATTTATATTCTAAAGAAACAATGCAGTTTAATAACTTAAATTCTGCATAAAATAAAGTCAGACTTTTTTGTAATCGGAATGAATAGGGGCAGGGCCGTAGCTATATATTTTTAATGAGAGGAATCCAGTGATGGAGGGGGTTGGTGGATCATTATTAATCCCCCAACCCCCCCCCCAATGTTGCCAACCCAACATTGGGGGGGGGCAATCAAATTCAAATAAATTTTATAGTTCAAATCTTACATTTCAAATCAAATTCAAACAAATTAAACCAATCAAATTTTATAGATATAAAATTTGATTGACAGTAAATTTTACTGTAAACATGTGGTAAAATTTTTCGATAGCACTAAATATTTTTAAATTCTTTATAATAAATTGTGCTTTTTACGAACTGAATTATAGAATTTACGAAATTAACATTTTTTTTTTTTTTAATATAAAGGTTTTAAAATTTATATAAAATTTAAATCTTTTTTACCGGTACCATTTTGAGAAATAGATTCAAACAGTGAATATTCGGCTATGATTAGTGTTCGTGTGTAGACTAAAGTGGTTGTCCAGACCCTCTAAGCTCCCCCTCCTTTATATGCATCCGTGAATAGGGGTAAAAAATCAATTTAAATTATTAATTTTAAAATGAAACATTTTTTATGGTTTTAGCTAAAATTTGTTAAATTAAAATTTCTTGTTACATCACTCACATTTTAACCAATTTAATTGCCCACTTTTTTTTTTTTTTTTCAATAATTTGCGCAATACTTTTTCTGCGAGAATAACTTTTTTGTTTTCGTGTATTGTAGTTGTTAAACTAACGATACTTTAATAACTGTAAAAAAAAAATATGCTGTAATGTCACTCAAAAGTAAAGGCCAGCAAAAGAACGTTTTTCAGGGTGAAGTTCTTTTTAAACTCGCTAGCCTACAATCGTCATAAAAAGCAGGTAGGTGGAATTGGCATAAAAACAAGCTTTTCTTTTAAATGATTGTATTCAAAATTATTAACTGAAATAGTACTACCGTTTAGTGTATAATTAAACGTAAAATAACTGTTACACTTGAATATATTATTGAATTAAAATAAAGCAATATATCACTTTTAAACAACATGAAGGTTTTTGGAGTTTCAAATTTTTAGTATTACAGAAGAATATTAAACTACACTTTTCTTTTTCTCTTAAATATTTGCCATTTGAAATGTTTGAGTAATAGGAAATTTGTATTATTTTTCTATAGCATAAAATATTATTCCTCAGTTTAATAATGATGCATAATTATAATGATCAATACAATGTATGTGCTTTAAGGGATTGTATATGCTTCTAATTTTAAAGGACCGAAGCATTAAAAAAAAAACGAACCTGTATTTAATCCAACTTCTTGTAAAATATTTTCGATTTTTCTATTATAGTCTCATTACACCAGCAGTTAAGAATAAGGATACTTTTACTTTAGTTTTTGGTAATTAATTTTCATAAAAAGTGGTCTGCTGACTTAAACAGGTATGGGTAACCTTTGGGAAATTGAGGGCCAACTTTAGAATGGCAGCAAAGTCACTGGCCGTATAATTGGGATTTGCACGGGATTGTGAATGGTTTTATACGGGGTTTTGATATGTTCCGCTGGCCGGATCAAAAGCCCGGGCGGAATAGAGGTTGCTTCTATATGACTTATTGAAAACGAATTAATAAATCTTAATCATTTTTTCTGCCGTCTATTTGGGGTTTTTTTTTTGTAGAGATAAATCTTTATTAACTGTCCAAGGCAAGATTTTTTTCAAACGCGATAATTGAAAGTGCTTCTTTAAAAAAATATCTTATTTATAAATCTTCATGACTTGCTTCTAAAAAAAGAGAGCCAATCAGCGAACGCTACTTCTTCTCTCGTAGCATCAGTTAAGGCCGAAGCACGCCAAAACCGTCCCAGTCTAAACATAACTTTATTTATCATTTTATATAGTAAATGGTATGAATAGGTAAGGGATTGCTTAAAACGGTTTGAAGAATGTTTATAAGTGTCTTAAATAATTGAGTGTGTGTTTCAAACAGTCGTATTTATGCCATATTTCACAACCCGAAATTTTCCTTTACCGGAGGGATCTTGGAACATCAAGATTCCACCATATCATAATATTTTCACGATTATTATATTACATCATTATTGTACTATTTATAACCAAAACAAAATCGGTCGAAAAAAATATAAGTTATTTCTTAATTTTGTTACAAAAACAATCCATTCAACCACCATAATGAACTCCTGTTTAAAACTTTCTATTACTTGCTTAATATTCCATTAGAAGACTTCTGAATTAAAATGCATGAAGATGCGTGTAACATGCTCTTAAGCCATTAGTGATGGAAAGTTAAAGACCTCTTACCTGCTAAGGCCCTTTAAAGGCATTTTAATTCTCTCGCTTTTAACTTTTAATAAATGTATATGCATGTGAACTCACCCGTCGCTAAAAGCGCATCCGTTTATTCGTGAATATATTTCAAATCCGGCATATCACGAGCAAGAATGTGTATTCGACTTATAATTGGGATAGTACGCAAATGTTACAGAAAGTAAGTACGCTATCCCTCTATAAGGGTAATTCTTTAGATTACTTTTTGAAAATATTACTCTGGATTTATATTCTCAATAATTAACTGGAAAAAAGGAGTTAAATTTCATTGCTAATACAGGGTGTTTCGTAACAGATGAGTAAAATTTACACACCCAAATAAACAACTTTGATCAAATAATACATGGTCCAAATTAAAATGCAAAGAGATTAGAGGACGCTGAAAGTGATGTTTTGATGAGACAGGAGCGCATAAAGAACGATTAATTACAAAAACAAGTTTAATGACACGTGATTCATGCTTTCCCACGGATGTTTAATCACGAATAATCGGTGACCACAGATTCGGACTTTTTCTTCGGCCAGAACACTTTGTCGGTGTAAAATATCTTACGTTCCTGAAACTAGTGCTGATATATATGTTGAATGATGTTTTCTACATTTCTGCAGCGTAACGTGGTTCCAGCAGAATGGAGCACCAGCCCATTACAAATGAGAGGTGTGGAGTTATCTGTGTGTAACCAATGGATTGAGGAAGTTCGTCCTGTAGCTTGGCCACCTTGCTCTCCGGATCTTTCATATCTCGATTTCTTTTGTGGAACAGCTGAAAGCTCTTTTACTCATGAGACTCCCATTGGATCTGCAGAAGAACTTGTCATCATTTTCGGCCGCTGCAGGGAAAATGCGTCATACGTCTGGGGTGTTTCAGTCTGTTCGCCAATTCTTTCTTCGCCATTGTACTCCGTGCATAGCCGCGGCCGGTCCTATTTTGACCACTGATCACTATTCAATAAATTTGTTTTTTGTAACATAAGAGTCCTTTGCATGTTTTTGCCCTGCATAAGAACATAAACTTCGGCTCCTTGTAGCGCCAGTGCATTGTAATTCCGATCATGCATTCCTTAATGAAAGTTGTTTGTTTGTGTGCGCCTATTATCACTTCTTAAAGTTTTGTCGATCTTTTATGAAACATCCCTATATTCCATCTTTGTTATGGCTTATAGAGCTCCAAAATTTTGCAGTGTTTGAATATTTTACGTATTAAGGAAACCTAAACGACCCTCAAACAAGAATGTTTATCAGTCCATATATTTTGTTAGCACATCATAAATTGCGATAATAACGATTGTTTAAATGAATGTATAATATTAAATGAATAGGGATGGTTGCGAGACAAGACGAGACAGAGATTTCTAGTTGCTGGGCAAAATAAGATGGCCTTTTTTTCTCATTATTACGAACTAGGTATTTTGTAAGATCAGAAAAACTTTTGAGAGACAGCTCTATTTCCTGTCTCGTAATCATCCTTAGAAATGAAACTGAGAAGCAAGACGGATAGTTCAAAATTGCAATTCATCGGAACATCTTTTCACGGGGCTTTTTCCACTGCAAAATACAAAATTAAGGAAGCTGGTCATCCTAAGCAGAATATAACCTTCGACGTTCACGTATGCTCTCAAAAATTATAAACTACCTATCCTTTTTTTAAAAATAACAAAGTCTTCTTTGGAGACCTGAAAGAGGTCCTTGCGTAGGAAACCCCTGTGTGCGGTCAAAATAATATAAACACCTCTCCCCCCATCCGGTAAACAGTTTTCGTGAAAGGTTTGAAGGTCAGCTCCCGACCAAACCGGCAAATTTGTTTTAACCAATTACTTTTTTAATTTTCATAAATTAGTTATTTCATTTTTGAAATTATTGTGTTAAATCAAACAGAATATACAACATTAATAATTTGTTTTAATGAATTTTTTAAAGGTAAATACAAAGGACAATGAATGGACTGTTTAAATTTATCAAAACTGCACAGCTGTTGAAATGCGTAACTAGGGCAAATTGTAATTGAGAAGCAATTTTGCATCATCTGCTTCAAATTCAAATCACTAACCTAACAATTTTTTTTCGATTTTTTTAACGTATCCTTCCCCTAACAAAGAAAAATTCTCTGTACCGTGATGTCCTACTCCTGATTAACAAATGTTTTTTCAATACTTTGTTTTCTGCCCAACTTCATCGTACTACAGAGCTATTGTTCGGCAGAGGCAGAGTGTGGAGGTCTTGAAAAGAAATTCCATCTATCTCTATACACTTTAAAAAGAAAGAAAAAGGGAAAAAAAATAGTTTAGGTGCTTTTCATTACCTTCATATATTCATTTGATCGATGGAATGATCTTTCAAAAGTGAGTAGACAAAAACATTCGATAAAAACGTATTGAATCATGACGCATAAAACTCCTATTTTTATATTTTAATGAATGTATGTTAAGCTGTATAACGCATTTCGCTTCGTAAGCAGTTTTACTATTTTTTAGAACATAAAATTATTCAGCTACTGTGCTCTTCTATGTTCAGATTAAATTTTTTGAATAGCTGGATCGAACAATCATTTATACTTTTTTCAGAAGACAAAAGAGATGCAAAAAATATATAAATTTTTAAATTAAATTAAACTTAAAATTGGGTGTAAAGCGTATCCCCTAATATGTCTCTTTTGTATGAATAAAAACAATTCTGGCAACATGCACGATATGAAAAGCTGGTGCTCTTAACCATATTAAAAGATGTTAGAAAAAGTTTTTCCTTTTGTCCGGAGATAGAATCACCTTGAATCTGAAAATATTTGCGATAGCAACTTCTTCCGTTTAATTAACGGTATATAGATATATTTAAAGCAAAAAAAAAACAGCATGACAGTGTGTTTGGATCACAGTAAAGTGCATTACAGTATAAAATGCAATTAAAAGCTTTGTAAAATAATGACATAAAAATGTGCTCATTAACAATATGACTATACTGGAGAAGTAGGCCGATGAACGTAAAGAGACGAAGGTAGGTTGGTATAAATTGTCACATATTGTATAGAATCTGGAAGAGAATCAACACTGCGTTGTGTAGAGTCAAAAAAAGGCATCGAGCTCCGTAGAGAGCATTAAGATTTACCTGCGAATGCGGCGCAGTTAAAAAAGATTTTTGTTAAATCGACATCGTAATTATTTCACTTCGAATGAGAGAGAACTGAATCCGATTTCATAAGAACGCCGGGAAATCAGATTAGGTAACAAATGTACGGACGTAGGTTCACAAGAGAAATATGCACCCTAATAATTCATGACCTCCATAATCACGTTGTGGAAAAACACACATCTTCCTAGCGCTTGTCGATTCCATATTTTACCGGACGGAAGCACAGAAAACTTAGAAACATTAATAAAAAAAGCATTATGAAGATGATACTCTTGAGGAAGCACAGAACACACGATGGAGATGCTGCATGTATTTTATTAGATTTCAGTCGATGTCACAAAGCAGTCACATACTATTACTAAAATTATTACACTTTTACAATAATTGCGGTTTAACTACGCTGTTAAAAATATATTATACACGAGCACATTCACAACATTGGAGCTTGGGGAAGCATCTTATAAAAATTACTGCGTTGATGCTAAAGCGGCCTGGCATCTCGGTGGGCGAAAGCCTCCGTCACCAAAAGTGAGCGGCATAGATGCGAATCCGTGCAACGCGTCGGTGGGCAAGGCCTCCTCACGTGAAGTGAGTGGCTTGCACCACCGAAAACAACTGCTAACTGCCAAAAAAACCGTTAAACATATTTCTATAGAAAAGGGAGCTCGATCTTTCTCGAACAATCTTAGCAGGTGTTTTACGATACGCCGCAATATGCTCCTTGCGCAGCAGGGCAAAACCGCAAGAGAAACACATCTGTTTCAGCGGAGCAGAAAAATATGCGAGCGAAGGGGGTGTTATGATTATTATTCTTTTAGCAGGAGAAAAACAGGCGTCAACTGTTATTTTATTTCAAAGCAGCTGATAAGAGTGAATGATTCAGAAGTACGTTAATGCGCTGTAATTGAGAAGGCTAAGAGGAAAATTGAAAGCTTTAAAAAAATGTTATTGTTAAAAACTTTTAAATTAAATTTAGAATAGATTATTAGTTTAAATTTAGACAATATTAATTAGGATTTGTATTAATAAATTTTCATTTAAAAATATGCACGTTGTGTCAACGTGACCATTAGTCTCTCCACACGACCAGAAAGGATAGAATACATTCCGTTCTATCATTTCTGCTTGTGTCAGTGTGGAACTTAAGTACAACAGAAGAAGGATATGCTACCTTCTGTACTATCCGAAAAGATCATATCGTCGATAAGTACCCTTTCATATGAGTTATTTTAAAAAGTTTTTATTTTTAAATTTTTATCCTCAATTTTTGTTGAGTGTTCTTGTTACATTGCAATACTCTCTCAGTGGCCTAGTGATTTGCACATTGCACTGACGTTCCACAAATTCTACGTTAGATCCTCGGGTTGGTCAAGGTTGCCTCAGCCTTAAATTTCCTTAGTTACTAAACTTGATTAGGGATATAAATACTCGGGGTGCAATTCAAGCTGACAGTTTGTCCGGGCCATATAATTCTGTACCCCAGGGCCCATGGTCGAGAAGGCGTGACTTGGTATCTCTGTCCTTATATGATGTGTTGTACTAATGGTACATTTCGATTTAGAATGTGTAAGTGGTATGATAATTGGAGAGCTTGAGTGGATGAGCATATTAAGTAACATTTTTTAATGGAAATTTCCGGGTAAGGACTGCGTTAAATATTAGACGTTCATTGGTTCTGCCAATTTTTATTATAAGGAGCTTTCACTGGAAGATATTGTGTACAATAATAAAGAATGTTCTAGTAAAATTACTTTATATTTGAAATTTACTAAATTTTCTTTTAACATGTACATCTTATCATTTCTTCAATTATCACACGTAATTCCTGTAGTGGTTTTAGTAAGTACATGTAAGCATAGATGACAGCACCACACAGGATTCCAATCGTAAGCTCTGGTGTAGAGATTATGTTTATTTGTATTCGTAACCATGTTCGTATGTAAACAAGAATGTTTGTACAAATAAGTAAATAAACATTCCAGAAAATATACTACAATGCCTTATTACATATTCAAAACACAGAGTGTCCGAAATTAAACGACCCTTGTCTACAGACGAAGCTATTGTTAAAAAAGTTGTGGCATTTTGTGCAGGACGTAATGAAGGTACGGAATTTGAGCGAATAAAAGAAATCGTTCAAATGTTCGCCACCAGGGGGCGTTTTTAATGAATTACACATTTAGACTACGTTTATGATAGCTTACAAATGTTATTACAACAAAACATGTTCAACATGACGGCCATCATTGTCAGCTACCATCTGGAATCTTAAGAGAGCATGTTCCCTTGCTGTCCGCTGTGTGCTCAGGGAATGTTGCGAGCATGTTGTGAAATGCTGTCTTTAAGATTACAGAGGTAGAGCCCGCGGCCGCCAGACCTTCGTCATAGTATAAAAGCTGAAACTATCTCTGCGCATATTCCCCAATAGAGGTAGGAACAATCGGCCACTGTAAAGTTTGGATGATCGTGTCTTTGGCAGGTAACAGGTGGCAAAGGTGTATAAAATTGCAGAAAATTTTCGTCATTTCTTAAATCTTAATTTTTTTATATGTTCTTCTTCGCAGTACTAAAAATCACTTTATCCCTTTCCAGACACTTTTCCATCGTAGCAAACCCCCGCCAGACAACCTCAAAGTCATGGAAAACGTAATTCTATTACGAGCGCGCTGCAGCATCGTAAGAAAGCTCAGAAGTAGTAGTATAAAATATGTTTGGCACTTTGTGACAGCTTGACGTACTTCGTCGCGGGAGTTACGAACACAACAGTTTTCCATGACTTTGAGGTTGTCTGGCGGGGGTTTGCCACGATGGAAAAGTGTCTGGCAAGGGATAAAGCGATTTCTAGTATTGCGAAGAACATATAAAAAATTAAGCTTTATGAAATGACGAAAATATTCTGCAATTTTATACACCTTTGCCACCTGTTACCTGCCAAAGCCACGGTCATCCAAACTTTATAGTGGCCGATTGTTCCTACCTCTGTTGGGGGGTATGCGCAGAGAAAGTTTCAGCTTTTATACTATGACGAAGGTCTGGCGGTCGCTGGCTCTTAGACTATTAGGCAAGTTCTTGGATTATCACGACTTACCAAACGTTTCAAACTCCCCCGAAGCCGAAAGTTGCATGGATTGAGGTCTGGGACCGGAGAGGATCAGAGAATGGTAACCTAATGGCGAATATTTTAACTAATTTTTTTATTCGCTCAAACAAATTCTCATACCTTCATTATGTCCTACACAAAATTTCATAACTTCTTAACAATAGTTTCATCTGAAGACAACTTTAAAATAGGGTCATTTCGAACACCAAGTATAAAAATTGTTTCTCCAAACAGATTTTAATCTTTAAATAAAATATTTTTTAAATAAGGGAGGGGCTAACAGTTTTAAGTAAAACAAAATGACAAATATCCAATACTTTTTTACTCATATAAAAATTATTCCGTATTCTACTCAGATTTAACATAATATCTGTACATGTTTCATATTTATCATAAATGCATAATTATTGATGCTAGAAAGAGTGGGGACGCTTATCGAGAAATAATTGAGCCTCTTTCATTTCATTTTAGATCGCAACTTTTACATCGCTCTTCTTGCGAGTGAAAGCTTTGTTTCTTTCGTCAGCACAGTCCCTGATTTAGGAAATGTTTTTTCTGTACTTATTTTTTTTTAATTTTCTTTTGCCCAACTTTTTCGAAAAATATCTCTGCAAAACGATAGAGGAAGAGTCGGAGGGAGGACGCGTGAAAAAGATAGCAAAAGAACTTCCATTTCTCTCTTTTATATTTTGGTGGTTATATTTTTGATTACCTCACATATTCATTTGATCGATAAAATGATATTTCAAAAGTGAGCAGACGAAAGCATTCGATAATTACTTATTGAACAGTAAGTTATAATAGTCAAATTTTAATGTCATATGGGATATATGTTATCTTATAATCAATGCTTCAACAGTATTCTTTAAAAACGAATTTACCTGATTTTGTTATGGCATCTTTTTAAAATATTTTCATTATTATTACTATTCATTTCCACGTCTTGTTTCGTGTTTCTATATACCGGATGGTTATAAAATAAGTATCTCTATTTAAAGCTGTCTGTAGCTTGAAGTAATAATCCGAATTGAGACAAAATCGGCGCACTTACTTATCAAGATGGGGGAGAAAAATGGAATAATAATAAAAATAGTTGCAAAAATCGCCGATAGATGGCGCTGCTAGTGAAAACGCTGTTGTAATCATCAGTAAAATCAGGAAAAGGTTATATCTGCCAGTAACGTGATACCAAATGCCTTTTAGTTTGAAAGATCGCGCTTTGATTTTAAAACCATTCTACGTTAACAGCTTAAACGCTTACATTCCACAATTGAGCAGGCCGTGCACCGCCAGGATTGTGTCGTCTAGCTCAATGGCCATGTGGAACCTGAACTTGATTGGCATTTTTTATTTTTGTATTACACAATACACATTCAAAAACGCCATCTGTCTACATCTATGGATATACAGCTGTTTTGACGTTATCCAAAAATCTCGCGAAGTTTGTCGTCTATACATCGCCGAATTTGGCGCAAGACATACTGTTATATTGGAGAGTTCTATAACCAAGGCATTTGGCATGATTTGTATTTCTTGTTTAACTAACATATCTGCTTAAGGTTGCCACGAATGCATAATTATTGGTGTACGAAAACACATTCTCACTAAGGAATAATGCGGAATCTTTGTTTTTCATTTCAGATCACCATCTAACGATCTAAAAGTATGAAGAAAAGCATTTTTTGACATCTTTTTATTTTGCCCTCTTTCCTTAACAAGGAAAAAACTTTTTGTTGCTTAGTGTCCTACCCCTGATTAAAAACAGTTTTTTCAGTTACTTTTTTTTCATTCTCTGCCGCCCAACTTTATCGTTCTACAGCGTTATTGTTCGAAAGAGTGGAGAGGGCGTGAAAATAAAAAAAAAAGCTCGAAAGAACTTCGATTTCTCTCTGCAGAGTTAAAAGAGCTTTTTATCTTTGGTGGTTATGTTTTTCATTACCTTCACATATTCATTTGATCGATAGAATGATCTTTCAAAAGTGAGCAGACAAAAACATTCGATAAAAGCGTATATAACCGTAAGTTATAAAACTCCAATTTTTATGTCTTAATGAAAGATGTTGAGTTTTACTATCAATACTTCGGCAGTAACGCTTAGAAAGAAAAATTTACTATTCTCTTCTTTTTTAAACGAGGAAGGTAAATCATGCCAAACGCATAGATAATAAAACACTTTCTTACGCCAAATTTGGCGATATATCGTCGTCAAACTTGGCGATATTTTGGCGATAGCCTCAAACCAGGTGTGTGTCACAATGTAATTTCACAAGACTTTGTAAAAGAACTTTAATTATATCCTTTAAATGAAGAGTGAGCGGGTATAATCGTTTATATACTTGTTATAGATACTTATTGAATTCTACTTGAAATGGATGAATGTTGATAAACTGCTATACACCGTAATGTATTTAAATTCTTTTGAATGCTTCTGTAATAGAACAGTTAGTGATACATACACAATTTTCAATAGAGAACTTTATTTTCTAATCCTTAATAACGCGTATCTATTTTGTTTTGTTTGATATAGCTGAGTATCGCTGAATAAAAGGTTTAAAAAATGATTGCCCATAGAGCGTAGTGTATTGATTTCTTTTGGGCGCTCCTGTAAAAAACTACAAATGGCTCATACACCATTTTTAATAGGGTACATATCACAGTAGATAGGTATAGCATATATAAAGTAGTAATCTATGCATACTTATGATAATCAGATTACTGACAGACAGACGAACAGACACACAAACCAAAATCATAATCACTTTTCAACTTTGTTTGAAAGAGTTAAACAAGAAATGGACTAAATTATTCAATCATTTATATTGGATCATAACCTTGATTTAGTCGGTCATAATATGCAAATTTTGTCTTACGTTTGCTGCATGGCTGGCAAACACAAATGAATACATTGTCAGAGAATAAGAGGAGTTGAAAGAAATAAATATTTAACCCTCCTTCAGGCGCGTGAATTGATTGTAGTCCAGGTACTCTTTAAAAATGTATTCAAGCATAAGTCAGATTTCCTATGTCTATTTCATATTTAAACTATTGTTTTCCGTTTTAGTGAATGATGTCATATACAATAATTTCTGATATTTCTTTCGGATTTTGTGTTCCTTATAAAAATTAATTAGTTATTTACAAAACTAAAATAGGAAATCCATTGTTAAAATATTTTCCATGCTGTCTTACTTGTACTACATACTGCATAACGAAAATTTAAAGCTGATAAAGCAACTTCACTAATTTTCTTTCACTCATCGTCTTTAAAATATAGCCCATGGATGTAATTTTGTATGCCCCAGTATAAAAGCGACAATTTTTCCTAATATTTTTGATCGAGAATATGACTTTATGCTTTTATAATATGCGTTTATTTCTCCTTGAAATAGATTGTGTTCTTTTCAAGTGCAATTTAAGCAATTACTTCACATAAAAGGTGATGTACAAGAATTCTTTCGTGTAATTTTGTAAAGGAACTGTAAATACTATTTATGCTATTTAAAAATAGAGTAAATGGAATACTACACCTATATATCGATATCATATAAATTTTTGGAGAGTCTATATGAATATTTATGGCAGTTAGAGCACAGCCAAACTGACAAACCAAATTCAAAAATGTTTTACTATTGCCATTAATGCCACATTAAAAAATTTTAAAAACGAAAAGTATGTTAGGAATTATTTTTTTTAAATTAAATGAATTAAAAGTATAATTCATAATAATAAGATGATGCGGGTCAAGTCAAACGCATAGAATAAAAAACTTTTCGACACAAATGTCTTAATTACTAAAGAATTACATTTGCAAAAAATAGATCAACGTCACTAAAGCTTGCTATTTAAAACTTTAAAGTATGCTCCACTTAATTATATTTGTACGAGATAAGTCATCTGACTTATATCAAACATTGTCCACTAAAATAAGGTTTGAACAACTTTCATAGTTTATCGACATTTAAGAGAGGCATATGAAACATATCTTGTGACTGTAATATTGTACGATACTATTTGTATGAATAAAATAAACATTAATTTGATTTTCATTGACTCCCAACTCAGCCTGTATTATTGAATGAGAGATGTTTTATTATTATTCAATGTTCAGTGACCATTGATGTATGCTCACACTGCATATGTTGAATAATCTTGTACAGCTTCTGCTGCAAAGTAACTTACATCTAACAAAATTAATTTATATGTGTATATCACTGCTGTTCATGCACTTGCTTGTTCAATACTAAAGCTTCACGTATATGTTTGTTTATTTGTTTGCTTAAGGGAATACGGCCGATTATCTACACTAGGGATCTAAGCTCTGGGGGTCTTACTAAGGGGTCCTAACCCGTATTTGCGCGAAGTTTTGGAGAAAACCGCAGAAAACTCCGAAAGACTAGATGGACAGGCGCGACCTGAGTTTGAACCAGGTACTTTCCGGCTCCCAATTGCGAGCGGTATGCGCTGGGTATTTGATCGGGCACTTCACATATACAAATGTGCAACATTGTATATGTGAAGTGCCGACAGTGAATAGTTTTCACTGTCGGAAAGAAAATAGTATTGATAGATTTTGCTTACGTTTGCAAAATAACACTTTACATAAATAATAACCCTATGAAAATTTTTGTGCAAAAAGATTTTAGAAATTATCGTAATAACAAGAGCTTTAAGAGATTTTTTTTTGATGGCTGATACGTATTACGCAAAAAAAAAATAGATTTTTCTAGAGTATGTCTTAATAACGAGGTCACTGTATATCGAGAATTCGTGTTAAAAAAAAAACTGTAAATATTTATTTAACGCTCCCACGAAGATTTACATGAACGTTTACTCTCCTTTGAACATAATGAACACAGCGTAAACACCCTTTTTATTCCTTCGTTTCTTTCCAGGAGAATAAAATATTTAATTTTCCCACCTTACAGCTTAAGGTTTAGAAGAATTTTATTTGGACTTTTCCACTATTTTTTTTTTTTTTTTTCGTTCTTGCATTTTCTTCATCGAATGGCGCTTTTATAAAATGCAGAGTTGTATTTTTTCTTTCCGCTTTAAAACCGATAACCTTATCTTTAAAGAGTCTCTTTGAATTATCGGGCAGGATCATTTGATCAATAGAGTGGTTTCTAAAGAACACCGCGTTAACTGAACACTGATAGCGTAAAAAAATTAAGTCACATCGCTTGTGAAAACGTGTGTTATTTTAATTTATTCTGTTACACAGATAGTGTAATGTTTGCAATGTAGAAAAACTTTTTTTAATAATTATATTTAACTGTTAAACCTCTAATGCCTATGGTAGCATACATGCTACCATAGGCATTTTTTTTTTTTTTTTTTTTTTTACGGAAACGTGTTTTTTTTTACGGAAAACATTTCGAAATGTAATTTTTTTTAAGTTATAAAGCCATTAATTGCACCTTTAATTAATACTAGTAGTATTTTGGGTTCACGGATGCCAGCGTTAATTGATGAAAAATATTTTGGAAGCAACATGGATGAAGTCAACACAAAAAAAAAAAAAAAAAAAAAAAAAAAAAAAAAAAACATGTTTCCAATGATAAGTTTTTCTACTATTTTAGTAATATTTAGTATGAAGAAAAATTAATAATTGCCATTTATATGTAAGAAAATATATGCTTTTTCAGTAAATACAAAATAATTTTTTATAAAGTTTCATTTGTAATGTTTAGAAGAGTTTTAAAACCACGGGTGCATATATGATAACCTTTGAAAAGAATCTATAAAAATAACATTTCTCACATTTTTTTTTATTAAATTCACGTTATTTGACTTAAACGAACACCATTTCATCGAAAAAAATAATTTTTTGCTTGGGAATTTCTTATAGTGGAAATAGAGGGAAATAGAGGCAGTAGCGTAAGCGGATTCCTTCAAGCGGGGGGAGGGCGATTATAGGCATAATCTGTATGTTAAAAGGCATAATGTTTTTAAAAAATATAAAAAATATATCGACTTTATGCGAAAAGCATTTCGTCAGGGAGGGTAGTTTGACCTCCAACAACTCCCCTTGCGTATGCTACTGATTACATATAACCTATTTAGTCACAGTGCCTTCAGATAGGCATAATTCATTTTGGATAGCACCTCCATAGAAGACTTTAATAGGAAAGTTGTCCTATATTTGCATATCAAATGATCGAAAACCTGATAAAGTTCCATTTGATAGAACCTGATAAACTGTAAGAGATGAATTGTTACAATCGCCATTCACCTATGCATTTCTTAACACTTTAAGCTCGAATCGCATTGCCGTGGAAAGCCGTGAAGACCATTTCTGTTTCTCGTAGAGTTCGGAATGCCATTCGTTGATAAGCCAATCACAAAAAACCTTGACCAGCAAATTGACACAGTCTTTGCATCACAACGTGTTGGTTTACGTTTACCTACACGTTGTGCTCTAATCTAGGGGAAAAAATTGTTGCAGTGTGACATTGCGCTTTTTACTCGTACTGCACATCAATGATTATCTCTATCGAAATGAATTTTCTACTATTTAAAGCTGTTGGACTAAATTATCACCTGTGCAAGTTTCGTTCTTGTTTCGTAATGTTGCCATCTGTGGAAAAACTAACTTTTTTATTCAGTGAACTAAATATTTTGCTTGTATTTGTAATGTATAGTTATGCACGTACGTGATCAGTTCTCAAACACTATTATGTTGTTTTTGATAGAATGTTCCGCTTAAATTGAAGTAAATCTAAATTTATTTGTATTAAAAATAGTATTACCTGAAAACAAAACACTGTTAAAAACAAAATGTGAGGAAAATGGTCATAATCGATTAAAAAAAATTTGTAATATTTATTGGGAATTTTGAATATTTTTTTCAAGGTCGAGCTTCTCATTTGCCTATAATGGCTAACAACAGTATACAAGTCTGCTTATGACTCTTGGTAATTTTATTCTTATACTCTTGAGCGAGCGTCAACCACGTTCGTCAGTATTATTAATTACGCACAGATTTTTCACAGTAGAGAAGTTAAGAAAAATTGGTTTCTGGAAATTCTCTTGTATCATCCTGAACAAAATTGTATGGAACACCGGGAATTTGGAAAAAAAAACAGACGACCAGATATTTTTCAAAAACGATGGCATATTTCTAATTGTAGACATATCGAAAGAGTTTCTAAGAGAAAAAGTTAGAGAGCCTCTACTGTTGTATCTATGATTAAAAGCATGTTCTATATTTAATTCTGTGCCAATGATTCTGTATGAACAATCTTAAGAATGTTGAGAAATTTCCCGCAAATTCAACGTTCGATTTTGACGCGATATTTTCAATGGTCGAATCGTGTAAAGCAGCGTTTCTCAACCTGTGGGGCGCAACCCCCAAGGGGGGCGCAGAGCGTTTGCAGGGGGTGTGCGAGAAAAACCAAAGAGCAAGTAGCGTTGCATGTTTTTAAAAAAAATCATCTTACTTACTCTCATTTTTATTCAAAAATACATCCATTTTCGCTTAAAATATTCATTCAAACTTTACTGATAACATTATTTTGTAGAAAATTCGACTAAATGTTCACTGTTGATGATTAAAAAACTGAATATATGCTGAAAAATGTGAAGGGGGGGAGCGCTGACGTAAGTTAGCCTTTGTTGGGGGAGCGCGAAGTTAAAAGGTTGAGAACCGTTGTTGTAAAGATAGAACAAACATTCTCAGAGCAGTTTCCGGTGTCGTAACTTTATACGTGTGTCCTTATTCTAAAGCAGAGTAAATCTGACATCAAAAACTTCAACCGACACTCAGTTTTTTAGTTTCGCATGAACATTAATACTAGCATAAGGAACACAATAGAAACACTTTTTCCCCCGTTTCAGGAGTATAAAACATTTATGAGGATTTTTTTTTCCGGCTCTTTTGGTGACTGAGTTAAGAAATATTTTCTAGGATTTTTTAAGAGTATTTTCTTTTACTTGTACCTTTTTATTTTGAATAGAGACTTTGTAAAAATATGTATTCCTTGTATTGAAAAACGTGGTTTTTAAAAAGATGATGTTATCGCTAGAACCTTACCTTTTGCGTCATCACTGATACTCTTTTGATATTCTAGAGTGGTTTCTTAAAACAAAATAAAAAATTTAGGCAGTAATCGGAGTAAATATGGCCCACCTCTTATTTTCAATACATTTATTTTTACAGAACTATACATGTATATTTTCTACCCTCTATTGCAGAGATTGTAAAGGTGGTTATCAAAACATTCTTTTTTAGAACATACGCTTCACATAGGCCCACTTATGACAGGTGACACAAGTGTTACACTGGTCCCTTCGTTTGTTACGTCTGACACCTCCATGCCATTTTGAAGTTATCATTCGATTACACTGAAATGTGTAATAGTATAAATTTGAGGCCTTACATAATTAAATTAAGCATAAAAGTATGATACACTGATAAATCAATTGAGGAGTCTTCCCTCTACATCAGGGTTTCCCAACCTTTTTAGCTGACGGACCCCTTTTTCAGGCAAAAATCCACGGCGGACCCCTTTTTCAGGCTAAAGTCCACGGCCGACCCCTGTCAGTCGGTGCGCACGCGACCCCCCCCCCCCCCGCCCAGAGTTTTCAGAAAGTCGAGCACGGCACTAAACTACCTGCGGGTCAACACTTGGGAACCGCAGCCGCTGTTCAAAGGTGGCAACGGACCCCCTAGAAAGAGCCGGCGGACCCCTAAGAGGTCCGCGGACCACACGTTGGGAAGCAGTGCTCTACATCGTATCGAATTCAGATAATTTCAAACAATCTGAAAAATCCACGCATTAATCAGCGGAATGCTGCAGTTGTTTGTGTATAAAAATATGAAACTATAATGCGCATAAAACAATACCCCAAAATCAACGTATTTATCAAAAAAGCAACTAATCAACAATTGCATAATTTCAAAACAAAGCTAATACAAAATAATACATAACCAAACTTTGTCAAAGGACGTAAATATCTCAATTTATAAAAAAAAAGTGTGTGCATGTAATCTTTACGCGCGATTGAAGTAAAACTTCTTCGACGTTTACGACACATATCACTGAAATGATTAAACTCTAACTTAAAATAAATATCATATTATAATTTAATTATATAAACTTTGTAAAGTACATGAATAATAAGTATAAGTGTTATATTCATATTATTATTGGAAATAGGTACTTGAATGTCATCATAATTTTTTATGTATGAAATTATAGGTTTGTGGTAACTATAATGTGAAACATAAATTTTTCTCTCTAAATTTGCTAATTTTCCTGAAAATACAGCATGTATCGTTGTACCGAAACGCGTTGTTGATTGAAGTCGAGAAGTATTCATAGTTAGATCAAATTTTTCTTAAAATCAACTTCACAACATGGACACTGCCTGTTTTCTAACCCAACATCCATACGTAAAAACGGTTTTAGAACAGGGGATAGAAGAACACATAAAAAAGGGACCCTAGCTGAAATCGAGCCCAAACAGTAGTCGGAAACTTCAGTTTAAAATCACGATTACAGAATAATACTTCGAAACACACCAGAAGACGAAAACCACGGTCTAAGAGCACGGGAATTTAACTGCATGAAGAAATGGAACCTGTCTTCAATCGAACCCTTATTGTGTTCTTAAGCTTAAGTTTCCATCTACTATTTGGATTCAGTTACAGCCAGATTCATTTTTCTTTGTGGTGTTCATCCCCATGTTCTTAAATCGTTGTTCCGTCTGGAGGTTGGGTTAGAGTCCAGGAAGTGTCCATGTATTATCCTTTAACTGCGTTCTTAAACCGTTTGCAGCCGGGGTTGTTTCTTTGTGGTGTTAAATACCATAGATATAGGAATCTCTAGATTGAGCATAACGAGAGAAAACTTGTTGCCTCCAAATGGTAGCCATGATAGTGGCTTGCGCATGCGCAGAATGGCAATAACTTAGATTGTAATGGTATTTTCAATCATTTTAGAACGATCTGTATTTTAAAAAGTACTCGTATCGAAATATTTTCCCTCGAACTTATTTATTTTTCTGAAGTATTGCAAAGAATGTTCTATTTTACATCGACGACAGCCATGATAGTGGCAGAAATGGGGTGCGTTTTTGGCAACAAAAAGCACACGATTAGGAACATTGGATGAGCAATCTAGGTATTCCTAAATCTATGTTCCATACCTGCGTTCTTAAACCGTTGTTCCGTCTGGAAATTGGGTTAGAATCCAGGAAGTGTCCATGTATTATCCTTTAACTGTGATCTTAAACCGTTTGCAGCCGGGTTTGTTTCTTTGTGGTGTTACATACCCGTGTTCTTAAACCGTTGTTCCGTCTGGATATCGGGTTAGCATCCAGGAAGTGTCCGTGTTGAACTATTATTCTTTCACTGTTTTCTTAAAACGTTTTTCCGTAGGGTTTGAATCGAGAAAATGTCTATGTTGTGGTATTTTTCTTTAACTGTGTTCCTAAACTGGTGTTTTCTTCTGTCGGTTGGTATCGAATGCACGTAGGGTCTATTATTGCGTTTTTCTATGGCAGTGTTCTTAAACCTTTGTTTTCCTCTGCTGGTTTTGTTGGAAGTATTATTCTGTTTCCGTGCTCTTACAATGAAGTTTTCGTCTGCTAGTTTGGCTCGATTGCAGGTTCCATTTCCTCATGTTTTTCTATCACCGTGTTCTTAAACCGTAGTTTTCGCCTGCGTCACTTCCTTTACTGAGCGTTACTTCCGTCAGAAAAAAAATTTGAGTTACTCCCTAGTTGCGCCTAAAGAAGTTTTACTTCAAAAAAGAGGCTTCTCTGGAATGCCTTGAACAGACCGAGAATCGAGAAAATTTCTATGTTGTGGTATTTTTCTTTAAATGGTGTTTTCTTCTGTCGGTTTGTAGCGAATGCACGTAGGGTCTATTATTGCGTTTTTCTATGGCAGTGTTCTTAAACTTTTGTTTTCCTTTTCTGGTTTTGTTGGAAGTATTATTCTGTTTCCGTGCTCTTACAATTAAGTTTTCGTTTGCTAGTTTGGCTCGATTGCAGGTTCCATTTCCTGATGTTTTTCTATTACCGTGTTCTTAAACCGTAGTTTTCGCCTGCGTCACTTCCTTTACTTAGCGTTACTTCCGTCAGAAAAAAATATTTGAGTTACTCCCTAGTTGCGCCTAAAGAAGTTTTACTTCAAAAAAGAGGCTTCTCTGGAATGCCTTGAACAGACCGAAACCAGTCCATGTTGCGCCTGGTGCAAGAGTAACCATTTTACGTCAAAAAAATGTATCGTATATTTATTGCATATAACATTAAATACAATATATGCGTGAAAATACTGTTTCTAATATCATATAATTGAATTAATATTCCTAGTGTTCACAACTGAATTCTTTCAGCTTTGCTTAAAGTAAAATCACTAATGATATCATAATCTAGTTGCTTTGTTGTAGAAATGTTTACTAAACAAAATCCGTAAATTTGTCAGTCTCTGTTGCCGCATAGTCGATTTCAGGTAGTTTTTTAATTTGCTGAAACTAAAGCTATATCAACGTTTGAGAAAGTTTTAGTTGAGTTAGCTTCACTGATCTATATGTTATTTGCGGTTGTTGTGTTTTCTTTTTTTTTTTTTTTTTTTTTTTTTTTTTTTTGCCATACGACTTTGGCTCCCTGTGCGGGTGAACCAATGGCACCGGACCTGAAGAGTTTTATTTCCAATATATAACAGAAAGCATGTGACAATAAATTGTTACGGATACCAGTTGTCAATATTTTCTTTAAAATGCAATTATTGCATGCAGAATTTGTTATAAAATAGCTACGAAAACGCAAGAGCTCCTGAAATCTAGAGACCGTATCGTAAATAATACAAACACTTTTGCACATTTTCCTGGCGTGTCAGTGTGGTATTTTTTCCATATTTAAAAAATAAAATATTTAAACTATCGATTATTACTTCGAGATTTTGGTGTATTTACACGTTTTGAGGTCTTCTGAATTCATTAATGCTATTTTTACGAGATTTATGTGTGTATGTGTGTGTGTGTGTGTGTGTGTGTGTGTGTGTGTGTGTGTGTGTGTGTGTGTGTGTGTGATTGAACACGATAACTCCTAAACGGGGCATTCGATTGAGCTCAAATTGGGTATATATGTTATAAAACACCGTCGCAAGATCGGTATTGATTTTGGTGCGTATAGGACTCATAGTTTTTCTACAGGGCTACGAAAAAGATTCTTTTACATTATGGCCTATGGGGGTAATTTTTGAAAGTGCGCTGGCGTTTTAAACGGTAAATTCGATTGATCTCAAATTGGATATATATGTTATAAACCACCATCGCAAGACCGGTATTGATTTTGATGTGTATAGGACTTATAGTTTTTCTACAGGGCTACGACAAAGATTTCTTTTACATTATGGCCTATGGGGGAAATTTTTGAAAGTGCGCTAGCGTTTAAACGGCGCATTCGATTGAACTTCAATTTGGTATATATGTTTGAATTATTCATCGATTAAAATTTATTTAAATGCTTGGTAATGATCATAATCGTAAGTGTTCGGAAAATCGAGTGCAGTCACTCCAGATTTTTTTGTTAAATCCTGATAACTAGATGAATTTCTAAAGCAATATGCAATATCTGATACATAAAAATGACGTCAATTGTACTTGTGTTTTGAAAATCATGAGCTAATAATTAACAATCTATGATTCTGATCGAGAAATCAGCTAGTTTCTTATTTCGTATTCTGTAGACTAGAAGAACAGATCCTCTTTTTAAAAAATGTTTGAACCTGGTAAAATCAACATAGCTCGCGAGCACACTTGGAATAATTAAACCATTTTAAATATTTCATTTCGACTTGAAGCTTCAAACCAATATCAATATCTTTTAGATTAACAAGTAATTTTGAAGAAATATTTTCTAATAAAATATTTAATCATAAATCTATGGAGCTTGGGAAAGGTGAAGAAAAATCGAAAGCCGTGAAGACCATTTCTGTTTCTCGTAGAGTCCGGAATGCCATTCGTCAGTGTCAAGGAAGAAAAGGCGTCTCTTTTCAAGATTTGAAGATATTCTTGCACGACTCCAAGAAGCTTGATGTCGCAGTACACGCCGCCGAGATCAAACTGGCTTTGAAAAATGGCTTGGATTGTGGTATATTTACCAAGGAGGGTGGATTGTATAAGGTATATCTTTAATTTCTTTATTTTCAGAAAAAAACAAAGGCTCAGCTTCGGTATTTGTTATACCCGTTACCGAGATGAAATATTTGGTGACTTTAGTTACGCTATCATGACAGATTCTAGCTAAGGAAAATATATACATGACTGCTTGGTAACTTTAAGGGGAAATTGTTATTTTAGTGGTGCAGTAACACTTCCAGAAATTGGAATAAACCAAAGATCATTCTTTGCTATGAATTTTTAAAGCGTCGAAGAGTACTAGTAGAGAATAATATGGAACGGGAACCTTCTCTAGGAAGCATTCGTTTGGCGGCAAATACCTTCAAATACCCACTTTTCCATTCCGTACTGGAAATGAGGCTCTATGATTCACATTAAATTTGCGGTAAGATTTAAATAATGTGTGATTACGACTAAAAGAAAATTCTTGTGGGTACTTACGTATTATCCACGCGATGGTACTTACGTTTTATCCCAACGGTCATTAACGCCAATTTCCTTTTGATGGCAAACTGTTGCCAGTCGTATTCCGTACCATCAATAATTTCATGTGGCCGGCATGTATCTTGGCGAAAAATTGCTCGTCTTGGCGGACCGGCGGGATAATACATAAGTACCCAAGCAGCCATTCCGCCAAATTATTTTTTGGAAAATGTGCCGGCAAACTGCTGCCAATCGTATTCAGAACCAGCAAAAATTTCGTGTGTCCGGCATTTATCTTGGCGAAAAATCGCTCGTGTTGTCGGAACGCGCGCCGGTATAATACGTAAGTAACTTCTAGGGTTTAGATTTTAAAAGTTCGTTTTAGATTTTAAATGATTTTCTTTTAGCGATTTATAATTTCACTAAGCCATGATTTTGGCTAAAAAAAATTTAGAACTTAAATTTCAAAAAATCATTTTAGAACACAGAGAAAATCTTTCTAAAATCTTAAAATATCAGCCAAAAAAAGGAATAGATGCTATTGATTGGCGTGTAATATAGGATTTGTTTTTTTCAATCATGTAAAAAACTATGTTTCTTATACAGTACGTCTATGGAGAGAAATACTTAATAGTGCTCCTAAACGGTGCTTACAATAGAGCTCAAACTGGGTGTACATAGTGCAAACCACCGTCGTACACCTGGTATTTATTGTTGTTTATATAGGATTTAATCATATAGGCTTAACTAACTAAGAGCAAGAGAAGACATTATTCAGATATCACCTAATATTAAAATTCAAGAATATTCAGATATCACCTATTCGAAAATGGTAAAATCATGCAAGACGGTGCCCCTCATGTAAACACGGCGATAGCCGCTGGAGCTTGGCGATCGCCAAGTACGAGCGCTACGGATCTTGGCGCCAAGCTCCAGCCATGGCGCCAAGCCACCCTGGCGACCGCCAAGCTTCAACGACTATCGCCTTCTTGTGACGAATAAACACAAGTATTTACCACTAAAATTTTTACAAAGAAACACAAATTCTAAGTAAATGACACTATATAAAACAGTCAAATCCACGACAAAACACTAGAAAAAGTAGATTAAACAAGCACTTACCTCACCTTTCCCACCTCATTTTTTAATGGAAGGACCGGGAACATCCATTACAACGAACGATGGAAATTCCCCGAGACGCTCACTAACTTACGAGAAAGGGTCCGTAAAACGGAATCAAAAACACAAGGAAAATCCAACACAAACTTATTCCACTCAGAATCAAAGAACACCAAACTTCAATCTTCATGCAATTAACACTAAATGAAAATTCTATACTTCAAATGCACCGCGTTTAATTTTCAGAATTACCAGTCAAATTCTGATTAAAAAAAAAAAAATGATTTTCCAGACCAACATGTGATAAAAAATCCAGACGATTTTTAAGTTTATGACGTCAGCTTTACATAAGTTCTCCAAGGGTGGAACCAGAAACTCTTTCGGAGGAGTGCGCAAATTGTGAATATTCATTTTATCTAGTGTAAAGCCTGCTAAATATTGGTAAAAGCCCCATTTATGTAGTGTAAAAACATTTTTACTTCCTTGTACGTAGTATAAGGAAGTAATGTGATCCCGAAAAATTTTGGGGGCCAAATTTCGACAAAAAAACCGATTTTGACTACCTCTAAATTTAATTTTAAGAATTTTTTCGATGCATCTCATCGTAGGCTAGCATGCACGATCATATTAACGCGTCTGCAACTCATTTTGACCAGCGGCGAGTCTATTGTGGTCAGTTTTTCCATGCCGTCTGTACGTTACGTACTACGTATGTATGTAACTCGCATATCTCAAAAACTATTGGTCGTAGAATGTTGAGATTTGATATTTAGGATTGCTCTATGATCTAGTTGTGCACCTCCCCTTTTGGTCGCAATCGAATGTATAGTTTATGTTACAGGACCGCCCAAAAGATTCGAAATACATTACGCTCTATGGGCCGAAATTCATTAAACTCGCTTAACTCAAAAACTATTAGGCGTAGAATGTCGAAACTTCATATTTTGGATAGTTGTAACATCTAGTTGTGCACCTCCCCTATTGGTTCCATTCGACTGGATAGTTTATCTACAGGATCGCCCAAAACATTCGAAATACATTACGCTCAATGGGCCGAAATTCATTAAACTCGCATATCTCAAAAACTATTAGGCGTAGAATGTTGAAACTTTATATTTAGGATTGTTGTAACATCTAGTTGTGCACCTCCCCTTTCGGTTCCATTCGACTGGATAGTTTATCTACAGAACCGCCTAAAAGATTCGAATTACATTACGCTCTATGGGCCGACATTCATCAAAGCGTTTTTTAAGGTTTTGGGCTATTTCAAACGACTCAGGAGTGATATATGCTGTAAAGAGTTAGAAAATGAATTTCTCCATTAAAAAAAGTGTCTTTATCATTTACAGTTCTGCTACAGGAACACTCAAAAGATTTCCAATACATTACGGTCAATGGCAATTTTAGGGGCATTCATCCATTTCAAGCACAATACCGTCCTACCACATAAGTTAGGTAATGGTCCGACCACGGTCACGTGCCTCCCTCAAGAACTGTGCCAAAAGTCGCCAAGCTTGGCGACTTTTGGTGTACGTGTGTGCATATTTAACTCTCAAATCTCAAAAACTATTATGAAATTTCATATGTAAGATTGTTGTAACATCTAGTTGTGCATCTCGATTTTTGGTTCCAATCTGCTGGAGTTTCTTTACAGGACCACCAAAAAGAATTTCAGTACTTTAATGTCTATGGACATCTTCAATATAATACAATTGTAGTCAGTCATTGTTTGGTACATGCCCAAAATCTCGCCGTCTGTCCTCGACCTTGGCGAGTTTTGCCGAAATGTCGCCAAATTTGGCGATAGTCAGTCATTTGGTCCATGCCCAAAGTATCGCCATTTGTCATCGTTCTTGGCGAGTTTTGGCGAAATATCGCCAAATTTGGCGATAATCTGTCATTGTTGGTCCATGCTTAAAATCTCGCCAAATGTCGTCGACATTGACGAGTTTCGCCGAAATATCGCCAAATTTGGCGCCAAAAATTATTTCGTATTTTGTATAACTCTAAAACTTTAACCCGTACAATTTTGAACTTTTGTATTTAGAACTATATTATAATATCTAACTGTTTTCAATATCTTTTTTGACAGCAATCGACTGGGAATTTATTTACAGGGTGAGCCAAATGACTTTAAATACATTAAGGTGTATGGATGCATTCAATTCATTGAAAGTCAGAGGTCAATGACTACTTTGGCTATCCCCAAAATCTCGCAAACTATCTCAAGTTTGTCGGCTTTTGGTGAAATATCGCCAAATAAAGTGTCAGAAGGAAATCTTTCAAATTGAACTCAGCTTTGGCGATATCGAAATATTTGTCTAGAAATCGCTATAACCTTACTATTATTGATATTTTATCTCTTTCAAACAAATAAGTTTAGAGGAAGTGCGTAAAAAACATTTTTGAATTAATAGACGTGCAAGGAAGTCATGTGTTGGACACATCAGATTTTTCTTGGAGGGGGCGCGCGCCCCTCTGCGACATCCCCAAAAAAACATCAGTGGGTCCGTCCACCGCCTCAAAAGGGCCCCCTCGAAAATATGCTAACGCGGGCTCCTCTGCGAGACCCCCAATCAAAACATCAGTGGGTCCGGCCAACGCCTCAAACGGTCCCTCTCGAAAATATGCTAACGCGGGCCCCTCTGCGAGATCGCAAAACAACATCAGTATGTCCGGCCACCGCCTCAAGGGGGCCCCCTCGAAAATATGCTAACGCGGACCCCTCTGCGAGACCCAAAAAATATCAGTGGGTCCGGGCGGGCCCCTCTGCGAGACCCAAAAAAAACATCAGTGGGTCCGGCCAACGCCTCAAAAGGGCCCCCTCGAAAATATGCAAACGCGGGCCCCTCTTCGAGATCCAAAAGAAACAACAGTGGGTCCGGGCGGGCCCCTCTGCGAGACCCAAAAAAACATCAGTGGGTCCGGCCACCGCCTCAAGGGGCCCCCTCGAAAATATGCTAACGCGGGACCCTCTGCGAGACCCAAAAAAACATCAGTGGATCCGGCCACCGCTCAAAAGGGCCCCCTCGAAAATATGCTAACGCGGGCCCCTCTGCGAGACCCATAAAAAACATCAGTGGGTCCGGCCACCGCCTCAAAAGGGCCCCCTCGAAAATATGCTTACGCGGGCCCCTCTGCGAGACCCAAAAAAAACATCAGTGGGTCCGGGCAGGCCCCTCTGCGAGACCCAAAAAAACATCAGTGGGTCCGGCCACCGCCTCAAACGGGCCCCCTCAAAAATATGCTAACGTGGGCCCTCTGCGAGACCCCAAAAAAAAACATCAGTGGGTCCGGCCACCGCCTCAAAAGGGCCCCCTTGAAAATATGCTTACGCGGGCCCCTCTGCGAGACCCAAAAAAAACATCAGTGGGTCCGGGCAGGCCCCTCTGCGAGACCCAAAAAAACATTAGTGGGTCCGGCCAACGCCTCAAACGAGCCCTCTCGAAAATATGCTAACGCGGGCCCCTCTGCGAGATCGCAAAAAAACATCAGTGGGTCCGGCCAGCGCCTCAAAAGGGCCCCCCTCGAAAATATGCTAACGCGGGCCCCTCTTCAAGATCCAAAAGAAACATCAGTGGGTCCGGGCGGGCCCCTCTGCGAGACCCAAAAAAAACATCAGTGGGTCCGGGCGGATACCCTCTGCGAGATCGCAAAAAAAACATCAGTGGGTCCGGCCACCGCCTCAAGGGGGCCCCTCGAAAATATGCTAACGCGGGACCCTCTGCGAGACCCAAAAAAAAACATCAGTGGGTCCGGCCACCGCCTCAAGGGGGCCCCCTCGAAAATATGCTAACGCGGGCCCCTCTGTGAGACCCAAAAAAAACATCAGTGGGTCCGGCCACCGCCTCAAAAGGGCCCCCTCGAAAATATGCTACCGCGGGCCCCTCTGCGAGACCCAAAAAAACATCAGTGGGTCCGGCCACCGCCTCAAAAGGGCCTCCTCGAAAATATGCTAATACGGGCCCCTCTGCGAGACCCAAAAAAAACATCAGTGGGTCCGGGCAGGCCCCTCTGCGAGACCCAAAAAAAACATCAGTGGGTCCGGCCAACGCCTCAAAAGGGCCCCCTCGAAAATATGCAAACGCGGGCCCCTCTTCGAGATCCAAAAGAAACAACAGTGGGTCCGGGCGGGCCCCTCTGCGAGACCCAAAAAAACATCAGTGGGTCCGGCCACCGCCTCAAGGGGGCCCCCTCGAAAATATGCTAACGCGGGACCCTCTGCGAGACCCAAAAAAACATCAGTGGATCCGGCCACCGCCTCAAAAGGGCCCCCTCGAAAATATGCTAACGCGGGCCCCTCTGCGAGACCCATAAAAACATCAGTGGGTCCGGCCACCGCCTCAAAAGGGCCCCCTCGAAAATATGCTTACGCGGGCCCCTCTGCGAGACCCAAAAAAAACATCAGTGGGTCCGGGCAGGCCCCTCTGCGAGACCCAAAAAAACATCAGTGGGTCCGGCCACCGCCTCAAACGGGCCCCCTCAAAAATATGCTAACGTGGGCCCTCTGCGAGACCCCAAAAAAAAACATCAGTGGGTCCGGCCACCGCCTCAAAAGGGCCCCCTTGAAAATATGCTTACGCGGGCCCCTCTGCGAGACCCAAAAAAAACATCAGTGGGTCCGGGCAGGCCCCTCTGCGAGACCCAAAAAAACATTAGTGGGTCCGGCCAACGCCTCAAACGAGCCCTCTCGAAAATATGCTAACGCGGGCCCCTCTGCGAGATCGCAAAAAAACATCAGTGGGTCCGGCCAGCGCCTCAAAAGGGCCCCCCTCGAAAATATGCTAACGCGGGCCCCTCTTCAAGATCCAAAAGAAACATCAGTGGGTCCGGGCGGGCCCCTCTGCGAGACCCAAAAAAAACATCAGTGGGTCCGGGCGGATACCCTCTGCGAGATCGCAAAAAAAACATCAGTGGGTCCGGCCACCGCCTCAAGGGGGCCCCCTCGAAAATATGCTAACGCGGGACCCTCTGCGAGACCCAAAAAAAACATCAGTGGGTCCGGCCACCGCCTCAAGGGGGCCCCCTCGAAAATATGCTAACGCGGGCCCCTCTGCGAGACCCAAAAAAAACATCAGTGGGTCCGGCCACCGCCTCAAAAGGGCCCCCTCGAAAATATGCTACCGCGGGCCCCTCTGCGAGACCCAAAAAAACATCAGTGGGTCCGGCCACCGCCTCAAAAGGGCCCCCTCGAAAATATGCTAAAGCGGGCCCCTCTGCGAGACCCAAAAAAAACATCAGTGGGTCCGGGCAGGCCCTCTGCGAGACCCAAAAAAAACATCAGTGGGTCCGGGCGGGCCCTCTGCGAGATCCAAAAAAAACATCAGTGGGTCCGGCCACCGCCTCAAGGGGGCCCCCTCGAAAATATGCTAACGCGGGCCCCTCTGCGAGATCCAAAAAAAACATCAGTGGGTCCGGCCACCGCCTCAAAAGGGCCCCCTCGAAAATATGCTAACGCGGGCCCCTCTGCGAGACCCAAAAAAAACATCAGTGGGTCCGGCCACCGCCTCAAGGGGCCCCCTCGAAAATATGCTAACGCGGGACCCTCTGCGAGACCCAAAAAAAAACATCAGTGGGTCCGGCCACCGCCTCAAAGGGGCCCCCTCGAAAATATGCTAACGCGGGCCCCTCTGCGAGACCCAAAAAAAACATCAGTGGGTCCGGCCACCGCCTCAAAGGGCCCCCTCGAAAATATGCTAACGCGGGCCCCTCTGCGAGACCCAAAAAAAAACATCAGTGGGTCCGGCCACCGCCTCAAGGGGGCCCCCTCGAAAATATGCTAACGCGGGCCCCTCTGCGAGACCCAAAAAAAACATCAGTGGGTCCGGCCACCGCCTCAAAAGGGCCCCCTCGAAAATATGCTAACGCGGGCCCCTCTGCGAGACCCAAAAAAAACATCAGTGGGTCCGGCCACCGCCTCAAGGGGGCCCCTCAAAAATATGCTAACGCGGGCCCCTCTGCGAGACCCAAAAAAAACATCAGTGGGTCCGGCCACCGCCTCAAGGGGGCCCCCTCGAAAATATGCTAACGCGGGCCCTCTGCGAGACCCAAAAAAAAACATCAGTGGGTCCGGCCACCGCCTCAAAAGGGCCCCCTCGAAAATATGCTAACGCGGGCCCCTCTGCGAGACCCCAAAAAAAACATTAGTACAAGTTGAAGCAAATTAGAATAGTAGACGAAAGAACAGGAAAAAACGAAAAATAACAATAACGCATGCGCAAAACGCAAATTAACAGCTTAGTGACGTCAAATTGAGCAAGCGAATTCGTTACATTCATCGATACATACATTCGAAAATATGCTAACGCGGGCCCCTCTGCGAGACCGAAAAAAAAAAAACATTAGTACAAGTTGAAGCAAATTAGAATAGTAGACGAAAGAACAGGAAAAAACGAAAAATAACAATAACGCATGCGCAAAACGCAAATTAACAGCTTAGTGACGTCAAATTGAGCAAGCGAATTCGTTACATTCATCTGCTTACGTCACACAGTAGCTAGATTAAAAAACAACTATTACGCATGCCCGAAAGTGCAAGAAATTTCGCATCTTTCAATAGTTCTAAATTATCCAATTTACAATATTTGACGCATTATCATTCCTTCAAAAAAAAAAACGTCGCCAAGCTCTACACATTTCTTTATGGTTGCCAGTCAAACAACCATCGGCAGGGTACTTTACTAACGTTGAACATCGCTCACGATGTCGCCAGAACCAAGGGGCACCGGATACGGAACATAGACCTCGAAAATAGTATTTTCTGCTATTAGAAACATTTTTCCACCCCCCAACCCCCCGCGCTTCATGCTGCATGCCAATTTACGCTAATTGGACTTAAGTTTTTTACAAGGTTACAAAAAATATTTTTTCATGGATTAAGGAATATGGTGGAGAAATACCTAAAAGTGCCAGATACACCGCAAGGGGGGGGGGGGGAATAAAATGTTGAAAGCTGCGAGATTTGCAATTTTTGATGATTTCTGGTCAAGTTTGGCTCAAAAATAATTATCCAAAACTGAACCTAGTTTTGGCGAAACCCTTTCATATTTAGCGAAGAAACTCGCAAAACGCTACAGTTTTGAATGGCAAGGGAGAAGTATACTTCGTATGTCTAAACGAAGATTGCAAAACAATGAGGCGAATTTAATATAAGATTTGCGATGTTCCAAAGATGGATTTATTGGAGTAAAGGGAAGAAACACGACAGCACACTCTTGAATAATGATACACTTTAGTATAAGGAAATAATGTGATCCCGAAAAATTTTGGGGGCCAAATTTCGACAAAAAAAAAAAAAAAAAAAAAAAAAAAAAAAAACGATTTTGGCTACCTCTAAATTTAATTAAAATTTTTTTTCGATGCATCTCATTGTAGGTTAGCATGCACGATCCTATTAACGCGTCTGCAACTCATTTTGACCAGCGGCGAGTCTCTTGTGGCCAGTTTTTCCATGCCGTCTGTACGTACGTACGTATGCATGTAACTCGCATATCTCAAAAACTATTGGTCTTAGAATGTTGAGATTTGATATTTAGGATTTTTCTATAATTTAGTTGTGCACCTCTCCTTTTGGTGACAATCGAAGGAATAGTTTATGTACAGGACCGCCCAAAAGATTCGAAATACATTACGCTCCATGGGCCGAAATTCATTAAACTCGCCTAACTCAAAAGCTATTAGACGTAGATATGTCTAAGACATAAATTTTTATATACAGCCATTTGCAAAAAACTCCTTATCAGTTGTATGAGACGCAACAGGTGCAAAGGTCTCGTCCATAGTCTACTCCGTATTTTGGGAGAAACCTTTGGCAACAAGCCTTGCCTTTGGTATTTTTCTACTGAGCCCTTGACTATTATAGTTTTAATTTTTAAAGCCCATTTGCATCCAATAACTTTTGTTCCAGGGGGGGCTACAACTAAATCCCATGTGTTAATTATCATGAAGTGAATTTATTTTCGTCTAGTGTTTGCGTGTTTACCGCCCATTTGTTTTCGCTTCTCCTCGTGGTTTTCCATTTTGTTTGAATTTCATTCCCAACTTTTAGGTTTCTAGCTATCCTGGGTATGATATTTATTACATATGCCAATCTTATCAGGAGGAACGCCTTTAATTACTCCTCCCTCTGATCTGCTGAGGATAATTTTTTGTGTACCATTTGAGTTAGCAGGAATATTATTTTTTTGGATTTTTGTACCTTTGTCGCCGGCGCCATCTAATTCAACACCGATCCAATTGCTGTGTAGGTTTGAGGATTACCGCTGTTATGATTTTCCTTCCCCGTTTATGTGATTCAATACATTTTTAATTACTTCTCTGATTTCTGTCTTCTAGGAATTTTGACTGTTCATACTTATAATTTCATTTCTACCGGTTGGTACAAATTCTTATATCCCTTACTCCTTATTATCATAACCTACGAATATTCCCTTCTGTAGCGGTGTGGTCAAAGTTTTCCTCTTTGTAATTTTTGAATATATGCAAATTTTGAATATATGCAAATGCGCGACATAACCGAACGTGTTAATATGTTTGATAGATCTGGTTTAACGACCAGTCCATTTCTCATAGGGAGTGGAATCAACAGGATTGTGGTAGGAGCCTATTTTGCAAATACGATCCGCAGTGTTAATGGCTTCCCCCCAAAAGGAGTTTAGGTAAATCACCCTCCTTAAGGAGACACCCGACACATCATCCAACAAGGGTGCGATTTTTGCGTTCCGCAATCCCCCGTTTCTGAGGTGCAGAGTACGGAACCTGTCCAGTTTGGTGATCTATTCCCTCTCTACTTCCATATATTCGATCAAATTCTTTCCCTATGTACTCCCATCCCGTTATCGTGAACGGTATTTCGCCTGCAACTTGTACTACCAAACTTATTTTGGCGGTCATTGCGGCGATCATAACTCCTTAAATTTAGAGAATCCTTCATGTTTATTTTGTTAATTGATTATATTACCAGTAAACCGGCTATAGTCAATCTATGAAGGTCAAAAAATAGTATTTCCCAAAAAAAATCCAATTGTTGGGGTTTGGCATTGGTCCCACAAAGGTCAGTGTGTACCAATTCTAGTCGCCTTTGTGGTCTCTGAAACTCGCGCAATTTTCGGATATGGACTATCAGAAAGTTTCGACATACTACAGGTTTTTCACAGACATTATCATGTTTACCATTCATCTATTTCCAATCCCCTATAGCCAAATTCTTTATTCACTAATTCTTTTATAATGATTGACATTTCTATGACCCAAATCTTTTATGCCATTTATATATACAATTTTTATTTTCACATACGTTAACTAAGTTTGCGGTGTGGTATGCGGCATTGTTTATATTACACTCATACAAATTATTATTTACATAACCTTCAATATAAGTTTTATCCCCATGTATAATTTCACACTTGTTTTTGTCAAATACCACCGTACAACCGTTCTCAGTTGCCCTTTTTACAGACAGTAAATTTGCTTCGATTTCGGGTACAAATAGAACATTACGCAGTGTAATTTTATTAATCTCTCCTCCCGATGTTTTTGCCTTGAATTCTATGTCTCCTGACCCGTAGGAGGTCAACGATTTTCCGTTAGCAATTACAACATCGCTTATATTGGTGTCATTTATTCTAGTGAATAAATTTTTATTATTTGAAATGTGTGATGAACTGCCAGAGTCTATTATCCACTTTTTACCTGGACTTCCAGCTAATAGTGCTAAATTTTTAAATTTAGATGCGGTGTCACTAGCTCTATCTGTATAATTTCGGTTCGACTCTTCCTCAAATCTGTGTCTATCGTTTGATTCAAAGCATAGTGATGAATTAGCTTGTTTGGATGTGAAATTTTGATTTTTGTATCTTGTGTTATTGTTCTGTAATTTCTTAAGGTGCCAGCATTCTAATTTTGTGTGATTTTTCATTTTACAGTGTGAACAATATTTAGTTTCTCGTCTATAATTGTTGTTGTGTTTTTTGTTTGTTTGAAATGCTTTAGTAAAATTTTCAGACGGTCGGCTATTCTCAATACGTCTGTTGTATTCATCTATTAGCTTGCTTCTAATAAACTCCGGATTTAATTCCTCTTCAGGTCTCGCTTCTAGTGCCGTTATCAGCGTGTCATAGCTCTCCGGCAGGGAACATAAAAACAACGCCGATATGTGAGAGTCACTGATCTTTTCCCCTATGGCCTTTAACCTCTCAACCAGTTCGAGTATTTTAGTCGTATGCTCTAGCATATTTCCTCTCTCGTCAAGTTTTGTGCTATATAATTTTCTCAATAGATACAGCTTGCTAGAGAGGTTACACCTTTCGTGTATGGTCCTCAGAGCTTCCCATGTAGCCTTTGCGGTTGTGAGATTTTTCACATGTACTATTTGGGAATCTTCAATGAATAAATTGATTAAGGCTCTAGCCTTGTTATCTTTCTTTCGCCATGTATCGGTTATTGGCGTTGGCGGATCATCTGTTAAGAGATCATTAAGATCTTCTTTTATCAACAGCATCTCCAATTTGAATTTCCAGTTTGAATAATTATGTTGGTTTAATTTCTCAACCACTTGGCTTTCTTTAAATGAAGCCATATTAATTTTTTTTTGTTTCACAATGTCCTCAGAAATTTTAATATTCTTTCAAGGCACTGAGACTATTCAGTCTCATAATCTATTAAATAAGCGAGGAGGTAAAAGAGGTATCACTTACCTCCTTCAAAGGCGTAAGTCCGTTAACTCCTCCGTCATCCCGCTAAATTAGCTGGAACGAAAACTGGAATACACGACATTATTAATTGTATATATTTTAGTTTCGTGCTCTTGAATGAGTACAATATATTTATTTTCCGTCTAGGTTATACAATATACATTTAAGAGGAATATCATGTTTACAAAGATTGAATTTTGGCTGGTCGGGATGTCGACCGCTTAGCAGCAGCGCATGGAAGAGAGTGACTTGAAAGTACAGCATGCATGCGTTCTTGCCCCCACGGTTGCCAGGGGCCCCATAGCACGTGTTAAGTAAGGGGCCCTCGTTTGGGTAATTATCACATGCAGATCCATACATCTACATATGCGGACATCGACGCGTGCAGGAGAAACTGGGTCAGGGAAAGAGTTCGAAAGTTTCATAGTTTTATATTTCCCAACATATTTAAAATATGAAAGTGTTTCAGACTTTTTTTTCTTACTTCCTAGTATCTCTCTATAGTAAAAAAAAGTAATGGCCGCTGCCGCCGCCACCGCCACTGTCAAAAGCTTGTTCTGCTGTCTCCTCCGAAACTGTGGGGTTCTGAGTTTCGACGAAGGTGTCCAAGATTCGCAAAATTCCGCGGAAGCCGATAAGCTGACTGAAATTTCGAATTTCGAATTATTTTAGAAGATATTAATAAAAAACTGAAAAAATTAGCAAAATGGTTCCCAAGTTTGGAAATTTTCGCCAGCATAAAATCATTCATGCCTTTGCAACAAAGCAATTCCAAGTATGTAGAATCGCGTGAAATTGACAAACATGAAGTAGAATTACACCAATTTTACGCCAAATTTAAAAGTATGTGAAATAAATAAGTCAAAGTGTGTTACACAAAGTTGACGATTTTCAAATAGTAAGTTCTCTTAGATAACAGGAGTTTAGAATGACCGATTATTCGTTTTTCCAAAACAGAATAACTAATTGTAACTGATTTAAAAAGCGCCATTTTGGCATCAGGTACGATCTGGCAAAAGGCTGTCTCTCTAAGTTGAGTGAATCTAAACCGCGTGTTAAAATGTTAGCACCCAGTATCTTGAAAATGAAAATTAATTAAAATGCATATTATAATAAAGCCAGTCAGGTTCATCTTGGGTATTTGCTACCAGTAGAAATATTCGGCGGCGTTAACTGTGCCATTATTGAAGTTATAGTGCAGTTGGTTATTTGCCAGCGTGGGGAGATGATATATTTCGTGGTGCTAAATACGCCAATCTGCAAAGGATTGTGTATATGAGTATATGGATAATAGTTTTCCAGTTAATTTTAGATGAGTAGCAATAATCGGACATGAGCATGTGTAAACCAAATAATGAAACCAAATAAAGAAAACCACCAAATAATGAACCACCAAATAATGAAAAGTCACCATTGATGGTATGCCTCATACGAAGAGCGAGTGTAGCGAATCTAGTGGAACCTAGTAAGGTAAAAGGAAGTGTAGTAATGGCAAAAAATTTCGGTATGCAGATTTTGATGAAAAAATCGATTTTGACTATCTCTAAATTGACTTTGAAGAGTTTTTGCGAAATGCCTCAATATACGCATGAATGTATGTTCGTATATATGCATGTAAAGTCCATTTTCAGTCGCCGGAAGTCCATTTTGACTAGTTTTACCTGACATCTGTTCGTACGTACTTATGTATGCACCTAAGTCGCATATCTCAAAAACTATTGGTCGTAGACTGTTGAAAATTTATATTTAGGATTGCTGCCTATTTGCGCATCTCCTTTTTTCGTTTCAATCTACTGGATAGTTTATTTATAGGGCTATCCAAAAGAATTTCAATACATAAAGGGTACTTACGTATTATCCTGGCGGTCACTTCCGCCAAATTACTTTTTCGTCAAATTTTCTGGCAAACTGTTGCCAATCGTATTCCAAACCATCAACAATTTCATGTGCCCGGCATTTATCTTGGGAAAAATTGCTTGTCTTGCCGGACCGCTGGGATAATACGTAAGTACCACATAAAGTTCTATGGACATCTTCAGTATATTATTTTTGCAGTCGGTCAGTGTTTGGGCCATGCCAAAAATCTCGCCAACTGTCATCGACCTTGGCTGGGCCCCTACCTTCCATTTTACTGGTGCAATATTTAACTCTGTACTAAAAATGACGCTCAGAGATGCACATTAACATTTACGCGATTCCCGCAGGTGTCAAAGATTTGGCGACTTACATTTCCTCCAATAATCCGAAAAGTACCTTTCTCCGAAAATCCTGAACCAGATTGTTATTGTCACTGCTTTAGTCACATTTGTTTACAGGTGAAAACTGCAGCCAGGCGACGTCGCAGCAGGAGCCCTTCCAAAGGTCGCAAGACCTCTAAGCGCAGAAGGAGCAAAAGCAGAGGAAGGAAGAGTTCCAGACGTCGCAAGAGCCCCAAGCGTAAAGGATCAGGAAGGAAGCGTTCTCGTTCCAGGCGTCGTCGTCGCAAGCCAGCGGCAGTCGCCGAAGAGTGATTCTGATGTCGAAACTGGCAGTTCCCCGTAACTTTTCAGCAGATACAGCAAGGTTTTTTTTTTTTTTTTGAAAACGTCATGTTGCAGCTACGAAGCATCAACGAGTTAAGAGATTGATAGATAGATAGCTCAATAAGTTAAATATTAGATGGGGTGGAAACTTAAACGACCACTTTGACTGAAATATTGGTGAACCAATCAGCAACTGGACATTATTACTAATAATATAATTGAATTTCATTAATGTTCAAGTAAAATAACTTCAATCCGCACCATTTGCATCTTCAATTTAGCACCAGCGATGCGAATTTCTTTATTTCCTCGCTTACAACTGAAGTTCTTGGTCACCACATATACGTGGATATAAGTGATACGGTTTACCACATATTTGTACTAAGACGGAGTATTAAGTTTCTACCCTGTATATTTTTCAGATTATTAATTTGTTATCAGTTCAGTCAATCAAAGAATGTATGTATTGGAAGCAATAAATATAATTAAAATACCAATTTTCTTTGTTTTTCCCTAGTTATGAAATTAAAGGAATACACAGTGTATCTTTGTTTCTCTTTCTTTTGCAAGCTTAAACCATAGTCAGAGCCATTCCTTGGAGCTTCCTTAGATCTGTCTTTTTGGGTGTCACTGCTAATCTAGTGAACCAAACAGTGATTTAGTAATCAGGTTATATTTTTGCACTCATTGAAAGTATTATGTTTGTGAAAGAACTTTAAACTATTATATAAATGAGATTTTCATTAAAAATTTATTGTTTATTAGCACTAGGGTGCAATTTCGCTCAGTACGAGAATTTTGTATACGATATCTCGTCTACGAGATCTTGTCGACAAGTTTTGTAGATATGAAATGTCACTGTCTAGATATTTTCAATGTGTTTGCCAGATAACGTGGAGGGGGGGGGGGGGTTAGTAAAATGTTCAAAGTTGCACAAGGTTTCCAATTTTTGATAATGGATTGCTAAATTTTGGTGCCACAACGCAACAATTTATTGTAAATACATTTCGAGTATAGTTAGCAAACGCCTGGCGAATATTGCAAAATAGTTTTAGTAGGCGATTTCAATATATATTTAAGAGGCATTGCAGGGGCAAATCAAACAGGGCGTTCCCATCACCATCTCAGAATTTCATGATTTTTTTTTCTTGTGTTGCCTTACCCAAGGAAAGAACAAGTCTGAAATAGTTTTCATTTACCTCTTTTAGTTTCGGAGTTATGGGAGGGTCAAAGTACCCCAGACGAGTGACGTAGAATTAATTTAGGGCCATTTTTGCCACTTAATTCTCTCGACTGTGACTGGCTCAGAGGTGCTTCAGAGAATTTTTTCATTTTATCCTATAATATACCTTGTATACTAACATCTTAAATTGAAATTCATTCGAAAATTGCCAAAGCCCCAAATAAGGGCAACCCAAAATACCCTCCATTTCATAAAAAATACAGTTTTAAGAATGCTTTAAATCTTGGCTCTGACGTGTTACAGAAAATTTTTTGCACAGTGCAGTTATATATCTTCATATAAAGTGAATCCAATGTTAAAAATTGGGCCCCAAACATGGTCCTTAACGCAAATTTACGCAATTTCGAAGCATTGCTACAGCTGAAGCTGACTTCCCACAGGATAACTATTGACATGGAGATGTAGTATCAACGTAGCAGTTTGATGTTATGAAAAAACATTTTTTGAAGGTACAACTGTTTCCAAGAAAAATCCCCAAAAGTACCTCCCTATTTGGAACATTCCACTGGCACGCATTGGGGCATTTTGGCGTTACTTTTAAAAGTTTAATCGACTGTAGCAGTTTTGAAAATTAAAGAAACACAACTTTGCCCTCCTAATCTTACTTCCCTATGGGATTTTTAGAAAGCTTTTAATAAAAATAAAACAATAATTCAAAAAATATCATATCTCATTGAGAGTTATGCCTTGTAAAGATTTCCATAACTTTAGCTTTATCATAACACTTTTATTTATTTAGCGTTAAATTAGCCCGTTGTGGGGATAAATACAACACTAGCTGCTTTGTGCTTTTGGCTGCCTACTCAAACATAAAACAAAATATAGTGTTACTAGTTTTTGAGGGGATCTGTTCTTATAAGATTTAAAGATTAATTTTTTACGTGTTAGATATTCAGTTTGCATTTTGTTGGAAAACTCACCAAGCTTGGCAATATTTGGCGACCATACACCCACCTGCATCGGATCAATGGAGAACTGTATAGTAGGATCTGTATCTAAGTAAAGCAACCTTGTGTGAAACACAAATTACGAGTAATAAAATTTCAGGAAACATGGGTCTTTTCTTCTTCAATAACACAGGAAGCAAATACTACATGCCTGCGTTTCAGTGAATGTAGAAATATCCATTGCTGAAACCAATGTGTAGCACAGTGATTAAAGGCACTGACATTGAGAGATGGCTCAAGTGGAGGAACAGGGTTCTGATCCCTCGCGGGGCCGTCGGTCTAGCTGTCTGGAGTTTGGGGCGGTTTTCTCCAGATCTAACGTGAATACGCGCTAGATACCCAGAAAAGTCCTCCCCCAAGGCATTTGGCCCCCCTTGTGTTTGTCCTTCCTTTGATGTGGATTTATAAGCATGTCCTCGTGAGGAAGCACACAAATCCGAATACATGTTCCAACAACAACAGCATCCATTGCTCAAGATTAATAGCGGCATAGATGCAATTCAAATATATGCGCTTTTCTTTGAATTCAGTAGCGTCAAATGGCTAATTGAGATTTTTCTTCAAATCCTTTAGAAAAGAATGAATATTTCATAAATGATTAAGTATAATTTAGTTGCTTCTTCTGAGTGTTATTTACTGTTTGTGAGTTGCCTCTAACAAACATTGTTTACATTTTTTTATCTGATTCCCAGCGGGAAAATTTTTTGGGTAGTCTTTCTGGGTAGTTACCAGTTTTGGTGATGCTTTAAATAGGCTAAATTAAACTAAAATCACCCTAAACACCCCATTCAAATTAATGTGCACAGAATGTTGAAGCAATAATACAGCAAACGAAGCCCCTTTACTAAACTGGACACATGGTATATTTTTCAGGTTAATGTAATTGTAAATCTTTTATGACGTCATTCCTCAGCGTTCCGAATGGTAAAGTAAAAGCTACAAAGCTGCAATTAACATTAAAAATTGATTTAATTGAAATATTAAATGATTTTAAAAGCATTCTTAATTTTGACACGAAACAAAAAGATATGTAATATTTCAACTAATTCCATTACTAAAACCTTGAGCGTAACTTAGTTTCTCCTTTTAAATCTTCCAAACAAATATATTGATTTTTATATGGCAGGTATTACTAGATAATTTGCTACGAAATACATTTTCTTTGTGTCTGAAACTGAAAAACTGCTTGCCCAATAAAATCACTACAAAGACAAATCGTTCTTTCTTTTTTTTTTTTTTTTTTTTTTCTTCTTCTTCTTTCAGACTAACGACAACATAATAGGGAAAACCGTTTCTTTTCCAGTTCATTTTTCTCGCCACTGTCGATTACTTTTTTTTTTCCTTTTTTCTTTCTTTTTGCCGATAAAAATATAACACACCACACCGTATAACTGTCAGAATGACAGGTTACATCCGAAAAATATTTCTGGATCTCTTAATGTCACATTCGTTTTTACTTCCCATGAGATAAGTAGTAAAATTGCTTCATATTGATTCGGAAGATTTTTTTTCCCTCTCTCGCCTTTTATATCCAGTAGTTAATGGGTATTATGATATACCAAATGGTATTCTCATATCTCATGACTGGATAAAAAAAACAAAAAAGAAGGAGCAGAAAAACGTGAAGTGGATGCCCCGCTTTAGAAATTAAGCTAACATAATTGAGATTTATGGATTCATAAAAAGCAATAATCGGTTGCTGCATAATGCTTAACGGTCACCTGACACAAACTATGACATTTAAGATGTCATGTGTCACTGGAACTTTGGATCACTCTTCTTTCTAAATATTTTGTTAATACTTGTTCCTTCTTCTTTTCTTTTATTGCTGCATGGCATCTTGTATGTGTTGGTGTAAAGATATCCAGGATTTGCTACGTGAAATAAATATCGGAAGTGAAATCGAAATTCTTCGCATTTTTAAAAGCAAAGATTACAGGTTAAGATTTTTGAAAGAAAGTTAGTATTCATGATATTAAAAAATTGCAAAATACAGTTGACGTGGAATATTGGAAAAGTGAATTGAAAGAAATACGTTCTCAAGGAGACTGAAGGGATTTCTGCTAAATGTAGATAGCTCCGTTCTGCAGGAGTTCGGAATGACAAGTACAGTGAAGCCCAGTCAATGGAATACCGGTTAAAAGAATATCCCGCTTAATATAACAGCTTTTCGATGTACCAAATAATATTAAAATGTCTGTTTGGTCCCGGATAATGGAATATCCCGTTTATTAGAATAATTTTAATGGCAAATTAGCTATTCCATTAAACGGGCTCAACTGCACTATGCTGCAGTAAAACAAAAAACAAAAAAAAAATAGTTTAGTACCAAAGGGATTCAGCTCCAATCGTTAGTTTTTGACTTACTCAAAGAAATAGAACTGCCAGCTTGGTTAGAGTTTGTGTTTAATTCTCAAACGTTTTTCATTGTTTTCCGCAAATTTGAAAAGTTCGTGCTTCCTCCTTTTTCAGCAAACCCTTCAATTATAGAAATGAAGGAAGAAAATAGGAACAAAGGAAATTTGACTTTTTTTGACAAAAATATATGTTGCACAGGATCATAGCAATGCAGCAAATTTTGCTTCACACACACACACAAAAAAAAAAAAAAACTGAAGTTTCGATTCGAACGAAGTTTTATTGTTTCGACATGAGGACTAGATCAACGCCTCCTAGATATAGAAAGCTTTACAACTCCTACGTCACCAACCTTTGACGTCATCATTAGACCTACACTTAAAAGTTGTATTTTCACAAAATAAAACTATTAAAAATTTCTGGTAAATGCAACAAATATTAGAAAATATCTTAAATTAAACATTAAAATAAAATACCTTTCTCATACAAAATTATTCAGTATGATCTATTCTTATCATATAATTAGTCATCATTAAAAACTGCCATTTGTCGTAAAATTATATTTTTATCACAAATTATTAAAATATTGCTATTCATGGTTAAATTCACCAGAAATTTTTAAGAGCTTTATTTTGTGAAAATAAAACTTTTAAATGTACGCCTATTGATGACGTCAAATCTTGGTGACGTAGAAGTTGTAAGGCTTTCTATATCTAGGAGGTGTTGGCTAGATTCATCTTTCCTCTACCATACTCCAAATCAGGTACCTACAGACTCCAGTTACTCATCTTTACCTGCTCTGTTGCTTTTGTGCATCCGACCTATCTACGATAGTTCAGTGACTGCTGCATACGCTCGTCGTTTGAACAGACCTTGTAAATCTCTAGGCCAATTGGCGTATTTTTGTAAAGAGATAGAATGTTGTATAGCTAAAGAACTAATCATTAAATGCACTGTACGAAATACCTGTAATTTTACCACACATTTTTCTGTAAATGATACAGCACAAGTGCTGCAGCTTTCGAGTACATTACTGCGTGTTGTAAATCCACTCGTGAAATGACGTTGATAGGCCAATCACAAAGAACCTTGTACAATAAATTGTCACAGTCTTTTCATGACAACGTGTTTGCAGTACGTTTTCCCATACGCTATGCTGTAATCTAGGAAAATAGTTATCTCAGTGGGACAGTTCAAAAACTCTGCTTTTAGTAGCGTTGTGACAATATGTTTGCACCTTTTATGAAAATTTGAGATGAAAGATGTAAAAACATTGTCATTAAGTTACTCAAATTTCATTTACCTAAAGGAAAACTTTGGTAAATGAAATGTGAGCATACACATACCTAATTCTTAATAATTTTTCTGTATGTTGCAACAACACACATGTTTTACTAAATTTTCATTTCTAAAAATCAATTGTAATTTCATACTTGCAAGCATTTTTTTTTCTCTTTTGAATATGTTGGAAATGAAATGAAATAATGCAATGTCTTTGAAGTAAAAACATTTTTTTTTTCCTTCTATGAGTTAATTTTCCTTGCTTCGTAGCATTTCATGGAAACATCCCACTTCTAAAAAAGTATTCATCAAAAAAATTGAAAAATTTACTCCTACTTTCATTTCTTTTACTTCAAGTTAATCGAATGTTTAGCCAAAAAAGGAACATTTTCAGCCAAATATTCAATTAATTCATTGAAAGCTCCTTCTTAACTTATCTAAGGCTTCTAAAACGAAAAAAGAAATCAAAACATGAAACTGCATCTTTATAATACATTTCATATTAAACATCCGAGAGGAAACAACGCGTAAGATTACGCGTACGATTTCTAATTTCCGTTTTCTTCGCTCCTTCGCATCCTTTTCAAAGCAGATGATTCGTCAGGATTAATTCAGTAGTTGAAAATTGCATTAACATGCTGATAAAAACTTGGTGTGTATCTAAAATCAAATCCTTTCCATTAAAAATATCGGATAAAGTCAACACCCTAAAGAAAAGGAGTTTGGAAGCGAGAAACTGAACACAGCTTTACACTTGATGCTGTGTATACAAATGAGTTAGGTAATCAGAAGAAATGTTAATTAGAAGATAAGGTTGATTTAGATCCTCTCTCAATAATTACACACCTTTTTATTGGTCGTTAATCTGCGAAAATGCTGAGGCCTTAACAATATCTATTTGCTGTTAAGTTTTATAATTAAAGACTGAGTCTTAAAATGTGTCCTTTTTTTTTCTTCAGTTTCTTTTGAGTCTTCTCCAAAAATCTTATCATTAATTCACATTTTAAATAGAATATTTGTAACGTTTTATGTACTCATCAGTAAAAGTGTTAATAAGCTGTTTGGGGAAATGTTTATGTGCCGCAAGGCCAGCTTACGTTACCAATTATAGTGTTTAGAGCTGATTGCGGAGTCTTTGATTTAAAACTCCTTAAAATCTTGGCAGTTTTTATTAAAATTTGTGCACTACATAATGTAGATATTTCGCAATTCCTTTAGGCTGTAGTTCGAAGAAACAGAATCTCCTTACAAATTAAAATAAATTACTCATGTTAGTGATAACAAAAATCAGTTTGTCTCTTTATTACAAAAATTTCGTGTTTGTTACATTGGGAAGCTGTTGGTATCAAAAAATGTTGAGTGTATTCACTGGTATTTATTTTTTTATGAATTCGGATTGTTTATACTTAAACAGTTTAATGTGCTGCAGTGGAAAGTTTTTAAATTATCTATCATTCCAAACATTGAAACATATTTTTATACTTTATCAAAAGATCATCAAAAATTATATAAAATTAGCACAGTTAATGTTATGATGAAATTTTCCTAAATTATTGATAGTTAAAACTTTTGAAGAATGTTTTTAAACTTTCAGCAAAAGATTATAACCATAAATTATATATAATTAACATAACGGCTTCATTTAGCAAAAACTTCGAATTAATTTATAAACTTTTTCTATCTATTAAAGTTTAAACATCAAATTATTTTGTAAAAACAAATTTATAGATTCCAGAGTAACCACAGAGAATTACAATCCTTTTATGATAAACACAAATACTTTTCATCACACCAATTATTTGAAATCTTAATTGCTGCTCTGAGACAGTTTATAGCCGCTTAATGATTCTTTTATTATAGTTTAGATTAAAAAGTATTTACCCTCTTTCACACAAAAAAAATACTGTCGTTCTAATAAATTTACTAGTTTAATCAATAAGTTTATCAATCATCTGTAGACTGTATTTGTCACAAAAATGATTCTACAAATCCTTTTGAATTTTACCAAATGCATATCACATTAGAATGAATAAAATCAATGTACACTATTGTAAAATTAACAGAAAATCGTGTAAGCGTCTGTACGTTTACAGTTTTATCGAGGTATGACAGTTTTTTAGAAAGTAATGCTATTCAGTGCATTATAGGATATTTTGTTATGAATAATTTTTACCTACATATGTATGGTTGGTACGGAGACCAACCATATTCTCCCTATTTTATGCGCATTACCATTATTCTGAGATTTTAAACTTACACGGTAATAACGAAGTGCATTAAGACAGTAAAAAAACTGGCTTCATCTAAAGGGAAAAAAAACTCATTTTAAAATATTAAAAGCATATATTTTTCATGATAGAATCTTTAATACTGTTTATGTACAGGATTCTTTCAGAACATTTCAGAATGTCCTTTTCTTAATAAATAGCAGCAAACTGTTCTTTTTCTGTTCACTGTAATAAATACCTGTAATTTTACCACACATGTTGCTGTAAAATAATACAGCGCTGTGCGTTCTAAATACACTCAAAAATGACGTCATGACATTTATAAGCCAATCACAAAGTACCTATGGCGATGATTGTATGGCAACTGGCACAGTCTACATCACAACGTGTTGGCGCTACATTTACCCACACGTTGTGCTGTAAAATATTATAGCACTGTGTGTTGTAAATCCACTCGCAAAATGACGTTATGACATTGAAGAGTCAATTGCGAAGTACATTGTATAGCAAATTGGCACAGTCTGCAGTACAACGTGTGGATAAACGTAACTCCAACATGACAACCTTAAATAGTATTTCTCACATTTAAAATCATTACAAGACGTGTTTGCCATGCAAAGGTGGTTGTCCCACTAATATTTAGGCCATTCGAAATGATTTACAACGGTCCAGAGAGAATTTCTTTACCGTCATTCCAGTACAGATAGAAAGAAGAAATAATTGCTATTGCACTTTTTGTCGTTATCGCAGTTTCTAGTAATTACTCTTTCTGTAATATAATAGGAAATGTTCTGTATAATAGTTGTCCTATTTGCAAAATAGGTGACGTTTTCCTACCAGAAAGGAAGGTAGCAGGTCCTGGCTATAACATTTTTGTGCAATGGGTATACTTTTCCAATTTTGTACCTCTACATATATGTTCAATTTTTGCGCCCCTGCATATAGCTCTAAATATTTTGGCTTATTTCTGCATGTGTGTCTATAACAGGGGCCTCAAATGTCCATGCGATAATCTGCTCCTGGAAGGAAGAGCACATAAACAGATTTCGGCTGGGAAACTGGAAACTAACTGAAATGAGACTTTGAAGGAGTTTGGAAACTGAAGAATTAATTCAAAAGACGTTCAAAACATCTCATTTATAGTTTCGCAGAAACTTTCAAAAATACCAGCTTTGTTATCGTTACTGCGTTTATCAAAAGAAGAAAGTAAGCCAGTGAAAGTCAAATTCAGTTTGACGAAAAGTTATGCAAAATTCATTTAATCCTTCCAGCACAAAGATTTCCAAGAACAGGATGTCTGCTGAAAAATGTTTTTAGATGACTTTGAAAAAAACTTGCGTTGAAAACCCTTAAATAAAGAAATAGGTATGTTCGCCTTAAATAATGACAGTTGATTAACACTCAAAAAATCTTGTGTTAATTTCAAAATAAAAATAAATATGTATATGATACACATGATAGTCACAAATAGTGCAACACATTTATTTCGAGTGGTCCACCCTTTTGCAGTTGTAAAAACTTTCCCATCTCTACATTGGCATCAGAAGACTGAGCTGTTTGTATAAACCTGAAGTAAAGGAATTGCGCTATTTTGTATATCAGAGCTTTATATAAAGTTTATTTTTCATCTGAATACAGTTACTTTCTGATCACAGCACGTGTTATAAAATTATGTATCCCGACTTTTTTTTCCGTGTCTTTATTTTTAATCAGCTTCACTGTCTAATCAATCTATAAGTAGCACGGGGATCATTTTTCCCTTATAGTTGTAGAAATTGGACTTAGTTTCATCGAATATGCACTTTGTAGTAATAAGACTAAAATCTAGAGCATAATACGATAAGAAAAGAATATTGAAAACCTCCTTTCTACAAGATTTCTTCGACCTAGTTTTTTTTTCCCTCCGAAATCGTTAATCTTATAGCTTGTATAACCTTTTACACTCTCTATAAACAATCATTTTTCTCCTTGGGTAAATTCTTTCCGTGTCCACTGGTGTTTGTAATGGAGAAAACCTTTTTTCTTGCGAGAAAAGGGGGATTGAGTGGGAGAGAGATCTGCTGTCATTACTTTATGTAAATATACTAAAACAATTTAGGAAGGGTTGAATTAGTTGTAAAAGTACTGCACAAAATTCTTGTCAAAGTACGCATAAAGGCTAATATCCAAATATTTTATGTTGAGTAAGTTGCAAACTATCCCTACGTAATTCTTCATGCATTTTTCATACCCTTTCAGTTTGTGAAAGTGTGATGAAGATAACTTTTCAACCCATTTATCTTTTATTTAACCCTTTAAGGACCAGTGTTAATAAATATATTATGTACCCACTTTAGGATGCGCATCGGGGAATAGCCACTCAACTGCGTGTATTTTTAAGCAATGAGATACGCAATTTTATGATACACTAAAACAACAAACCACACTGTCATAAAGGAGCATAAACCTACAGTATTATAAAACTAGTAACAGATAACATGCTTTCTAGAACTTTCTAACTAAATTTTTGTCTTTCTTTATATAAAATCTCGCTTTTTTTTAACCCCTAAGTTCAAAGTGTATGATTTCAGTCCACAATGGAATATTTTCTTGTTTGTTGGGAGATGTGTTTAGTGTAAGACGTGCATATCTGCTACCTTTCAAAAAATTACGAGAAATGTTGGAAGGAATATGTTTTAAGTTAAAAATATTTTTTCTTCTCTTCAATTCATATATTGGTTTTTCCGTTTTCTTGCTCAATAAAAGTTATGCAAGCGCCGCGATTTTTTTTTTTTTTTTTAAGAATTCTTTATGAGAGTTTACATTGTAGACTGCACTGATACTTTCAGAGAAATTCGATAGGAAAGCAAGAGTATTTTGAGAGCAGGTATTTATTGCTTTTACTTAAAAAAACAAATTACTGATTAGATTTAAATCTGTTCTTTTAAAAATGCAAGCAACTCTATTCCGTAATGTGGAACTTAGCACTGATTTAAGACGCAATGTTTTTTGTTGTTGTTTCTATTGTTGTTTTCCCTCCGTAGGCTAAAAGGGTACACGTACGTGGCGATGGTTCTGATGATAGTTTTGTAGACGAGGGCTTTGTTTTTGAGCGGATTTTGCTGATGAAGATTAACAGACCCAAGCTGCTAAAAACCCATGTGCCAATTTGTTGCGGATTTTGACAATGTGCTACTTTCAAGTAACAGTTCCTGTCCAATGTAGCTCGCGAGTAAGTTGCAGTACTGACCATTTAGCAATTGTTAAGTTGCAGCAGGCTTTTGGGAGTTAGCTTTTTCGCAAAAGACAGATCGCCATACATGTAGCTAGGTTGAAGCGAGCTTTCCATTTCTTAAGCCATTTTTCCAGTACGTCAATGTAGATCTTTGGATGGCTCTGGACAGGGCCGTGCCTGGAGTTTTTGCGGCCCGGTGCAAGGATCAATTGTTGCGGCCCTTTCCCCTATATATATATATATATATATATACATATATATACTAGCTGAAGTACCCGTTCTTCGCACGGGAATGAATGGACTTTTTGATATTACGATTTGTGGGGATTACTATTTATTGTAATAAAGAGATATAGCAAAATGGATATCGCTTTATATTGTGTTCAATAACCACGCATACCGAATTTCAAGGCAATCGTTTGTACCGTGCAGAAGGCCATGCGGCGTAGCGCAATCTAGTGGAGAGTTTTAGCAAATCCGATACGGCGGAAATATTCTTCGCATTCAGATATCGATGAATACGAAATTTCAGGACGATCGGCTGGACAGCCCTGAGGACGCGACATCTAGTGGCAAATTATATATGAAAATGGATAGCGCCAAACTCTTCCCCGTGTTCAAATATCTATGTATACCTATTTTCATAGCGATCAGTTGCACAGTCAAGAAGTGATACACTGCAGCGCGATCTAGTGGTTAATTAAAGTAATGATTTGCTACAGTGCCGTCAAGTGGCGAGTTATAACAAAATGGATAACGCCAAAATATTCTCATTGTTCAAATAGCTATGTATACTGATTGTCATAGCGACCGTTGGAATGGTCAAGAATTTGGCCTGCTGCAGCGTCATCTAGTGGCGAGTTAAAATAATAATGCATTGCAGTGCCATCTAGTTGTGAGTAACATCAAAAGGAACACAGTTAGAATATATTCTTCGTGCTGAAATGTGTAAGTATAAGAAATTTTATCCGATTGGTCGAACGGTATAGAAGTTGATGTGTTGCAGCGCCATTTAGCGGCAAGTTACAGCAAAATGGATACTGAAAAATATTCTCCGTGTTCTAATATCCGCGTGTAACAAATTTCATCTAAATCGGTTGGACGATATTCGCATAGTAAACGGCTAAACGGAATAGAATTCGACGTTCTGCTGCGCCACCTAGTGGCAAGTTAGAGGAAAACGGATAGCATAAAAAGCTTCTCAATGATAAAAGACTTAGGTGAACCAAATTTCATGGTGCAACGGTGCTGGAGTTTTTCAACCTCATACACACATACCAACATTCATTTTTATCTATAACCAGTATCATTATATATCCGAGTCTCAAATAAAATCCAGTTTCAAATCTAAGCCTCGCCAAAGTGCCAACATACGCCATTTTGCAAGAGTTTTTTCAGGAAATCATTCGAAGCATTGACTTAGCAGCAATCAATATGGGAAATGGTTCGGCCGCCAAAAAGTAAAGCACACATTTATTTGAAAAGGGGAATACCTTAATACAACCGATTTTTTTAAAATTATCAACTATAACGTGTTTTATTCATCGTTACTCCGATGTACTAAATGAGAAGATTTCAATTTTCTGAAATTTGGCGGAATTCCCCCAACTTAAATCAATGTACTCAATTGGCGAGAATTCTGAAGATAGATCGCTTGAAATCTCTTAATAACTGCATTATTTCTTCACGGATCATTAAAATTTAACGCTGTATTCTAATAAAACCTTTGCACTTGCTTTCGAAAATCTGTTTCCTTAAGCTCTCAATAAATTGCGCCAAGCCGAAAACTGTGCAAACCGCTAGAACTCACTTTCTCAAAATCAGCATTTGAGCCATTTTATTTTTTCGCCAAACTAAAAAAAAATTACATATTAGCCTCGGAAATCTTCAATTCTTATTGTTTTGCGTATAAAACATTTCATTCCTGCTCCGATTTCCCATGCACACGATATTATAATAAAAAATTAATAATCTTACAAATATAAACTAACAAAAAAAAAATCATTATTATTCTTTTATTTTTACTTTGAGAATTTAAAACATCTTATTCGGCAAAATCGCCACACATGGCAACCACGATCCTTATTTCACACTTTTTTCACTACAGGGGTTACAATTACGGAAAGGTTTTTGCATGGAGAACATAAAAAATCACTTAAATTCTGGGAACGGGTGGACTTTCAAAGTTTTAAAGTGGACTATGATTTATTCTATATTATTTTACATATCTGTGCAAAATTTCAGGCTGATAGGTCCATTTTTGTGGATTTGTATACGAATCAAATCCACAAACAAACAAACAAACAGAATTTCATTTTTATTTATAAGATATATATATATATACATATACATACATACATACATACATACATACACACACACACATATATATATTACCTAGTTATGTTTGGGATTCGTCATGCTTCGTGATTCCGAAATTCAAAAGGTATTAAATTTTAATTAAAATTGAGTCATCTGTCCGTCATAAAGTTACTTATAAATTGTTCTTCACTTTACTTATGTAGTTTAAGACAATTATCGACGCACGCACATAATGTTTTTTATTTCACAAGATTGTTTTTGTACTGTTTGCCTTTTCGAACCAACTTCAAATATTAATCAGCCTTTATTATGCATTTGGGACGATAAGTTTGCATTGTACAATTTAAGAAAGAACAGAAAGTACAATCTGTATGACACATATACATTAAATAAAGAAAAATATATCTTTTTTTGAGAATTTTAACAATGTTCATTCATCAACTAACTTTTAAGCATGCAATATTGATTGGCAAATTTTTACGACCCTAACTTCAAACAAAAAGGGAGCTTATAGTCAGAATATTGCTCAGGAAGCCCTCACGCCCACTCGCATACAGGCTGCGAGCATGTTAAGTTAGGCCACTGATCTTAAATGCAGAACAACACGGATCTGCAGCTTTTCAAATATAATTAAACGAAACGTGTGACCGCTTAAAACAAGAGTACCTTAAAAAAACACAACAGAACAATTTTTACAGATAGTACCCGAAAATTAAAGATTAAAATATTTCATTTAATTGAATTTAATTCTCTGATTACTCAATATCATAGGCGTAAACTGGCATGAAATATTGAGGGGGGGGGCAAAATTTTTTGTATTGTCGATCGTTTTGAAATTTGTTATCTCTGAATTTTCTTGAATTTTAGGGGAGGGGGCGCAACTGCCCCGTCTTGCCTATAGTATGTTATGCCTATGCTCAATAAACTATATCAAAAAGAATTTTTAAAAAATAACTTACCGATAGTTTTGAAGACAATCCCATCACCTGCAATCTCTTCCGTTTTTACAATAAATAACTCCCATCTATCATGGTTGAGCCAGTGACATTTTATAAGCAAATTAAGTTGAAAAAAGTTGCACCAGTTGTTATAGTCAGATTAGTTACTTGCACTTAGAGAGTTTGATTCGCGATGGACCACTGAAGAAAATCGTGAACATGCAGTAGACATGCATCCTCGTGGTTCTGTAAACCTTGTTTGCAGCTTCTGAGTGGTTCCAATGTACAGAAAATTCTTTTTTCTTCCGATGAAAATCCAAGTTGTGGAGGCAATACCCGGAAAAGCTGCAAGTAGCTCTAAATGTCATATTCGGTGGTGTGACTTTATTTCCGGGAAGGGGGGGGGGGTGTCCACGTTTTGTCACAAAATAATTAGCACCACAAAAATCAAACATGAATTCTAGGTCCGTTGTTTGATCAAGGTAATAATAACCAAGATAATAATAATTCTACAAGATAATGGTTTCTTTGATCTTTAGATAATGGAAACAGCTCCCAAAAATAGTTATGCACTAGAAATGTGTTGGCTGATTTAAATTAAATATCTTTAAATGTAAAACTAACATCAAGAAATATTAAGACTTAAGAGAGTGAAATTGTTGATACCTAATGGATTTCAATTAAAATAGTAAATTAAGCAGAACTCTTGATATAATTACGAAATTTTCAAGGGGAAAAATACAAGATTATAATAATTTTTTTACATTACAATACATTAACTTTCTGACTCAAGCGGTACAACAGTTGTACCCCCTCAAAAAAAAGTGGCTGAAGAGCAGTTGTCTAACTACCGGTTAACAACTGACCCTAGTCAGTTGAGCGGGATTCGGCATCTAGATTTGCGTTTTGTTTGAGGACTTGTATGGCCAGTCATATTTTCTCCCACCTACCAGCAGTTGACAATACAAAAGACAAGGTGTGCACTTCAGTTGAAAAGTAGAGAAAGGAAATCTTCAATATTCTGCCGTTTTCTGGGACAAAAATTCTCAAGGGTGAGCCGGGGCGAAAAAGTTAACATATTATAATAAAATTTTTCTGGACTTTATATTAGCAAAAGTATCTATAACGTCGGAAAAGTCAATTTTCGATAGCAAGTCATTCTCGATTGAAATAATTGCCAATGAGTTGAGTCGATTTTGTGACATGGTGGATCGTAAGTATGTTTTTATTAATTTCAGTTTTGAGAAGGATCGTTCAGCTGATGCCACTGTAACTGGCACAGTTAATAACACGCGCAGGGCAATAGTCAAATTCGGAAACACTTCTTGCAGTCTATTTTGAGTAATATGTTTCAATATAAGTATTGTAGAAGTATTTTCAAGGAAATAGTTCTTGAAAATATTTTCAACTCTGTAAAAAGCTCTATTCCATAAATCTTGCTAAATTTAGACATGAATTTTTTTAATTTTCATCTTCATCAAGTTCTGCGAAATTGAATAAAAATCCAAATGTTTCTTTAAACACATTTAATTGACCAAAACGTTCTTCCACTGAAACCACTGCATTATCCAAAAGAACATTAAAGAAATTAAATCGAAAATTAGTTTCGGGAGCAGTCACTGTGCTCGTCTTCAGCTTCATACGAAAACTGCTTTTTAACTTTTCTCCGACGTATTGATGCAATGTCTGGAAATTTTATGGAATTTTCACCAATTTCCAGTTCTACAGCTAACAGTTTGGCGTCTTCTTTAGCTTTTTCAAAACCATCTTCCTTAAATTTTTTTAAGAAGGCTATCGTATTTTTAATATGTATCAAAGCAGTATCAATAATCATAGCTTTGTTCTGAAATATTTTGCTGACAAAGTTGAACTGCGATAATATTTCATACCAAATACAAAGTGATACCAAAAATTTATATTCTTTTAATTCATTTGCTAAGGATAAAGCTTCACTTCGACATTTTGCTTCATTCGATGTTTCAGATATTTCAACTAGTGCGTCATATATGTCACCAGTCTGAAAACGGATAGCTCGCACGCTGTCAATTCTACATTCCCATTGGGCTTCAGATAATGGCTTAACGGTAAAATTTTGGACATGTTTCTTAAAAATACTCCACCTGTTCGTCGATTCAGAAAATAAAATGTAAATACGTTGTAAAATACCAAAAAATGTAATTGCAGCTGTTGATGAGCGTGCCATATCACCCAAAACAAGATTCCAATTGTGGCAACCACAAGGAACAAAAAGAGCTTTTTCATTTAATTCTAAAATACGAGCTTGGACACCTTTGTTTTTTCCACGCATATTCGCCCCATTGTCATAACCCTGGCCACGACAGTCATGTATGGAAAGTTCAAGAGCAGAGAGTTTTTTCAGAAGAGCGTCACAAAGATTAGCACCTGAAGAGTCGCTTATTGAGATAAAACCTACAAATCGCTCATTTACAGAAATATTGCCGTCGTCGTCAATGTCAACATATCGCAAAATCATTGTCATTTGCTCTTGATGGCTTATATCTGGTGTACAATCCAAAATTACAGAATAATATGTAGATTCTTTAATTCTTAAGCAAATTGACGGAACAACCTTTTGGGCTATTAATTCAATAAATTGATTCTGGATTCTATTTCCTAAATATGTATCGCGGATTTCTGAGTTTGTTCTTCTTCTCAAATGTTCAGACAAAACTGGATCAAATTTAGCCATCAGTTCAACGACACCCAAAAAATTTCCGTTATTTTCACTGTACAGTTTTTCGTCCGTACCACGAAAGGGTAAGTTTCTTTGTCCCAAAAATTGCACAATAGACAAAAGTCTTTCCAAAACTGAACGCCAATGCTTTCTCTCAATTTCGATAATTTTTTCTTGCTCTGCATCTATTGTACATTTTTTGAGCAGTCGATTTTCTAGTTCAACCCATGAGTTATGGCACCTTTTATGACCAGCAGATGACTCGTGAGCAGATAATTTACTTAAAATTTTTTGCCAGTTTCTACAACCTTCAGCATTATTAAAGCATGTTTTATTGACAGTGTTGAATAATTTGCAGCAAAAACAGAAAACTGAATTGGCGGTCTTTGAATATACTAGCCAGCGGCATTCAATAATTTCACCATTCGACATTTTTCTCTGATAATAACTTGTTGAAAAATGCCTTTTGTGCTTATCTAAGGGAAAATTGAAATCCAGTACTCGATGTGGACCTTTTTCGACAATCATTTTTTTCACTTGCTGGCTTAACACTGGTGGCCACTTTGCAATGTCGGTGTAATCTGAAATTTCTTCATAAAATGAATCTTGTACTGAGATAGAATCACATTGATCTACTATATCAGGTTTTGAAGCCACATCCAACAAATTACTAGAAGAAAGTTCCACAGTATTCCTTATCGGCTCCCTTTGAGGAAAAGATGCAAATGATACATCCAAAGCTGCATTTGAAGGGCTTTTATCAATACTCGGAATGTTTTGTGCTTCATTGCTTGAGGACGCACATTCAGCCACAGGTCGAAAGTGCTTCAGCAAAGACCCTCGCATTAACTTAGTCGTTTTCTCATTTTGCTCTTTACGTTTCCTCTTTGTTGCTCCCGATTCATTTCTGGAACCAATACCAGTCTTAGGCATTGGAGACAATGATACAGTACTAGAAACACAATAAAAAGCGCTGAAAACTGAATAAAGGTTTTGAAGCCGTGACTACCAAGAAAACTTAGCAATTCATAAAACTGAAAACACTTACTTTACTATCGGTTCCAGCCGACTCTGAAAATACTAACTGCCAGAAGAACTTTTACTACTTTTTTTTTACTGTTTTGTAATTTATTTTTTCATCATTCTAGAACTTTTTTCTTTTATTTATTTATATATTTGTAATCAACTATTCTGTATTTCAGTTTTATTCGTTTCTCACTTCGCTTTTCTACTTCATAAAAATAGCTTTCTGTTCCATCATGTGCTCGACGACGGTGTGTCTGCGAATCCCCCTAACAAACCCAACTACCCATCTCACACTTAAACTAACACCCCCATACCCAATATTTATCATCCATACAAATCACCATCATAAAACCTTCTATCCACAACTATACCATTTAACCCAACTAACACCTATTTCCCACCCCTTACCCTCTTTCCACTAATACCTATTACCTCAAAAATCTCAAATACACCATAAAATCCCCACCATATAATTATCCCCCATATCACCCCCTTCCCCCACAAACAATAACCCAATATTTCCCTTACCACAAATCACCCTTTCCCTCACTTACCCTCTTATTTTTAATTTCCCCCATACAACTCATATCCACCTCAAAAAAACAAAAAAAAAAACCACACCAATTAAAAAAAAAAACCTCACCTACAAAAAACCTCCAACTCAAAAAATCTTATTATCTTAATCCCCAACTCCCCCCCCCCTCCTTTCCATTCACATTCTCACCCCAAACCATCATTCCCAATCCATCTCACTCAAAAAATACACCTCTATTAATTTCAACCCCAACCACCACCACACCCTAAATAAATACAATTCAAAACACTCATCCCCCCCTAACCATCAACTAACCCTAATAACATCCCTCATCCTACCACAAAACAATCACCTTCTTCCATCACCCCCAAAACCAAAACACCCCCATCCACCAAAAAAAAACCCCCTATCTCTACACAACCTAAACCAAAACACAAACACTACCACACCATCCATCTATAAAAAACAAACCCACCAAAAAACTCTTAACTACTCCCTCCTACATAAAAAACACCCATTCAATCCCCTCATTCTCCCCTCCCAAACCCACCCAAAAAAACATAAAATTAAATATTAATTCAAACACTCCATCCAACCTCCCTCTCCTAAACTAAATCCCTAAAAACAACACCCATTCCATCTTCCCATTTTCTTCTCCTTTCCTCCTAACAACCCCAAAATCCCAAACCCCTCAACCCCCCCTCCTTAATCCCAAAAACAAAACTAACATCCCTTCTAAAACCAAATTAAAAAATTTCCACATTCTCTAAAAACATCCCCCCCCCACCATCCTATATATAAAACCATTCCAAACCAATACCCCCAACCCCCCCCACACATCCCTAAACCTCCCCTCCCTCCCTACCACCCAACCCTTCCCCAATAAAAACAAACAAAAATATACAGTAGAGTTCTCTACTTCCTTAAGCGATCTATCCAACGTAGATATAGATGATTCCTCACACCACCCCATCTACCCCCCCCACACACCCTCAAATCCCACAACCCCCCATCATCTCAATCCTACTTAACTTCCCCCGCAACAAATTTAACACAAACTCAACCTCCACCCCCTACCCAATATATACAAAAAAATAGAGTAGAATATCGACATAGACCAAGAAACGACTAACCCCTCAACCAATAAAAACCAGATATATAGATATGGAGATATATATAGAGTGACCCCACCGCGATTAGCCTCATACCTCTCCTCTCAACTACCCCCCATCAACAAACCCCCCCATGTGTGTAGACATCGCTAGAATAAATTAACTCACTCTCTCACTCCTCTCTACTCCACGTCGTACGATCTCTCTCTCGTCACTCGCTCTGAAATTAATCCTATATAGCGACAAACTCCATTCTAATAAACCACAATTCCTCTCTGTTTTGTGTGTTGTGGTCTCTCCAACCACGCCACTCTCCACAACAACATTCCCTATGAGATAGGTGTGTGTGTGAAGAGATGCGCGCTCTAGAATGCATGTGTGTGTGTGGTGTGTGTGTAGTAGTCAGCACTCTCCTCATCGCATCACAAAACATAACCACCTCTTCAGCTCGCCATGATAAAAACGCACGCCCTCTATGCACCTGTCTAACCTAGCTCGAGAGAGCGTCCCCTGTTATCTGAGTGCATCGCCCCTCGCACCCCCCCCCCCCCACGTGTGTCCTCTCTCTCGCACACGATGTGAGATAACTCCCGCACCTCTCTCTCTCGCTAGCTCGAACGTTCGGGCTCTTTTACTAGACACATATTCTTTCTCACGTGCAGAAGCGATTTAGAGAGGGTCGTTGCCGCTACCATGATCTACCCTCAGAGTCAGAGGGCAAGCCACTCACATACACGTGAGGAGGGAGTTGCCGCGTGTACGCTGGTGTGGGTTTAGTGAGTTCACCCGGCAACACCTCACTCCCACTCGCCCCCACGCATCTCCCCCCACCTCCCCTCCCACTCCGGCCCCCCCCGCCCTCGCTCCCCCCAGGATGGCGTTCACATAGTAGAGAGGACCAGGCCGCTTTAGTATGAACCCCGTGATGTTTTTTATCACATGAGATAAACGGTGAAGAGGCTGTGTTATTGTGGTGTTCAGAGATGGAGTGTAGAGTTGTTTTGTGTGTGTTTAATTGTGTAATCCTGGTTATGGAAATTAGTGACTGTTCCAGTGTGAAAATAAAGCAATATGTTTTAAGTTTAAAGGTGTTGACTGAGACTCTTTATTTAAAGGGAATGTGGTCTTCAAAATGTGTTTTTCTCCTGAAGTAAAACGTGTTAGCCCAGTGTTCAAAGTGTTTGTGTGATCATGTTTCAGAAGAAGTAAAACGACATGCGCCATCAAAAGCGAATTTCATTCTTGGTTTTGGAGTTTGTCCTTCCTCGTCGCTCTGATGAGGAATTTCTAGTTCATGTGTGATTTCGTTCAGTGGGGAAGAAAAGCATGTTCACCCCTACGACGCGTTGTGTATGCCATCGTGTTCCGTATGAAAGAAAGTACGTCTTACCTAAGGGGAATAAATCTCCTTTCGACATCGTTGCGAGTGTGAATTTAAAATGTGAACCACTATCCGATCATGTTCTTAAAACTATGTCGCTCTCACTACAAAGTCGTACCAGTTATAATTTTTACAAAATAATTCATCGTCTTCTTACGATCTTTCACCTTCGACCGTACATCTCCATAGGATAATCCTTAATACAAAAATAAAAACAATTGAGTTTTCTCCTAATAGAAGAAGCCGCAATCGTTAATTTCGAAAAATAATTTTTTCAATAACACCTGAATCCTTGTTCAACTTTTCACTCTATAATACTTTGCAGGAAAAAAAATTAATCTTGATTACTTCTCTCTCATTATACCGAGTGTTTCAAATTATTTGATAATGGAGCAATTTTTAACTATTGACACCAGTTAGAAAAATAATTTTTAATGACACACAGTGCTTTTTAATTCCGCAATTTTTTTAAAGGCCACGATAATTATAAAAACAAAAAATAACTTTTTAGGGTGACCCTCTTTACAAAAAAAAAGTCCAGTTATGAAAATAAAGCCAGACCTTTGATCATGTTAAAATTAATTAACAGTTAGAGCTTCAACTTATTTGTGAATAGTAGAACTTTTGCAGATTTTTTTGTTTTGTTTTTTAGTATTTTTATTATCAAAAGTTATTTTCAAACAAACCTTACTTTTTTTAAATAGCCAATGCAACAATCATGTTGACAGCGATGTTATGGCGACGTTACATTCTAAGACATTCGTTTCATAACAAACTTGATTTAAGTGCACGACTTCTTGGACGTCCCTTTGGGATAAACATGCGATACTGCAGAGTGACGGACAAACATGTGGTTCACAGTAACATTTTAGAGACGTCCATGATGGTCACTATGTGATTGTACGAAATTTGTCCGACGAATCACATTTGTCCGTCACCACAACCTCCCTGTCACAAACACATCACGACGAACAAGTCGCAAAGTCATAGTGTGATCAGTATCCATACATGTACTTTTTTTATTCAATTCCTACTATTAGTTCACACTCTCCCTATATTTATATAACTTGTTCAAATTTTCAATCGTTAATAAAATATATTTTATTCATCCACTGAAGTTCAAATACTTTTATTTTAAACTTGTAGTGGATGTCACTTGATGTTAATACAGAGTTTTTTTACTAAAAAGTAACTAAAATAAAATTTTTCTTTTTTGAACTACCTTTGTTGAACTAACTTTGGAGGACTTTAATTTTTGCAGGAACTGATTTAATTTTTTTTTTTTGGTTATTCTTGTGTGGGGTTATGTAAGTTACTGTGTACCGGACTACGTGTCCTAATGTAGAGAAACTCAAGCAGCGACTCACAGATCCTATTTATTCCATAACTCCTCAGATAATTTTAAATACTTGGAATAAAATCTAATATCGTTTAGATCAGTGGTCCCCAACCCCGACCCCCGGAACGTGGATCAAACGGTACCGGGCCGTCTAAAAAACAATAAATTATTTTCATTTTATTTACTGTGGTGTATTCTCTCGTGCTTCGACTTTGCCCGGTTTGTTCTAATTTATAACCTTTGTAACAGAAGAGAAGAAATATTGTAACTAGTTTCTATTAGTTCATTTTTATTAAACACTAGCTGAAGTACCCGTTCGTCGCACGGGAATGAATGGACTTTTTGATATTACGATTTGTTGTGATTACTATTTATTGTAATAAAGATATATAGCAAAATGGATATCACGTTATATTGTGTTCAATAATCATGCATACCGAATTTCAAGGCAATCGTTTGTATGGTGTAGAAGGCGATCCGGCGTAGCGCAATCTAGTGGCGAGTTTTAGCAAAACGATACGGAGAAAATACTTTTTCGCATTCCGATATCGATGTATACGAATTTTCATGACGATTGGCTGGATAGTCCTGAAGTTCATGTGATGACGTGACATCTAGTGGCAAGTTATAGGAAAATGGATAGCGCCAAACTCTTCCTCGTGTTCAAATATCTATGTATACCTATTTTCATAGCGATCAGTTGCACAGTCAAGAAGTGAAACACTGCAGCGCCATCTAGTGGTTAATTAAAGTAATGATTTGTTACAGCGACGTCAAGTGGCGAGTTATAGCAAAATGGATAACGCCAAAATATTCCCATTGTTCAAATAGCTATGTATACTGATTTTCATAGCGACCGTTTGAATGGTCAAGAATTTGGCCTGCTGCAGCGTCATCTAATGGAGAGTTAAAATAATAATGCATTGCAGTGCCGTCTAGTGGTGAGTAACATCAAAAAGAACGCAGTTAGAATATATTCTACGTGCTCAAATGTGTAGGTATAAAAAATTTTATGCCGATCGGTCGAAGTTGATGCTTTGCAGCGCCATTTAGCGGCAAGTTACAGCAAAATGGATAGTGAAAAATATTCTCCGTGTTCTAATATCCACGTGTACCAAATTTCATCGAAATCGGTTGGACGATATTCGCATAGCAAACGGCTAACCGGAATAGAATTCGACGTTCTGCTGCGCCACCTTGTGCCAAGTTAGAGGAAAACGGATAGTATAAAAACCTTCTCCATGATAAAAGACTTAGGTGAACCAAATTTCATGGTGATTAGTCTAACGGTGCTGGAGTTTTTCAACTTCATACACACATACCAACATTCATTTTTATCTATAACCAGTGTTATTATATATACCAGTCTCAAATAAAATCCAGTTTCAAATCTAAACCTCGCCAAAGTGCCAACATACACCATTTTGCAAGAGTTTTTTCAGGGAATCATTCGAAGCATTGACTTAGCAGCAATCATTATGGGAAATGGTTCGACCGCCAAAAAGTAAAGCACGCATTTATTTGAAAAGTGGAATCCCTTAATACAGCCGCATTTTTTAAATTATCAACTATAACGTGTTTTATTCATCGTTACTCCGATGTACTAATTGCGAAGATTTCAATTTTCTGAAATTTGGCGGAATTCCCCCAATTTAAATCAATGTACTCAATTGGCGATAATTCTGAAGATAGATCGCTTGAAATCCCTTAATAACTGCATTATTTCGGCACGGATTATAAAAAATTTAACGCTGTATTCTAATAGAACCTATGCACTTGTTTTCAGAAATCTATTTCCTTAAGCTCTCAGTAAACTGCGCCATGCCGAAAACTGTGCAAACCGCTAGAACTCACTTTCTCAAAATCGGCATATTAGCCATTTTATTTTTCGCCAAACTAAAAAATTTTACATATTAGCCTCGGAAATCTTCAGGTCTTATTGTTTTGCGTATATAACATTTCATTCTTGCTCTGATTTTCCATTCACACGATATTATAATTTTTTTAAAAATAACCTTACAAATATAAACTAACAAAAAAAAATCATTATTATTCTTTTATTTTTACTTTTAGAATTAAAAAAAAATTTATTCGGCAAAATCGCCACACATGGCAACCACGATGCTTATTTCACACTTTTTTCACTACCGGGGTTACAATTACGAAGCTTTCTGCGTGGAGAACATAAAAAAATCTCTTAAATTCCGGAAACGGGTGAACTTTCAAAGTTTTAAAGTGGACTATCATTTATTCTATATTATTTTACATTTCTGTGCAAAATTTCAGGCTGATAGGTCCATTTTTGTGGATTTGTATACTATTCAAATCCACAAACAGACAAACAAACTGCCAAACAGAATTTCATTTACATTTATAAGATTTCAAAATTATTAATATAATTAAAATTGCAGTCACTTAAATATTGAAATTTCCGGCAATATGTCTGTGAAGCGGGGTTTTCTGCACTGACATCAATCAAAAGAAAACATCGTAATAAACCGACCATAACACACTTCGGGTGTCATAATCTCCTATAACCCCCAGATGACACCAACTCGTTGCAAAGAAATAAGTTCAGGGTTCTCATTGATTTCGCGTTCTTGTCAGTTAAAATGCTATATCCCTTTATATATATTTTTGTGTAACTGTATTTTATTTTGAAGGTAAATTAAAATTTTTAAAGCAAAACAATCTAAAATATAAACAATCAACTCTCCCCTCTGCCTTGGGGACTGAGGTAAAATTATCATACGTTGACCGGTCCGCGGCGATAAAAAAGTTCAGGAGCACTGATTTAGATGTTGCACGATGCACTAGAGTACCTCGTACTAAAATCTATTAATTTTGTTATGCGTGCAATTAGTCATTTCAACACTACTGTGTTTAGAATTTTTACTTCCTTGTACGGAGTATAAGGAAGTAAAGTGATCGCGAAAAATTTCGAGAACCGGATTTCGACGAAAAAAACCGATTCTGACTACCTCTAAATTTACTTTTAAGAATTTTTGGGATGCATCTCATCGTACGCTAGTATGCACGTTCATATAAATGCGTATGCAACCCATTTTGACCAGCGACGACTGTATTGTGGCCAGTTTTTCCATGGCGTCTGTACGTACGTATGTAACTCGCATATCTAAAAGACTATTGGTCGTAGAATGTTGAAACTTGATATTTAGGATTGTTGTAATATGTAGTTGTGCACCTCCCCTTTTGGTCCCTATCGACTCGATATTTTATCTACAGGGCCGCCCAAAAGATTCTAAATACGTTACCTTCTATGGACCGAAATTCATTAAACTCGCATAGCTCAAAAACTATCAGGCGTAGAATGTTGAAACTTTATATTTAGGATTGTTGTAACATTTAGATGTACACCTCCTCTTTCTGTCCCACTCGACTGATCAGTTTATCTACAGGGCCTCGCAAAAGATTCGAAATACATTACGCTCTCTATGAGCCGAAATTCATTAAACTCGCATAACTCAAAAATTATTACACGTAGAATGTTGAAACTTTATATTTAGGATTCTTGTATCATCAAGTTGTGCAGTGCACCTTCCCTTGCGGTCCTTCTCGACTGGATAGTTTATGTACAGAGCCATAAGATTTTAAATGCATTACGCTCTATTGGCAGAAATCCATTAAACTCTCATATCTCAAAAACTATTGGTTGTAGAATGTTTAAACTGTACATTTAGGATTGTTTAACTAGTTGTGCACATCTCCATTTGGTCCCAATCGACTGGATAGTTTATCTACAGGGCGGACCAAAAGAATTTAAATACATTACGCTCTATGGGCAGAAATTCATTAAAGCGTATTTTAGAGCTATTAGGCTATTTCAAACGACTCAGAAGTAATGTATGCTGTTAAGGGTTACAAAATAAATTTCTCTCGAAAAAAGTGTCATTTATAGTTCAGCAGCTGGAATACTAAAACGATTTCCAACACACTATGGTCAATGGCAAGTTTAGGGACATTCATCCATTTCAAGCACAATACCGTCCTACCATATGGTTAGGTAATGGTCCGACAGCGGTCACACGCCTCCCTCTAGAATTACGCAAAAGTCGCCAAGCTTGGCGACTTTCGGTGTACATGGGTATGTATTTGACTCTCAAAAACTATTAGTCATAGAATGTTGAAATTTCATATATAAGATTGTTGTAACATCTAGTTGTGTATCTCAATTTTTGGTTCCAATCTACTGGAGAGTTTATTTACATGACCACCCAATAGAATTTCAATATATTAATGTCTATGGACATCTTCAATATATTACATCTGTAGTCAGTCATTGTTTGGTCTATACCCAAGATCTCGCCATTTGTCATCGACCTTGGCGAGTTTTGCCGAAATATCGCCAAATTTGGCGATAGTCAGTCATTGTTTGGTCCGCGCCCAAAATCTCGCCATTTGTTGTCGATCGTGGCGAATTTTGCCAAAATATCGCCAAATTTGGCGCCAAAAATAATTCTGCATAACTGTAAAACTTTTAACCGTAGAATGTTGAAATTTTGTATTTAGAACTATTGTAACATCTAACTGCATCTCTTTTTTGATTGCAGATGACTGGGTAATTTATTTACAGGATCAGCTAAATGACTTTAAATACATTAAGGTGCATGGATACATTCAATTCATTGAAAGTCTGTGGTCAATGACTACTTTGGCTATCGCCAAAAGCTCGCAAACTATCTCAAGCTTGTCGGCTTTTGGTGAAATATCGCCAAATTAAGATCCAGAAGCAAATTTTTGAAATTGAACCCACTTGGCGATATCGGAAATATTTGGCTAGAAATCGCTAAACCTTACTATTACTGCAGTATTTTATATCTTTCAAACAAAATAAGTTTAGATTAAGTGCGCTGAAAATATTTTTGATTTAATAGACGTGCAAGGAAGTCATGTGTTGTCCATATCAAATTTTTTTAATTTAGTTTAGTAAAGTGTTTTACAATTCTCAGGCACCCTGTATTTATTCAGGCATTTTGCATTATTTTAACCAATAGCCGTATTACGAAATGATCCATTATTATTTCCCCGCAGCCTATCTTACATTTAAGATCTCCGTAGGTTCGAAGGCATTTGTTAACTAAATTTAGCATCCGAGGCACACCGAAATAGAACTGTAACCTCTCTCCGTCTGCAAATATTAATTTTAGCAAAGCGTATAAATATCTAAAATGTGGCGATATTAAGAAAGGGTACTTTTCCGAGCAAAATAGATTACACCACTATTGGTTCCCATAAGCGTCCCAACTCGTAAATGGAAGTTTTGCCACGGTAAATGGCCCGAAATCTCGTTCGACTCTAACCATTTCGTGAGCAGGATTCGAAGTCGTTTGTCACCTAAACGGCCATTTTGTTTTATAGTCGGTCATGATAGGGTATTCCCCCTTCGCGTTCGATGAAAGTGGGAACAAGTTTTGAATGCTACCCGTGTACCGTGGGCCCTTTTATAATCATTTACTGGAAAATTTTAAATCTGCATTATTCTTTTTTTTCTCCTCCTTAAAAGATAATTGGTACGCTAAGTTATGTATCGCATTTTGCATTCTAAATTCTGTATTGTTTTTACTTTGCGGATGCATTAGTAACAGATATCACACCCTCGTATTATTAGGGAGACTGGAAAGTCATGTCGTTTTTTTTTGTCAATTTTTCGCCGTTTGTCTAGCCAAAACTACTAAGCTATAACAGTGAGCTCGCGAGAAATCAGAACGATTCATGAGTCGAAAATTCGTTTATCTCGTAAGTTTCATGAAGTATCAAAACATCTTAATTTTTTAACACAAAATCATGTCTAAAACTCGAAATTTCCCCCTTTAAGTCAAAGTTTTTGTAAAAAGTTTTACTTCACTTCATGTTTGGAAACACGTAGAATAAGAAAAAAAAAAAAAAAAAGCTAGTATTAATTTTTTTTCTCTCTCTTCAACCTTTACTCTAACACTGGGGCGGCAGGCAGTCCCGCAGGCAGTTTCAAATGGCCATATGCGTTAAACATGCTTTGTATGAATGTGAATGTATGTCCAACTGGTGTTCCTTGATATAACTGACAATTCAATGTAATTTTCATAGTGCAGTGCACCTACTGCAATTTATTTTCCATTGAGTGTTTTGCAGTTTACCATGCATAAGCTTTCATTATTATATCCTTTATTTCATTATATCTCATTTCAGCTTCATTGTATCCTTATATATGTAACTGAGTAAAAGTAACTTAGCTTTTCTTTGCATTTTCGATCATTATTTCAGTACCACCGGGATGCATGTGTCCCACAAAAAAAATACCAATAGAGCATATTTATCCCACTCGTCCCCTCCTCAAAGTAAGTAAGTTTTCATTTTTCACAGTATTTTATTGATATTTATATTGTAATTGAAGTATTAAAGTACTCATTTGATTTTTTCCTCATAAAAAATTGGTAGTGAAAGGATTAAACTACCTACTCATTACCATTCAGCTTGTTTTGCAATTGGAAAAAAAATACCTTTTCCACCCTGTTACTAATTAAGGTTCGAGAATGGGAAAAGAAACTTTCCGTGCGTATTTTTCGTATTTTTAACAATTAAAATACTAAAAATTAATTTTTCTTAAACTATAGTACCGTAAAATACAACAAAAGTGCCCCCTCAAAAAAAAACGCCCCCATTCCCTTACTTTTCTCGTGCATTTTCGTTTGCTCTTAAAATACCAAATAAATGCCCTCTTAAAGGTGGATTCATACTGGCTGTTCCGTGCCTTTCAGACTACGCTCTGCTCCACCGTTCTGTTCCGTTTTGAAACTTTGGCTGCCCGCGCGCGAACTTGCGGAGCCGCAGTAAATGCAGCAATGAAATCACGCCTTATGCCAGCTAAATGTGACGTCAGAACAATGCTCAACCGCTTTGTTTCGCTGAGTGACGTCATCGCTCACATATGTTAGCCGCCAGCGCCCTGTCTTAGCGGCACGAAACGGACAGTATGAATCCAGCCTCACTTGAAGATAGAGGGTGCGCTTGGACAGAATATTGCTCTAATTTTTACCGTTACCCGCCCCCATAGATCGCGATTTTCCTTGAAGATTGGATCGCGCTTTTGCGGGATTTTACGGTAGTAGTACCTATCGATTAACCTCTATTTAAAGTATAAAATATAAAATTTTTAATAAAAAGGAAGAAACCAGTAACATGAACTTCTGATATCTTGAAATTTGTTTGTTTGTTTGAATTGAGAATTGTTCTTGAGGTTTCTGACTGCAATCTCAAGGACATCTTGAAATATTTGGCTGGTCCGTTGGACTTAAAATTACCGCGAGCTGACTTCATGCGAAATTTGGAATGTGCGTGAGTTTTTTAACATATGTTTTGGATTAGACAGCATTTTCCGAAATTCGTGAATTACGGGGGATAAGGAGCCAAAATAGTTTTCTCACATATATCTCTCTTATTTCGAAGATGAAAAAACAGAGAGAGAGATCCATAAAATTCTTACGCTAAAATACAACACTCCTGAATATCTAAAAATCAATTTAGGTCATTTTGAAATTCATCCTCCAAGCAAGGTAGACTGTCACCTTCCTCTTTTTTTCACATCTTTCTTAAAAGAAATAAAATATATCCATAAAATTATTACTTCCAAATGCTATTAATGTTAATCCTATGTTTTTGCTTAATTAACTTGTGATAAAAACTTGTTGAAATTTTGTTTGAATTTATATAAATAACACGCATTACTTAAATTCATATATCCCGTCCAATATATACAAAAAAACGCCCCCATCCCCCTGCTTTTCTCGTGCATTTTGCTTAGTATATGCTTATGACGAAAATGGGTGCGAGCCGGTAGTCAGGAATTATTAACCATTTGCTTACTAATTTTTTTTTTTTTTTTACTTTGGGAAATGCGTCGTAAATGCACTTTATTTTTTCCCCTGAAAATAAACATATTTTGGGGAGGGGTGGGTTTTTCTGATCCTTATAAGATCACTTGAAAGCCCAAAAATTGAACCATACTAACATGTTTTCCATTCGTATGTTCTTTATCTCGTTATTTGAGTTCGTTTCTTCGTCGGTCATACCAAGAAAGAGCCTGCTTTTAAAATATTAGGATTGAGAAAAAAAATGAAATTCTAACATTTAAAACAAAAATTAATGAAAATTTCTTAAAATTCGGAAATGGCTGACTTTTTAAAATAAGATTACCTTTTTTTTTAATTGAATATTATTTGCTTCTAATACCAAATCAATTCTCGAATTGAAAAAACAAATTACTAATTTTAAACTATTTGATGGTAAATTAACGCTAAAATTTACGTTTTAATTGAATGATGCTGGTTAATTGGATCAATTAGTACTGTGATTTTAGAATTCATTAAACGTAAATGTTTCTGATGTCCGTTAATTAAAAAAATAACATGGAGCTTATATTTATTAGAAAATAGTGTTATATTACACTGTAAGAAAATTCGTATGCTACGCTTTAATTTCAAAATATTTTTATTTAAAGATTCTTATATATTCTAATATATAAAAAAACAATAACTGCTCTTACGCTGACTGTCCGTAAATAAAAGATTATTTAACAAATTTTATGCATTCTCACTAATATAAGGAAATATTTACAGAACTTCATCACAATGTTTCGATTCAAATTCGTAATAAAAGCGGGAAATGTTTCGATAAAATAAATTTTGGAACTCTTTCTTCAAAAATTTCATTCCTTAGCCATTCAAAAACTGTAAACATTTAGAAAGAAAAAAAGATCTACAATACTTTTCTTTGAACACGATGAAAATATGCCAGATATCTATCCCTTAAATTTTAATTTTTTTTCTTTTCAATTTTCTCTTTCGGAAGCTATATTTAGATACGTTTGTTTTTCAGATTTTTGTGAAAGCTGAATGGTATGTTTTTGAGAAGAAAGTTAAAATTATGATTTGAATGTCTAACATTTTTTTCGAAATCAGTCCATTAAATATTCAGGTGACATGTCTGGAAAAGAAAATTTCTTATATATATATATATATATATATATATATATATATAGTGCATATACTTTTAAAATGTGTCAAATTTATGTATTTTTTAAATTTCTTCGCATGGAGCGCAAAATGAAAAGTAAAAGTTTTTCATGAAAAAAAAAATTAATAATAACCGTTTTGTAAGTTAAGGAAGGTTTTTAATTCTTATCTGTCTGAGTTTTAGATCTGTCTAGATCTGCCTAAATCTGTCGATCAATTTAAAGTATCTCGGAAATGTGCTAAAAGCCATCGTTTCATGAATTAGCACAAAAAATATTTGTACATTTATTTACATACACAAATTTGTACATTTTAATGGACGAATGACGTCAGGTTTATTTAAAAGTAATAATATATTTTTACGTTTCAATTAAATTGATGCTCTAAGTATTTAAATATTTCAAAACAATTAACGTCATCAAGAAATTGAAACTTTTTTGTTGCTGTTGATGTTAACTTTATTTTGGATTTTTCGACTCACTCCAAATCTATCTATCTAAATTTCTATCTAAAAAATGTTTCTCGCTTCATTGAGTTTTATTTCTCAATATGTCCACTTACTAAAATTTATGTCTTTAATTGCCTACACCTTCTTGTAGCTGGAACTGCTTTACGTTGAAAGCTCTGTTTTATTAATTATTGCTTTTGTCTTTTATAATTTACAAAATAACCTTCACAGGAATAAGAAGTGTGGTGGTCCCATGTTCGAGCCCATCACGTGGCCATCAATGTAATGATCTGGAGTTTTGGGCAGTTTTTTCCAGATGCATCTTGTATATGCATTAGAACCCCTATAGAAAGTCCTTTAAACAAGCCCCCCCCCCTCGCATCCTAGGCCGATAGCCCTTGTGTAGCTTTGCTGTAACAACGCAAACAAATGAACGATTTGAGTTGAAACCTTATCTCACTATCTATATATTTCTATCTTTATCAATTTAAAAATGATCTGGAATCTCGGACAAGTGCTACGTCAAATTACTACGACTCTACATATTCATTTACAGTTTTCGTAACTTCTTGTCCTTTTTTTCGGAGTTTCTTTTCACTGAAGTTTTTATCCGTCACTTTAACGTTTCAGTTCAAACTCGTAAAAAAAGGTGGAAGTGTCGAAGATAAATCCGAAATAAATCGTGTTTCTGAATCGGTTACGTCAAGGACTTGGTTTTTCAGCCATTCGAAAACTTTAAACAGCGAGAAAGAAAATCTAAAACGCTCATTTTCAAGAGAGAAACTGCCCTAACGAGGTATTTGTGACATTTTTTTTTTTCCCTTCAGTTTTCTCTTTCGGAAATGATTCTTATAAGAATGCCTTTCCATAACTCTACATGAGTTAGTTCGCGTCGTTGAGTTTTCATAGAAATCGCGATTTCGAATCTCAAAGCGCCGCCAAAAGAAAAATCTAATACCGAGTGTTTTTTTAACGTAATGATTACGTTCCTCTATAACGGTACTATGTAAAGAAAATATTTTTTTTTCAATGTCGTTTTAAGTTTCAGCAAGATTATTTTTCAATGTCGTTGTAAGTTTCAGTACTCAGTAAGAAAAGTAACTGCGGTGAAATAACCAAGTGAAGTAGCTGAATTAACCGATATAGCACTGTGACAATTAAAAAACCGGTTGCCCTAGCCGTTTGGTCTGATGTGTAATAATGGAAATGGAATGTTGATGACTTCGATGCTCCCGGTGCCGGTGGTACGTTGTTTCGTTCCTCAATATAGTTTAGTTGTTTTTATCCTTGTTTGAGCAAGATTTAGTTGTGTCGAAGTGCAGCGACCATCATAAGCTTAAAAATCGAGCAGCGGATAAATTTGGAATTCTTCGTGAAATTGAGATCTCCAACTGAATGTTTTAAATTGTTAAAGAAGGTGGAGATAGTGCCATGTCACGTAGTCAAATTTTTTTGAATGGCTTAAACCATCTTCAGAAGGTCGGGAGGTTTTTAAAGGTCACGAACGATCTGGTCGACCCAAAAAGTGCAGTGAAGGTAGCACATTTTCAGTCAGTAGAAGAGGTGAAGGCAGAAACGGAAGGCTTACGGAAGAAGGTGACACCTAATGACATTGAGCAGTGGAAAATTCGTATGCAGCGATGTATTGATAGGGAAATTGACTATGTCGAAGGGAACTGAAATATATTTGTATAATTTTTTGAATAAAGTTAATTTTTAATGCTAGTCAGTTATTTAATTCTCACAGTAGTATTTTTACGGCACTCAAAAACATGACGTCATATTAAAATATGCGTGATATTCGCTAACTGTGCCATCAAATTTGGGCTATGCGACAATTTGGGCGATTTGATATAGCTCTTTGAGATTACACAGTTTGACATTTTTCACGAGATTAAATCCTTTTCTTCTGCTGACCAAACATTCACAAGGTTCGCTGTTCTAGACACGGACGCTCCAGCGAGGTGACCAGTGACGATAATCGCATCATTTTGCAGGTGAGATAGGTCGGACATAATGGCTCTTTGCTGGGAACAGAATTTTCTCATACAACTATCACACCAGTAAATACTCAAATTATACCTTCCTTTTTGCCGCCACTAGCCGGTAGACACGTGGCGAGGCGAAACTATATTGGACGATCGAAGTGCATCACATTTCGAAATGGGTGTTTCTATTACACTACTCTATACCTGTATGCACTAATTCAAGCAAAACTTTTTCTAGAGAGAGAAAATGAATCTTGAAGATCAATATGCTGCAATTATGTACATTGTAAGAAATACCCGTAATTTTACCACACATATCGCTGTAAAATAATAGAGCACAAATGCTGCAGTTTTGGACTACAACACTGTGTGCTGTAAATCCACTCACGAAGTGACGTAATGAAGTTGATAAGCCAATCACGAAGAACCTTGTACAAGAAATTGACACAGTCTTTGCATCACAATGTCTTGGCGTTACGTTTATCCACACGTGTTGTAATCTGTGTAGGATGTTAATTATCATGTGGTTTAAATACATCATTATTTTAATCTTGTGAGATAATATTTTCATAAAACTCAGGTAACCAGAGAAAAAATAAGCCTGAACTCAATTATTTTGTCAAAACTTTTAACCATGGGGAAAAGCTTGGTCGATTCATGGACAATTCCAAGAATTGATAGTAATTTTTGTTGTATAAATGTTGTGTAAAGTTGGATAAATGAACATATTTTTCCATTGACACTCTGTGGCAAACAAAATAGAAAGACGAATTTACAAAGCAACTCGTATGACAACACATTGACACAGCGAAGGGGGTGGTCCTACAGACCCAGAAACCCCCTTCCCCCCCCCCCCATAAGTCTAGTCAATTTCATTATAAGCAGAGTCTGTTTATTGATAGGAAAACCAGGCCCACGTGGGTTCGCCAGTTTCGTACATTTCGTACATTTTTGGTACAGAAACAGGCCTGTACTAACTTTTAAAGGGAAATACAAGCTATAATTCCAGAAAAATCCTTAATATAAAGCTCGTCCGACAGAATTGAGCATACGCTTGCCAGAATTAAAATTAATCTAACAATAGGTAGTATGAAAATTATGAAATACAATATATAATGTATGAATAATCTAACAATAGTTAGTATGAAAATTATGAAATGCAATATATAATGTATAAATAATCTAACAATAGGTAGTATGCAAATTATGAAATACAGTATATGTATAAATAATCTAACAATAGGTATTATGAAAATTATGAAATACAATATATAATGTTTAAACAAGTTAATTTTCTTCAAAACGAAAAAAAAATACGTAAAACTAATTAAAACTTTTCGCGAGGGGAGCAGGAACCACTTAGAAAATATTTGACTGTAGACACAACTTGGGATGGTGAACGCCTGACACTGATGTCGACTTAAAATTTATAAAATTGGCCAAAACACATACAACAACAACAAAAAAATAAAGAACCTTAAATAATTGTGAAAGTACCATTTTATCAAGAATTATCTATCTGAAATGAAGAAATCTAGAATATTTAGCAGTAAAATATAATTATTTCATTAACTTTATTAAGATTGAAAAAATAAAATAAAAATGATAATGATAATTTAATTAGAATTTTTTTACGAAAATTTTGGAGATGGGGCCCAACAGTCCTGGACCCTTAGGCTAGGCCCAATGGAAAATCATTTCTCGGAGAAGATTTTAAATCCGATCCCCTGCATCTCGTTGTACCCCCTCCTCCCCTGAAAACAAATTCTGGCTGAGCTACTGGACGACCCAATTCATTATTTATGTTTATACAATTATAAGAAAGGCTCTTTAATACTTAAAACGTCTAAATGATATAACAGACAGACCTATTTTGGAGAAACGTGAGATTGTCTTTGTATAAAGGAAAAGTCTTTGTTTCCTAAATTAATTGGGTTGAGTTGATTTAATTTGTAAACTGATAATTCATTACGATAAGTAACTTTTATAAATAATTTTCTAAATTAGAACTCCTATAATGTGAACTGAGTCGTCAGCTGTTTGCTTCATTTTTATCGTGTTTTTCCTGATTTTGGAAAAGTCTAATGCAAATTAAATTAATGGGAAATGGAGAAATGCATGCTAAGTAATTCATCTGAAACTACAGGAGACTATCTAAAAAATTATATTAAAATAAATATCGTATATTTAAATTGAATTGACACTCTAGCTTTTTAAAGATTTTAACTCCAGAAAATAGAAAGTAAACTTCTCAATTTAATCTTTTTCTTTTCTTTTAAGTTTCTAGATCATAAAAAGGTATACTTTTCAATATTCATCTACTGATCTGTAATATATCTCACTAACAGCTTTTTTCTTTTCCTACAAAGTTTTTGTTGTCCAATATTGTAACAGCCCTTATCACTTGAACTTACTGTATTTTTTTTTTCAACTCAATTTCAAGTTATTCCAGACAAGTATACGGACATTAAGTGCATTAAATGTACTGACGGACTTGCTGTCCGTACTGTCGGTGCTTGCTGTCATTTTTACCCATAAAGCAGGCATGAGGTAAAGGGGGTGCTTTGGTAACCTTGAGACACTTACCCCAACAGCCGATTCTTGGCAAGATCTCACGCGGATAGTTCTTGCGTATCTAACTTGCCTTACTTTTCTAAGGAGCATTTGTGGGCAGCGCGCTAATTTCCATTTTCTTCGCTGTACTTTTAAGAAAAAATAGTACGTAGCTGCTCTGCATATGGATACAGTTCATAATTTGTGAAAAGTTCTGGAATGACATTCCACATGATAGTGGGGTTTTTTTGCATATTTTTTAAACATGTTTTTTTATAAATGAGGAATATTTCAATGGATTCACATCTAGACTTGGCGTGTATTTGTAATGCGTATGTTGACAGTAAATTTCACTTGTAGTTGACTCGTAGCACTCGCCAAATGTGGCGGTAAAGCACAAGTCTAGCCTCTCTGGTAATATTCGTGCCACAAGTCACACGGTTTATCCTTCCGTAACATTTCCAACGGGTTTTGAATGCCTATTCGCTGTCTGTTGCATTTCTACTCTCTGTTTCTATCATGATTCCCCCCACCCCCCGGGAGGGTTGAATAACCGTAAAGTCCCCTCCAGAACCAACTTTTTTATTTCCTTATTATGAAACAACTTGGTCAAAGTTTTATTCAGAAATGATCCAACAATTTAGAAGTATTGTAGATAGATCAGTCATAAATTTATTTAATTTTTCATTTATTTATTTCTTATATTATTACTACAAAAGTTTCATTCCTTAGCCACTGAAAAACTTTCAGAAGTGAGAGGAAAAAGCTATACAAGAGTTTGTTTCCAAGAAAAAAAATACTCTAACCAAGTATTTATGCCTTTTTCCTTCCATTTTCCCTTTTACAAACGTTATTTAGGGACGACAGTGCTTTCCAAATTTCTACATGTTACATTTCAAGTGCTTTCTGTAAGTGGAAAGCACGATTTAAATTCAGAGAGCTTTTTGAGATAAAGAGCCAACATTTATGGATTTGGCTGTCGTACTTTTTATGAGAGTGGAGAAAATTAGAGGTTTATAAAACTCGCCGATTGTATCACGAGAAAGATAAATTGTGGCCAATGCAGCGATAGAATTACACTTTCGAACACATAGCGTATTATTGCTCAAACATTATTTGTGCAAAGCGAATAATACAAGAGCAATAATTAGAGGAAAAGAATGTCTTTAATATACACGTGTCACATTACTAAAAAAAAGAAAAGAAAAAATCTTCAGTGACTGCACTCCGAATATTCTGCTTTCCGAATGCTGCTTTCCGACTGCTTTCCGAATACTTGATTTTTACCAAGCGTTTAAATAAATTGGACACTACACAATCAGATGCAGTGCTCAAAAGTTAGTGCACTTCAAATACTTCGGTGCATAGCCTGCAATGTATAAGAATACTTTTTTGTAGCCCAATAAAAAAACTGCAAGCCGTACATACGCCATAATCTATACAGTATACAAGACAGTGACTATAATATGCGTACCTTACTTGAGCTGATAAACCCTAGCTCACTTTTCAAGAATGTGCTTGTATAGGCCGTAATGTAAACTTTTTTTTTTCTTTCTTTTTTTTTTTTTTTGAAGGGGGGGTATGAGGGAGTTGTCGGAGGACGATTAAGAGAAACGTTCCCTCGGCCGCTCACATGACGTATAGTGTACAAAAGGTATTTGAGAAAAACTGACGGACAACTGGAATACACAAAAAATCTGCACTTTATTGTAGGTATCTTCACAAAACAGTTATTAAAGAAACAAGTTCAATTACGCACCGTACATTGCTTCATAAAAATAACACCAGGAACATATCTAATTGTTCCGGCCACACGGCATGCCGGAGTTCCATAAAAAAAACGAACACAACCTCCTCTTACGGAGAGCAATCGAGAAGTCTTGTCAAATCTTCCTACAAAAACTGCCAGCTCTCTACAGGTTGGCGAGTAAAATATGAGCACTCATAAGTCACTGCCCCACGTGACAACCACCGTCCGGTAGGCGTAAACAATATAAAAATTTGAAACAAACGGATTAAATGATTGATGCCAAGACAGAAGTGCCAGAATTTGGCGGATGCCAATACATAAGGCTACAACCCCGTGAGAAAACATCGACGGAAGACCGGGAGGCGCTAAGAACTAACAAAGCATATGCTAAAGCGAAATTAATTTAGAAGGGAAACCCCGAAAAATCCCAGACATAGCGTCGCGCAAAAGGAAAGAATATTTTATCGAGCCGAAAAAACAAAGTGGAGAGAGATTAATACGGAATACGTAATTTTGATTTAGAAAGACGAAACATAGGAACATTATTTTAAGACGCGAAAAATATGTGAACTTCGTCACAGGGGGGGGGGCGGGTAGCTCTGTACAAAAAGCATACGCCTTACACACATCAAAATCTATGCAAATTGGGTGACGTGACCTTTAATATACCTATTCAGTTTGAACGTATTTGAATGCGCCACCAGCACACTTTAAATGATTTGCGCCCATACGCAGTAATGTATAAGAATTATTTTTTGCTACCCCATAAACAAATTTCAACACTACACACACCAAATCAATATCGGTCGTGTGAGGGTGGCCTATAATATATATTCCAAATTTGAGCGTTTAGGACTAAAATTAAGTTATGGTTACTGCAGGGCTGATTCAAGTGAGTGTGGTTATTGTGGAACAATTGCTGTGATTAGAATACAATGATTTCAACATTATAACTTTTCTCTACAAAAGGTGCCAGTTACTACAAAAGATTCTCTACAAAAAAAACAGTACAAAATTTTATGGCACTGATTAAATTTTTCAAGAGATTAAATCTAAATAAATACAAGATTTAAATGTTTTTCGGCCTCGCATTGAAAGAAATTTCCAGTTATTAAAATGTGCCCCATACAATAGATAGGTGATGCATAAATTTTCATGTTTTCATCACAAAAAGGCTCAGATACATGTTTAAACAAAGTTGGTGAGGGAGTTTGTATCAATAATATGAAAAGTATGCACTTATACAATCATTTTTACTTTCTTAACATGTATACAGCCCTTGAAAAGCGGTTTTCCAACGATATCTTTCTCTTCGATAGGAGTTGAAATATGTTTTAAGTATATATATATTAATGAATCAAAAATTTTTACATCTGTGAGCCATTTTATAATGAAAGGCTGAAATTTTGTACATCCCTTAATTAATGTATGGGTCGCATTTTACTAATTATTGATTTTTTTGTATGGGTGCTGTTATAAAAGTTTAACCTAACATGGATTTAGATTTAGTTCCTGAAAACTTTAATCTATACCATAGAATTCTGTACTTTTTTAAGTATGTTTGTAATGTATTGCATACTTCTACAATCAATATTTAAGGGTTAAAAAAAGCTAATTCAGTGTTTTTTAGAACACCCTGTATATGTTTCCCGAAAAATATTCATAAAAGAAAACTTTGAACTTTTTTATTTGTAAAGCATTATCTTTCCGTTGGCGAAAATACCATTTGAAAACTCTATAGTAATTACAATCTCAATTTATTCGAAATCCAGACAATTGATATGCCAGACACAGACACTTCGTTTTCGTTTACAACTTCCATCTCTCTCTCATCGCTTTCTTCCCCCCCCCCTCCCCCTTCCCTAGTACGAAATATCGTTTGCCGAACTTTTATTCATCATTTGTGTTTCAATTTCAACTCGTAAAAATCGCAAAGTATCAAAGATAGATTTACCATAAATTCCTTTCTAGAACTGCTGCTTTAAAGATTTCATTTCTTGGCCGTTTGAAAACTTCAGTGAAATGGAGGGACAATCTAAAGCGCTCGTCTTAGCTAAAGAGAGGAGAAAAAATACTTGAAAGAGGTATTTATGCCTCTCTTTTCTTTCTCGCTTTCTTTCACTCACTCGGGAGGGAGGGTATTTTTAAAACAAAGGTTTTGTCCCGCGTTCTTCATCAATTAACCGTTTAACGCGCAGTGTTCCCGCTCTGGGAACACCAAACTCTGACGTTTTGACTCTTGCCAGTCACGAAGAATAGATTTGATTTCTATAAAAATAGTTGCGGTGACATAGCTCCACGAGAATCCTTTACTTTTTAAGCACGTCGTTTCCCGTAAAAAAATTGTCACGATTATTTTTAACAGGACTGACATCTGCTGAAAATGGAAGAATGCGAGAACAGCTGGATAGATTGCCCAATGCTGAAAAAAAGGGCGGCACAGCCAGCTGTCGTCAAAAAAAGGGTCTCTTGATCTGTGGCACGCGATGAGCCTTTCGATCGTCCGCCATCTTGCTGATAGTTAAGTCGAGCGATGGCAACGGCTGCCCTTTTTTTCAGCATTGGGAAAGGGTTGCGCCTCAAAGGGTTAACAGTTCAACTGAGTTTTGCAAAGAGAAGCCACATGATGAGAAAAATGTACATGAAATGCCACCTAAACGATGTAATGATAGGTCTGACTGTCAATGAAATAAATTTAAACGTATAGCCTGAGAAAAATATTTTTGAGGAATTGATGCGTAAATTATACATCATTATTGGAAACATGAAATCTATTTCTTTGCTGTTCTGGAATTTCAGATTATAGACTAAATTGCAGACTTTAAAAAATAGAACAGGCCAAAATCTTTGCATATTTCTATGCAACCTGCTGCAAAATATCACAAATTTAGGGCTAATCTAAATCGTGTTGGTGTCCTGTGATCTTGACTGCATAACACTATCGTAAAATTTCGAACCCACTGGACCGAAGTCATAAAGTCGTAGAACATTTATCAGTTGTTCTAAGCAGTGCTATGCACAGTGTTGGAAACCAATCCATTATTTGTCGAATGACTATATTGTGTATGATCGTAAAAATATGCTGTGCCCCCAGCTGATGACCTTCAGAAACAAGTCTCTTTTTGTCTAAAGAAAAAATTAAAACTTCAAGTCATAGCGCATAACACCTAAAAATGTTACACTTTACACTTTATTTCAAAATATCTATCTAAATAAAATTAGACTTTTGTCTGTACATTTCTTGGTATTCAAAAATTTTGCGATTTCTCTCCGTTTCAAGCACCTGGGAGTCCGGTGCGACCCTCAAAAAAAAAATTTGTCTGTCTGTCATTCTGTCGTTCTGTCATTCTGTCCGTGACGCTTTTTTTGTTCAAGCATCACGTAAAAACGACAAAAGTGAATGACATGAAATTGGGTGTCATGATAGGTGGTCACTCAACTTATAACAAAGGCGTCGAATGTTTAAAAAATCTTCATTGGATTTTGAGATTTTGCGAAAATCCTTTCAAACTGCGTAAATTTGTGTTCAAGCATCACGTAAAAACGACTGAAGTGAATGATATGAAATTGGGTGTCATGATAGGTGGTCACTCAAATTAAAACATAGGCGTCGAATTTTTCAAAAATCTTGATTGGATTTTGAGATTTTGCGAAAATCGTTTCAAACTACGTAAATTTGTGTTCGCACATCACGTAATTACTGCAAAGATGAAAAAATGACATTTGGTGAGATGATAGGTCGTCACTCACCTTAAACTATAAGCATCTAATTAAAAAAAAACGATCAAATTTCGAGATTTTGCGAAAATCGTTTAAAACTGGGTGAATCTTTGTTCACGCATTACGTAATAACGACTAAAGTGAATGATATGAAATTGGGTCACATGATAGATGGTTGCTTAACATAAACTATAGGTGTCCAATTTTTTAAACATTTTTATTACATTTTGAGATTTTGTGAAAATTCTCTCAAAATACGTTTATATTTCTTCAAGCATCACGTAATAACGACTAATACGAATGATACGAAATTTGGTGATAGGATATGTAGTTGCTAATATTAATTTATAGACGTTGAAATTTTTAAATATTTTGACTACATTTTGAGATTTACTGAAAATCGTTTTAAAATTTTGAAATTTTGTTCCAGCTTCTCGATATAAAGACTGCAGGGAATGAAACGAAATTTGGTGACATGATAGGTTGCCACTCGACTTAAATTCTAGGCTTCCAATTTTTCAAAAATATTGATTAGATTTTGAAATTTTGCGAAAATAATTTCAATATGCGTAAATATTCGTTCGCGCATCACATAATTACGACTAAAGCGAATGAAATTTTAACAATACATAAAAATTATAACTTCGCTTTCTTTACTTTAGCAACATACTACATCCATTCTGTGTACTCCTACAATGCTGACGAAAGTTCTTGCTTTTTAGAAATTTGCATTCAGTACAAACCCGTCAACGACGGGTACTTCAGCTAGTATTGAATATAAAAATTCGTAGCTGTGATTGTGTAATTATAAAATTTAATACCATTATTAAGGAGAAGGATGTAGAGAGTGTCCTAAGAAATACGGACATTAGCCGTTTATTCCTTGAGTATCGATCATAGCCGTATACAATAAATTACAAAGATACGCAAAGAAAGGTACAGAACTTTATGGTGTCAATTAAAATTTCGCGGAGATTAAATTTAAATAAATACGAACTTTAAATTTTTATTCAATCCCCGTAAAAAAAATCGCCAGTTAGTAAAATGAGCTTCATGTTTTAATTAGGCGATATTCAAAGTTTTTTTTATCTTAAATAGATTCAGAGATATTTTTTTAAATAAAGGGGGTAAGTGGTTACACACTATCAACTATAGCAAAAGTATATACTCCTGCGATCAATGTTCTATTTGGCAATTAGTGTACGGCCCCTAAAACAGGATCCTCCTACGTAATTTTTTCTCTTCGAGAGACATTGGAAAGTGGTTTAAGTCAGTATGTATTTATTTTCATATCTCCGACACTTTTTAAGATGAAATGTTCCAATTCGGTACATCACCCCATTAATGTATACAGCGCATTTTACCAATGGGGAATGTTTTTGTACGGGGACCGTTTAAAAATTTAAATTTTTAAATTATTTAGATTTAACATCCGGAAAATCGTAATCGATAGTTCTGAACGTTTTTTTACGTAACTTTGTGATTTACTGTATGTCTATGATCGATATTTAAGGAATAAAAGACTTCGTCACTGTTTTTGGAACACCCTGTTTATTGTTATTAATCCGTAAGATCCTCTTGGTTTCGTGTTTTGAATATGGATTGGTAACACAAAATATTTTTCTTGATTAAAAATGCATGTCTTATGATACACATGTATAGCATTTAATGAAAACATGTAAAATATAAAGAATAATTACCTTAAAGAAAGCAGTTACATACAAATCATTGTGTACATCGTTTTGCAGTTTACAATATACAGCCACTAATACCTTTTCTTTGAAAAATATAAGCACATTTGTCCCACATTAAAGGGGATGGGTATGAAATAATGCTTGTAATCAATAAAAGCTAAAAGATGATAACTATTGCTACATCATATTTTATTCCTATCATACATGAATTATAAATTCATACTTCAAAAAATCGTGAATAGGAACATACACAGATTACTCTTTTCATCGGAATAAGTATACGTCACAAATAAATTTCTGGATACATCAGCTAATACAGTTAAAATCTAACCAATTTACAATATGAATGATGGGAGAGAGAGCAGTTCACATCATTGAATTTGACGTTTAGAACTACTTTCATTTTTTCGGCTGTTTCCCGCTACAATTCAGACCCTCCTCAGAAAAGTTGGGGACTTCTGAATAATGTTAACCCTCAGGAACTGCTAGTGACTGCCGAAAAGACTTCGGAACCACAAATTGAATGTTCACGTACACGGTGGTCTTTGATGATAGGTTGATGATCGAACCAGCGAACTGCCAGTGACTAGCCCGACCCTTGCAAGACTTGCTGTTTTGTTCTGTTTAATTTTCTAGTAGAGGAACTAAATGTTCGTACGGTCCCCCTTTGAAAACTTGCTCACTTTACACCGTAGAGCAAAGATATTTCATATCAGGCAATTAAGGCTCACGTGAACGATTTAGCCAACAAAACAATAATATGTGTGTATTAGAAAATCCAAAGTCAGGTGGCCCCACCATGGCCGAGTGGATAAAGCACTGAACGTGGTAGATGGCTGAAGTGTGAAGGTCCTGTGATTAGCAGCGCAGCTATGGGCAGTTTTTCTCCAGATGTAACATGAATACACGTTAGAACTACTTAAAAAGTCCTCAGCCTTAAGGATCAATGTAGGCAGATGCCTTTAGTGTAGACTTGTTATAACACAAAACACTCAACACTCCAAAGTTAAGTAAAACATATGTAAACGTCCCTTCAAAGTTTATATTCACATAAAATTTACGACATTAAATCGTAAACATATGTATAAACAGCTTACTTATAAGACAATTAGGAATTAAGACGTTCCGTACCATGGCCGAGTGGATAAGCCACTGAACAAGATAGACGGCTGAAGTGTGAAAGTCCGAAGTTCGGGTCCGGCCGCGCGGCTGTCCATCTAACGATTTAAAGTTTTGGTCGGTTTTCTCCTGATATAACGCGAATACGCAGCATTCGAACCACTTAAAAAGTCCACAGACCCATGCATCCCCACCCCCGTAGGCATCTGCCTCTCGTGTATGTTTGCCAAAACAAACAAACAAACAAACATAAAAATCAAGACTCCCCCCGCAGGTTGTACAATATGTCACTCATTAAAAAAATTGTTCAACACTATATAAAAATATTGCAACTTATTCCTTTTCAACCTTCTCTATTCACGCTGAAGCTGCAAGCTGGCGTACAGAATGTCCCAAAGTTTTTTGAAGTGATTGCTTCAAGTTTAAAATGCGTGTAATTAAACTCAGTGTAATTCGTTCAGTTTTCAACAAAAGCCGTAAAAAGTTAACTGGTTTGAAAGAGAGAGAAGGGGGTGGGGGATTTCAGACCCTCCTCCTATCTAACGATGCACATCTCAATATTTTTTTTTAATACGAATCCATTGACAGTGCAGATTGTCTCTCAAAAGTCTGCATGCATTCTCAACAAAACTGAAACTACTTCGTCTCAGACGTTTTATCTCTTTTAACTCTTGCTTTTATGTTTAGCATCTTGGGAACAGAAAATAAAAAAGTATATATCATTCTAATCTCAATTTATGCTTATACTCAGACAATTGGTGCGTCAAATAATGCTGACTATTCGCTTTTATTTACATTTTCCCGTGACCCCCCCTCTTTTTTTTTTACTATTGCCCAAGTACCTTTTGTCTGAGTTTTATTCATCGCTGATGTTTTACTCCCTACTCGTAAACTGTCGAGGATAGGTCCGATATATAAATTCTGTTTCTCGAGCTGTTACTTCAAAGATTTCATTTCTCGGCTGTTCGAAACTTTGAAGAGTGAGGAGTTGGAGGGGTGGATAATGTAATGCACCCCCTCGTTTTCAGAACTGAAATATACTTTAAAACTAAAGAATGAGAGATGAAAATACATTCTTTCATTTACCCTTTCAAGAGGGATGTTTAGGAATAACACTTTCCAGATTTCAGTAAATTACAGTTCTTGGGTCTTTGGAAGAAGTAAAATGACGATTTAGAATGACAATATTGCACTTGATTGTACTTGTACTTGTAGAATCTTTGACGTGCACCGTTATTTGCACAAGACGAAAAACCTAATGTGGGCGCCACACACTGTTAATAGGAGTAGTTCAATATTTCACCGAAAAATGGTGTGCTCAATTAGCTGCAGTCTTTCTATGGAAAAGGGTTTCGCTACATAAGCGCTTTAGATTCCCAAATAATTATTACTTCAGAGATTATAACTATAAAGACTGATAAAAAGTAACTCAGACTGATAAAAACTAAATTAAGATTCAATCAGGCTAAATATAAAATGTTTAGAGAGCTTGATGTCAATCCGACTCTTGAGACTTTGAATTTTCTTGGGGTCCTTTTCATTATTGTGGCATTTAAATTCTCCTTGGTTGAAAATTGATAAGAAAGAAATGAGTGATTTTGTTCTTCGAGCTATTGCTCTCTGGAATATTAATAATAATATAATATTAATTAATATAATAAGTGTGCTAAAGATCAGTGAGTTTGTGAGTATATTGATGGTTCCTTGATGGATGGTAGTCTTAATGCGGGAGCTGGTATTTACAGCAAAAAATAATCTTTTTATTTCCTTTTAATCCCTTTTATTTAACGGGGGGACTTGCCGATTAGGCATTGTCCATTACAACAGCCCAAAGACATTATGGCCATTTTATTACGGGAGCACCCAGTGGGCGACCAGCATTAACCCCTATGAAGGGACGGACAAGTTAACATCCATGCCCAAGCTGGGATGTTAATTACAGACCTGTAGGTAGCAATGTGGTAGTTTGAAGGTGAAGTGGTCATTTGCGTAACCTTGGAACAGATTTTGGCTAGAAGAGAAACTTTTAATAAGTTGTTGTTCTTACTGCTTAAATGCCAAGTTCATCGAATTTTCAATGTATGCAATTATATCATTCAATTAAGTAACAGAATTCATTTATTCAATTTCAAATTCAGTAAAAAAAAGAAAAAATAATAAGAACAGAAAAGAAAAGATCAATTTTCTATATTTCATAGTATATATACCTTTCAAAGAAAGCCTTTATTGCTTGGTAACTAGAGGCTTCGAACAGCAAAATAATTTAAATTTTCTGATTTGGAAAAAAAAAGATAGAAATCGACTAAATTTAATTTTATTTTTTTCTCTCGATAGTTAGAGGCAACAGTGCAATCGAATTTTCTTAAATTAAACATCTAGTGCGTTTTACGGCCAAGCATAAAAACACCATTTCGAGTGGTGCTATTTCTTTCGCTGACACCATTGTTTCTAGTGTGAAAGTGCAATAAAACGAAACGACGGACATTTTTCAGACTTCAGTCGTACGCAGTAAAAGTTTAAGCGAAGTATGATTTTGTATTAAAAGTATTCCTAATAATTTTTTCGGAAATAAAAGCTTTTAAAATTTTGGCAGTATAATTTATTATACCTGAAAAAGAAACTCTAAAATAACTAATTTGGTATAGTTAAAATGAGTTAAATTAAATTAATTTTCGAAAAAAAAACAGAGTTCTTTGTCAAAATTCTTACATAGAAACAATTAATTAGTTCACGGAATTTTCAATGCATAATAAATGAAATTATTTCAGGTTGCAAGCTGCGTTGTTACTTAATTCATTCGATTTGACCTGTATATTGCAACGAAAAGTTTTCACATCATAGTGGTATTTTCATCAATAAATAGAATTGTTCTAATTCTTAAACAGCTCATTGAAAACTTTAATAATTGGAATATTTATCGTATTGTTTCATTTCGGCTTATTTAAGTGCTATCTAAAGGTACTTGAAAATAAAACAAAAAATTTATGATTTAAATAATAAATTTCTCTTAGTGAATTATGAAATCTTTTAATGAACATAGATGAAAAAATGCTGCTATCAAAATCGTTATTTGTTGTATTTTAAAACATACTTTTTACAAACGAAAAAGCAATGAAATGAATCAACTTTAAACGATGTTAAAACTTTCTCTTCAACGTTAGATATCTCAAATTTAACTGATTGATTATTCTATGAAAAAGAAAATTTGCGTTTAACTATTTTGGCATATTAAATTCAAATGGATGTGATTATTATCCAGGGTGTCCGAAAAGGTGGTAACACGTTTTAATTTTTTATGTATTAGAAATAAGTGGGCAATGTAAATTTAAAAAATGTTCAAACTAAAGTAGGAAAAGGACTGTGGTAAAAAAATTCCTCTCGTAATTTTTTAAGAAGTTACACTTTTTAAATTTGTATACGAACCCCGTACATAAAATTCTCAATTAATAAATTGTGCCCCATACACTGATGAGGGTTTATTCAAAATTTGAGAATTATATCCTAGAAAATATCAGAAATATGAAGATAAATATATGCTGACTTAAACCACGCTTCAATAGTTGTCGAAGGGGGAAAAATACCTTAGATGATATCCTTTCAGGGATCGTTCAGAAATTAGAACACAAAATGATTTTTGCATTCTAGATTAAACGTTCATACTCAAATTTATGTATAGTCCCTGATCATTTTTGTTTAAGTTCGGAGTTTTCCGTGGTTTCCTCCGAAACTGAAAGCAAATACAGGTTAGAACCCCTTAGAAAGACCCCCATGAAGGGTATTCCACCCCTCGGCCTAGAGCCCGCGCTTAGCTAATCGGCCGTAATCTCACAAACACCAATACATTTTTGCTCAAAATTATCGCTGAGGCGTTTTATGATGAAAAGCTGAAATTTGAACATCATCACATTAGTGTATGGGGCACATTTTACGAATTGGGAATTTTTTCTACTGGGTTTGCACTCAAATTTTAAAAGTGTAACTTTTAAAAAACTAACGAGAGGAACTTTTTTCTTAACGTAGTCTTTTTTTTTCTACTTTATTTTGAGAAATTTTTCAATTTAAATTGCCCACTTATCTCTGATAGATAAAGAATTAAAGCGTGTTACCGCTTTTTCGGGACACCCTGTAGATTCTTGACTAAACTTTTGGAACTTCGATAACTTTTCTGTACATGGAACCTTTAACTCAAAATTTACCGTTATATACAATAATGATGAATATTTACTGAAATAAAATACATTCTGCTGTTTTTACATTAGTTAGAACCAAAGATATCGCTTGTGTTCGGATTTTCATTTTTTTAACTGTGCATTCTGTGAATTTATTTAAGGTTTGTTAAACGTTAAAGGTTCGAGCATTGTAAATATGTCAATTATTTTATATTTCTCTCTATAAAAATTTAGTCAATTAGTGAAATTTTTCTTGTTTTTATAAAGATTTAAATAGTTATTTTTACTTTTTTACAAGCAAGGATAAAAGTATTTTCTAAACTATTTTTATACTTAAACGACAATGCCTTCAGCCCGTAGATTTATGCATTCTTATTTTTCAAATAGCATTAAGGTCAAGTATTTATTACTTGACTTATTTTGACGCGAAACTAACATTGCACAATCTACAAAAATAAACGTGATGTGGGTGAGTAGCGGAAAAGTTTCAGCTAAAGTAAATTGCTTAAAAATAATATGTATATATTGTTACGAATTTCTAGGTTGTTGTGCTCTCCAAGGGTTACATAAAGTCTAAAATTCATACTCTAGGCGTCAAATAATTAAAATTCGTATTTTGTTGCATCAAAATCGGTTAACTAGACCGCGAAATAGGGAATTTTCGGTGTCCCCATTGTTTAATATAGGGTTTTCTGGAATTCTCAAAAAATATTGGTGATAGAGCTTATCTGACTTCACTTTTGGAGACTTATTTTTGAGGCCAAATTTGAAAGCTAGCGAAAGCTAATGCGGCCTGTAATGTTTGTTTACCTGCATCAGTATTACGCAATAGCCTAATATGACTCAGTTACATTTTTATTACGCAATCATGGTTCGGGATTGATTCGGATTTTTCTGGAATTTTCGCGTAAGGTCAGCGGAAGCTATAAAAAAGCAGACCTCACCCAAGAGTTTCCGTTTGCTGTAATCAGCTGTTTCGAGTAGACGTGATTCTGCTGCGAACATAAGGCTTTGTATTCTGTGTATGTGTAAGAGATCTACTGCTTGTTTTTGAAAGCTCTTTTTGAATTCTTCACAGGTGAATCCTGAGGGGCTGCTGATGACTTTCCTCGAGACTTTCCACTACATTTTAGCTTGTGGAAGAATGTTGCTGTGTGTGAAATACAGTATCTGAGAAAGTTTCCGCATTTTTAATAGAAGTAGTTCAACATTTCACCATACAATAGAGTCAATTAGCTGCAACCTTTCAATGGTGAAACTTTGAACCATGATTTGGTTCTTTGATAAGCTTAAGCACTAAATCATATTTCAACGTTTCGCCATTTAAAGATTGCAGCAAATTTACAGTACATTAGCTGCAATCTTTCTATGGTGAAACGTTGAATCATGATATGGTGCTTAAACTGATCAAAGAACCAAATCATAGTTCAACGTTTTGCCATTGAAAAGTTGCAGTTAATTTAGCTCTATTGTATAATAAAATGTTGAACTACTTATACTAACAGTGTGTGTTAAGTTTCCTGTTATAAATCAAGTTGCTGTTTATTCATTCCTGTAAATTGTGTGCAGCAGATAGTTCGTCAAAGTTCTAGAATCAATAAATTTCGTGTACCATCATGACAAGCGGACTGTTTACGAGAACTTACCATCTACAGTGGACTGTTAAGCTACGGAAACGGAAACTAAGCAGAGTTTTCTGCAACAATATTTTTGGGTTATAAAAGTAACTAAAACAAAACACATTCACAATGAGATTGCAAGCACCTTTATATCAACCCATTTAATGGCGCAGTGGCGTTATAGAGAGATGGAAAACGTATTGTGGAATTGGTTATAAGAAAAATTTTGATTGCATCATGATTGCGAACTTCTCGGAACAGCAAATGTAAGGTGTAATCATTTTCTTCTTTTACCATTTATTAGCCATTACTACAGTTTCACAAATATCCTATTTTTTATTTATAAAAATACAAAGCATGTAAATATGCGAGAGTTAAATTTTCTTAACTTATCTTTATTTTTAATGCATAAGGTATACTTTTAGATAAAAGTATGAAAGACTTCACGTAAGCAATATTTTGAGAGTGCCATATTTATGTACTCAAATACGCCTTTCAACAACATTTTTTCTCCCCTGTTTTTACTCAGATACTAATGTATAGTGCTTTTAAAATTATGTCCGTTAACGTAAGTGACAGTGAAATACTTTCCTCCACATACACACACGCACGTCCCATTACTTATCATTATTACCTTTTTTTTCTTAAACGTCAAATCATCGAATCGAATTCAAGGAACGTGGAAAAAGTATATTCTTTTTAGAAACAAACGCTATTTCATCAAGTCAATAAAATGGAAGGCACATTTAAGATTTATACTGTTATTTAACAATATCACTTTGAGAGTTTTAACTGGCGTATGCTACACAAAAAAAAAGAAGAGATTAATGTACAGTGGATTGGGGAAGGGAAAGCTCCTAGAACGTAAAAAGATATTTTAATTTTTCAATTCTTTCAAAACAAAGTTGATCGGAGCTGTATTTCTGGTTTCGTGTTTCATTTTTTCTATGTAAATTCTCACTTTTTATGAAGCCATCTGCATATCCAAAAGTTTGTAATTTTCAATTCAAAAGATATTTAGCTCGTTCATTTAATTTGACGTAAGTAGTGTTGATTTTTAATTAGCTTAATGTTCTACAATATAAAAAATACCTGTAGTTTTACCACACATATTGCTATAAAATAATACAGCACTGTGTGTTGGAACTCCACTCAAAAATGACGTAATTACATTGATAAGCCAATCCCGAAGAACCTATGACAATGATGCTATGGCAACTGGCACAGTCTTACATCATAACGTGTTGGTGTTACGTTTACCCACACGTTGTGCTGTAAAATAATACAGCACTGTGTGTTGTAAATCCCCTCACAAAATAATGTAATGACATTGATAAGCCAATCACGAAGAACATTGTATAAGAAATTGAGAGTCTACAGAAGAACGCGCACATAAACGTAACGCCAACATCACAACGTGTTGACGTTACGCTTACCCACATGTTGTGCTGTAATCATTTTTTTTTTTTCAGTGTAGTGCTTGCTAGGGTTACTTAATTACTAGTTATATTAATAAGTACACTCTCAAGAATTCCTCCTCTTCAATTCACGGAAATTTTACTGTCAGCAATGCTGCCGGAAGCCGGAGTATTCACGGATATTTGACAAACATCTGGTGTTGTTGTTTTTTTCGCTTTTGTCAGTTGAAGGAACTTCTTCAGATTCAACGAATTTTCTTTTTCCTCTTTAGATTTTTGGTAAGAAGTCACGGAACTATAATGTTTTCAAGGAATACGGAGATTATCGTAGAACATGAAGAATAAATCTCTACTTATTATAAAAGAAGTTGTCTGTGTGTGTGTGTGTGTGTCTGTCTGCAGCGTTACGGACAAACGGCTATACCTAGAAACACCAAATTTGGTACTCGGGAAGATGTAAATATGTAGTTGTGCACCTCGAAGCGATTTTTTCAAAATTCGACCTAGAATTTTTTTTATTTTATGTTTTATGCGATTTTTGGCATTTTTTCTCACCTAATTCGTAATAACGGCGGAAATTACGCTTGCAGCAAAACGGCATTTATATCATCGGATAGAGGAAGAAATTTTCTTTTAAAAACAGTTTTTTCTGAATACGTAACATGATTTACCGATTTTTAGGAATTTTTTACTAAGCATCTGCTTCGCGATTGTTTTTCGTAAAATAATTTTAAAACTGTCGCATCTTGAATTCTATCCGTCATAACTTTTAGATATTTTGACAAATCGTGAAACATTCTTTTCTCCCTCTTTTAAAATAAAAACGAAAAAATTATGTAAATTAGATGATTTTTTACGAATTTTAATGCAGCCTAATGTTTAGAATTTAATAGCATCAACGCGATCTTACGCCATTCATTACATTGCGATCACGGCACGAGAATTTATGTTCGGCTGTTGCCACAGAAAGGATTAGAAAAAAAGGGTTTTTTTCAACCAATCGAGTTTTTAAATGGGATATCAGAATTTCAATTCGCAAGTGAGGATCTATGACGTCAAATGCTTTAAGATACCTAAAAATTACGCCATAATTTTAACTCATTTATTCCAGCTCTATTTTCAACACAGAGACGATATTTTGATTAAAATATACTGTAGAAATAAACTAAGAAATTCACGATTATTATTATTAGAAGTGGTATTTTAATCCGGTGCTTATTTAAAAATTGAAATGTTTTCACGGCGCTGAAAATGTTCATTTTAAAAGTTACAAAGTTCGTTTCAAAGCGCGATATATTAAAATTTTTCTATTTATTATTTTTATTTTTGGCATTTAATTTAGCGCAGGCGTTGCCTAACATACGCATGCAGGTTGCGAGTATAGTTTTATTTTAACGTTGAATTACGTTCCTCCATAAAGGTCACGCAAAGTTTTAATGATACCGTTTGAAAACAATTATGCGAAATATCGAAAGTAACTCCGAAATTAATCTACCGGGGTATCCTTTACGGCAGTCAAACAGTGACGTCATAAATTAAAAAAAAATGTGTGAAATTTGTAAACTCTGCAACTCTAACGCCCTGTCACAATTAAAATGGGAATAAGTAGCTCCTCGAGATTACACAGTTTGATGTTTTTCAGGAGACAGGACTATGGAGGATATAAAAGATATCGCTATTGGATATTTAAAATGGCACCCCTTGGATATTTTCTCCCCACAGTAAGATGAAATGGTTTACGGCGCTAAATACGCCAATCTTATAAAACTATGTATAAATTAAATATATATGGAGAGTTTCCTTAATAGCAACCATTATGTGAAATGATTATTATTTATGCTAATGCGTAAATTGCAAAGAATCGCCACAGAATCAAAAGATCCCATTGAGGCCAAATAATCTAAGCTGTTTCTTTTAAGGGAGCCTTGAAGAGGGAGAAGCGAGTATAGATAGTATTAATGTACGTAATAGGTAGTATTATTAGATTTGTAAAGATAGTATGAATAAATCGCAATGTACCAGCTTTACACGCAAAACAATAAGAATTGAAGATTTCCGAGGCTAATGTGTAAATTTTTTTAGTTTGGCGAAAAAATAAAATTGCTGAAATATGGATTTTGAGTAAGTGAGTTCTAGCGGTTTTCACAGTTTTCGGCTTTGCGCAATTTATTGAGAGCTTAAGGAAATAGATTTTTGAAAACAAGTGCAAAGGTTTTATTAGAATACAGCGTTAAATTTTAATGATCCGTGAAGAAATAATGCAGTTATTAAGGGATTTCAAGCGATCTAACTTCAGAATTCTCGCCAATTGAGTACATTGATTTAAGTTGGGGGAATTCCGCCAAATTTCAGAAAATAGAAATCTGCTCATTTAGTACATCGGAGTAACGATGAATAAAACACATTATAGTTGATAATTTAAAAAAAAATCGGCTGTATTAAGGGATTCCAATTTTCAAATAAATGCGTGCTACTCTTTGGCGGTCGAACGATTTCCCATATTGATTGCTGCTAAGTCAATGCTTCGAATGATTCCCTGAAAAAACTCTTTCAAAATGGCGTATGTTGGCACTTTGGCGAGGCTTAGATTTGAAACTGGATTTTATTTGAGACTGGTATATATAATAACACTGGTCATAGATAAAAATGAATGTTGGTATGTGTTTATGAGGTTGAAAAACTCCAGCACCGTTGCACGATGAAATTTGGTTCACCTAAGTCTTTGATGATGGAGAAGGTTTTTATGCTATCCGTTTTCCTTAACTTGCCACTTGGTGCCGCAGCACAACGTTGAATTCTATTCCGTTTAGCCGTTTGCTATGCGAATATCGTCCAACCGATTTCGATGAAATTTGGTACACGCGAATTTTAGAACACGGAGAATATTTTTCACTATCCATTTTGCTGTAACTTGCCGCTAAATGGCGCTGCAAAGCATCAACTTCTATACCGTTCGACCGATCGGCATAAAATTTTTTATACTTACACATTTGAGCACGAAGAATATATTCTAACTGCGTTCCTTTTGATGTTACTCACCACTAGATGACACTGCAATGCATTATTATTTTAACTCGCCACTAGATGACGCTGCAGCAGGCCAAATTCTTGACCATTCAAACGGTCGCAAAATCAGTATCGGTATGAAAATCAGTATACATAGCTATTTGAACAATGAGAATATTTTGGCGTTATCCATTTTGCTATAACTTGCCACTTGACGGCGCTGTAGCAAATCACTACTTTAATTATCTACTAGATGGCCCTGCAGTGTATCACTTCTTGACTGTGCAAATGATCGTTATGAAAATTGGTATACATAGATAGTTGAACACGGTCGCTATGAAAATCAGTATACATAGCTATTTGAACAATGAGAATATTTTGGCGTTATCCATTTTGCTATAACTCGCCACTTGACGGCGCTGTAGCAAATCATTACTTTATTGGACCACTAGATGGCCCTGCAGTGTATCACTTCTTGAATGTGCAAATAATCGCTATGAAAATAGGTATACATAGATATTTGAACACGGGGAAGAGTTTGGCGCTATCCATTTTCCTATAACTTGTCACTAGATGTCGCGTTAACACATGAACTTCAGGACTGTCCAGCCGATAGTCATGAAAATTCGTATACATCGATATCTGAATGCGAAAAATATTTTCGACGTATCCGTTTCGCTAAAACTCGCCACTAGATTGCACTACGCCGCATGGCCTTCTGCACCGTACAAACGATTGCCTTGCAATTCGGTATGCATTGTTATTGGACACAATATAACGCGATATCCACTTTGCTATATCTGTTTATTACAATGAATAGTAATCACCACAAATCGTAACATCAAAAAGTCCATTCATTCCCGTGCGAAGAACGGGTACTTCAGCTAGTTAGTATATAAAACTCTCAAAAATTATTTCTTGAATTCACGGAAATTTTTCTGGCAACAATGCTGCCGGAATATCTTCGTTATTTGAAGAATATCCGTTACCTTTTTTTTCCTGTCAGTTGAATAAACTTCATGGAAGTATTACATTTCCATAGAATACGAAAATTATTCGTTGAAAAATAAGGGATAAGTTAGGGTATAACAACGAGTTTTTCTGGGAGTGCCCTGTTTGGTAAATGATTGTAAGAAAAAGTTAATGTTAAACTTTGTATCATAAATGTTTAATTTGTCAAGGGACCTCGGAGAGGTTTGTACTTCCTAGATGTACACTAAGGAAGCAGAAAATGCTAAAATCTTACAGAAATGTCTGCTTCTGTAATGATTAATTTAGACTTAATGTTTTGCATATTTAGCTGTTAAAAGTTGCATTTTATTGCCTAGACCGCTGGTTTGTGGAATCCTTAATTCACCATTGGTTAGCATTAGGATTTGTGGCAATACCTCACCAAATAGCATAATAGTCTCAAGATGAAATCAGTTTAACTTTTGAGTCAAATTCAACGAAACATCACCAAAAGTTGTCACAAGGAGAAGATTTTGGACATGGATTGATTATAGTGCTCTTTCGCATAATATCAGCAATGTCTAATTTTACGTGTTTCTCGTAATGAAAGTGTTTCGTGTACATTGAAATGTTCGAGAATGAATCTTGAAAACCTATAAGAAGGAGTTAAAGTCAAACTGTCTCCAATCAATTGTAGATTCAGTAGAGAGCGTTTCTGCGACCCTAGAGCATGGATTTCTTTGATGGTATGCGACACAGTAAAACTACTTGTTTTTCATTCACAGTTAGGTTAGTTGACTGTGTTGTGTTGTACTCTGTGGAACAATGAGGATCTTGATCGTATACTCCTGGTGTTTTGTTTGAGGACTATGTTTACTTTGTGATTTTGGGGTTCTGTTTTTTGGTTGCTGTTATTTTCGGCCAATAGCTCGTTTAGTGAAAGACTGACTTGTACTGTGTGCGTGATTTTCTAGAATGAATAAAGCTACCTTTCAACTCGGCCTGCCTTTTGGCTAATATGTTGAACACTGTATCCTCATCAGTCCCAACTTTTAAGGACCAACCACTTCAAAATATCTGAGCTCATTAATGTGAATAAACTTTCCCAAAAAATGCGTAATTATTTCTTTCTTTCTTTTTTTAAATCTCACCTGTTCAGTTCCATTATTGTAAAGAAGAAACGGTAAAAAAGTGCCCTTCTGTTCCCATCATTGTCCTTAAAATGTTCTGCTCGCGTAAGGCTAGATCCCTTCAAAGTATTCAAACAATAATACTGAAAGCCAACGTTGGTCACATATGGAGAACTTCTTCGATGCGCCGTTTCAATGATAAGACAAAATAAACTTAAATATGCAGAACAAGTTATATCTAATAGTAGTTCATGGTCCTTCGGATAACTTCGAATGGACCTCTTTTAGAGATTTGAGGTGTGGTCTCTCGAAATATCTATAAGATATTTCATAGCACTGATATCTTCTATATATGATACAGATATCCATTTCTTGGTTATCTGGGATCACTCAGATATTCTGGATATGAAACAGATAATCCGTTTAGATGTTTTTAGTCCTTAGAGAGAATCTCTAGAGATTCATTTGAAGTTATCTGGAAGACATAGATATACACAGACCTTGGGCTGTGTGGGTAGGTTCAGTGATGTATTAACTCGTTTTTATACCATAAAAGATTCAGACCAAGATGGAAAAGCGTACAATTGTCTGTACTGTGCTGTCCGAACTCACAATTGTCTGAAAACAACTTCAGGTTATTTTTGCCCTTTTCCCAAGACGTTCAAAAGGTTAAAAAACATTCTTCAATGGATTCCTCTTTCCCCTATCCGAAAGACAATAAGAAAAGTATATGATATCTTTCGACGCGATTTTTTTTCCAATTTCAATTATTTTCACTCCATTATTTGTAGGTCTTCTTTCAGTCAGCATCCAGATTTCTTGAAATAATTACAATGGCTTTAAATATGTTGCGTTTATGTTTTTAAAATCTTCTTTCTTGTTTTACTCTGCTTTTGGGTGTATAGTTAGATTTTTAGTTTCACTTTAAAAAGAAATAAATGTTTTGATTGCAGTTCAATGTGTGTAACGGGATACTATCCCAAAGAAACAAGAATTGCTTTAAGATAATTTTTACATTCCTGCTTCCTTTAATGAATCTTTTTTTTTATATATATTAAGAAATTTGACATCCAATTATCATAATTTCAGCAGTTTTATGAAAGTTTCAAACTTTATTTATGAAAGAGAAGTATCAAAACGTTTTAGTAAATATATTAAGTGAAGTCCGATAATAAAAAAAATACAATTTTCAAAAGAAAAAGCTTTTTTGACGTGGAGCTCTGAAAGGCTTAAAATAAAAATTTATTCTTGCAAGGCTATGCTAATAATTAATGAAAATTTCAAAACTAAGAGAGCTTTTGGGAGAAATGTTGATTTTTCACTTTTGCAAGAGACGAAAATTTTTAATTGTTCAAAATATTTTAAAAAGCATTCGAGACCAATATACCCTATTGAGCTACATTTGCTTTTAAGGCATTTATTTAATCATTAATATTTGTATTACAAAGGTCTCGAACGCTTTTAAAATATTTTTAACATTTAAAATTTTCCATCGCTAGCAAAAGTGAAATATCTGTATTTTCCTCAAAAGTTTTCTCCGTTTTGAAACTTTCATTCATTTATAGCATATCTTTGCAAGAATATTTTTTTTAATTAATGCCTTTTAGAGCTCCACAATAAAAAGCTTCTACTTTTAGAAATTGTATTTTTAATTAATTTTAATTTTTTGTATTTTAGTTGCAAATAACACAAGTTTTATTTCTAACAGAAAATGAAGTTATATTACGAAAGTTCCTTATAATTATGGTAAAACTTTATGATTACTCCATGAAACCCGTTTTCTTTGAATAGAACCACGGTCTCCCGGACAAGAGTCACATATCCTAACCACTAGGGCAGCTAGGATTACCAACAGCTGCAGAGCTTCCACCTTATATGGAGTGAAGGCGCCTTGTTTCTAAGAGTTACACGATGACAAAACCACAAAAGACAATTTTACTAAAAAGCTTCAGAAGACAAGTTCATAAATTTTAAAATTTTAAACGTTATGAGATTTAAACTTTCAAATATTTTTTGTGGTGGTTTTAAAAACCACAATTCTATAACTTTTTTTATCATCCATTTTTTGTGTCGGAGAATTCATAATTTTTAACAAAAGAATTATTTAATCAAAAAGTTGTTTGGAACAACAACAAATTAATCTTGATAATCTTTTTTTTTCTATCTACATTTTTACATAAAAATTTCAATACTTCCTACACGGAATCTTTTTATACTCCTTCTTTCGGAATAATTTTTTTTTAAATAAATAAATAAATGTCTGTTAAACCCTAGAAATACCATTTGAATTTAAAAACAAAAATTATGCACGCACATATATACATATTCGCTTTTATTAAACTTATAAAAGGTTTTAATTTAGCCTTTTTCTAAATACCTTGAATTCAGTTCAGTTCGTTGACATTTAAATAAAAGTAATGAGTTATGGAAAATGGATCGCAGTATTTGAGGTAGTTCATTTTCGCTTTCATTTTAGTGGAGTCGATTTTAAAAGTGTATTACAGCAGTGTTAAAGTACAACTTTTTTTTTAATGATAAGGTTGGGAAATTAAAAATTACATTGTGGGGTTGACTTAATGATTTCACTTGAAATTAAGAAAAAACACTTTAAAAAGGTTTTTTCTGACTGAAATTTAATATTTTTCTTTAAATTTAATTTCTTAATGGTAAATATGATGACGTGTATCAGTTGATTTGGTTTTAAACTTTCATTCGGCTTACCCTGGTGAGATGTGTTGCACTTGCTAAAATCTTGTGATATGTGCTTTACTCGCTTCCAATCAAGCTACAGCTTTGAAATTTAGCTAGGTTTCTGGTGGCAATAAATATTATGCCAAAAAATATCCGATAAATATTTTAAATTTTCCCACTTAAAATAATTGCATGCTCCTTTTCTGATAAAGTCTATCACTTAACAGAAACAGATTTTTACGGTGATATATTACATTTTTACGGTGAGTCTTTTTAAATATGCATCTGACAAACCTTAAAGTGATATTATTAAATTATTAATTAAAAAACACATTAGGTACGTACTTTTATTTAACTGGTAAAAGAGTTTGCTTTCAACACACAATATATTTTTCAGCGTACTTTGAGTTCATGTTAGTTTTTTAACATTCAGATAATCGTAAAGAGAAATGACAAATGGATGAAGATATTCCATGGTCGCTTTTATCTTAATGGAGTTAATTTAAAAAGAAACTTAACTCTGCAGTGTTTGAGTAAAACAAGAGGGAGGGGAATACAGCACGTGGGAAAATGAGAAATAACATTCTTTATTTTGAAAGTAATGACTTCACTTCAGATTGAATAATCACTATAAGAAGTTTTTTAAACTTCCGTTCTGGTTATAATTGGATTTTTGCGATAAAATAGCAGGCATGTATGATGCTGTGTGCGTTATGTTTATTATTATCAATGAGTTATTGAAATAAGTTTTTAAAAAACAATGTTTTGTGGTGTGGTAAATTGTTTGTTGTTTATCACAATTTTATACGGTTAAAAATACTTAATTTTGAAAATAAACTTCCTAGTAGAACTTGACAATGCAATCATATTTTATCTATGTTAGTTCTCTTAAAATACAAGTGTTCTACAACGTTTATATTTTGCACAACAGAGCTATGCTGCACTTTAAAGAATTTATATTTTTATTGTACTGTATAACAATTTGTGTTTTTAAAAATTCGATGAACAAAAAAATCTGATTAACTGAAATTGAAAATCTTTAGGTATGATTTATTCTTGTTCATGGAAATGCAACCTAGGAGTGGAAAGGGGCAGTTAATATTTTTAATTCAGAGTAAAATTTTGTTTTTATTTATTTATTTATTTTTAATTATTTATTTTTTTACCATTAACAGTAGAAGGTTTTGAAAAAAAAAGTTATTGGTGTTTTGTGCTAATTGTCTATTTATGTAGAAAAATCGATAAAATGTCACTCTACAATTTTTCTTGGTTAAAACGTTACTAACCATTTCTGCATTTATTGAATTGCCAACTTTTTTTATAAAAACTGTATACAGTGTAGTTCAATCATTTATAAAATCATCCATCATAAATTTAAATTATTTTTAAATGTATCTATAGTTTCAGTTTTACATCTTAAAAAATGTATGCTTGAAAAAAGAATTGTAAAAAATACATTACATTTAGGGATGAACTCGAGACGGAAAATTGGCGTCTCGCAAAACAGCCTAAACGCTTTGTCTCGTCTCGCAAAATAACCTAAAAGCTTTGTCTCGTCTCGCAAAAAAGCTGTAAAACTCAGTCTCGTCTCGCATCCATGCCTAATTACATTCGTCATTTCTGAAATTTTATATGGAAATTATTATTATTATTATTATTATTATAAAGTTTTTGTCACTAATTGTAATAATACCACTCAAAGCCAAGACGAGAAAAAGCTTTTACTTTGAATAACTTTGACTTGGGCCCCCTAAAGATTTATTCGTAAGACGAAACAAATGAAAAAAAAAGCTTTCAATTGACAGGTAACTGTAATACAGTAACATCGTTACTGTATATGTTACAGCATCCTCTTAAAAAAACTTCCATTTAAGATTTTTTACCCATTTTATCTCAAGAAATTCAATTAAATTTATTTAGAACTTGTACTCTGTGACCTAAAATTCACAGCTTTGTTATTTTCGCTCATTACTTTAAAACACAAATGCTTTACTGGTGATACATTTATTTTCTATTACGCGGACAGATTAAAACCCTCGAAGCAATAGCATTAAGTAGAAAAAGAAATACTCATGCACCTTCTCTTAAGAATTTTAAATACATATATTTATTTAAAATAATGGAATATGCATAATTTGTACATGCCTTAAATTTAGTCTCATTTATAAAGTAACATTGTTTATTTGTTTTTTGTTGGTTTGTTTTTCCTTTTCAAATGCTCAGCATTTTTCAGCTTTCATTTTAACGCATTTTACTTAAAAAATATATTTTACCGGGGCTTGAGTAAAACTTTAACAAGCATGATTTTACAAGAGTAAAATATTTTAGTTCACCTAAAGTCCAACTAAGTGATTCTACAAACAAGTATATCGTTGCTGGGAGCCTTGAAAAAGAGTTTTTGATTTAGAAATCGGAATCTCTCGAAGTGGTTCAAAATGAACTTCAGAAGTGCTGGAGAAAAAACAAGAAATGGCATACATAAATGACCCTTAAATGTCGTAATATTTTCAAGTAAACTGATGATTCCCACAGAATAATGAGTAATGTTTTTTTAAGTTTTTTTATGTAGTTGAAATTAATAATTTTTATGCATATTGTAGCTAAACATCTCATAAATATGAGCGGAACATGAGAAGTTAGATTTGCTTCATGTTTCACAATACATATTAAAAACAGTCTACGATAAGCACTAGAGTGCTACTGATTTCCACACAAAAAATATTCTTTGTTTTCTTTTCTTTTTTTTAATCTCTGTAAGAACTTAGAGGCGATCATAATATTTTTACACTCGTATTTTGATCTTCATGTTCAGGAAAAAAGTGCTCAAGCTTGTTGCCGCAAAATTTAATCGCCATGTTGAAAAAATCAACATTTTCGGAACTTTAAAAGTGAGTTTGGAGGGATTGATTGGTTGGACAGCAGTTTTGAGTCATTTTGGTCACCAAATACGCTTCACCTCCCATCAGCTCCACAGCACGAGGCTTTTATCAGGTTGTAACGAAAGTTTTCTGCCTAATCTGCTTGAAAAACTAACTTCTAACTCCTTAGATAACTGTCGAGTGGTTAATTACCTATCTTCTTCCACAAGTTCTCGCAGGCTGGCCTCATCAACATCAATAGACCAGCCAGAGCTCTCTGCTTCTTGAATGTCATAGTCCTTGTTTTTGACCAAACCTGCACAGTGTCACATGATACAACAATAGTACTTGAAGCTGTACACATAATTCATTGATATTCTGTAGCCAACTTTTTGCAACAGAAATGGAAGTGAATGATGCTTCTAATCCGCTATAGTGATAGTTCCATTTGAGACACATTACACTTAATGATAACTATATTTTTTTACAGATTTCAAAACACAGTGGCGGGAAACTTTCGTTACAATCTAATATTTCCAAACGTAAAAGAGCATACTGTGGCTAACATTGGTCGCAAGCATTACTTTTCATTTTTTACTCTCACTTTTCTTAAGAGACACGTAAATAAAAAGTTACAGTAATAATAATTTCGTCAGATGTTTCTGATAGGGGAATAATGTTGAGGATATTGAGGAATGCTTTCAAATTTTTGTCATTATTTCGTTTATCAGCTTTTGTTAAAGTTTAACTATCATAACATTTTCTTTTTTCTTTCAGTATCATCTAAAAGTGACCTGTCGATGAAAGGTGACTCTCACCCCGAGAAGACCACCATCCCTCTGTGTTAAGAACTCTATAAGCCTGTCTAGATCAACTGAAGTAAAACAAGTTCCTCAAGTTGTCTGTCTTCAGTTGGTCCTTTTACCTGACCGTGGACTTCCGAAACCTTATTAATTGTCTTGTCATTTTATGAATCCAAAAGGTAAATAAAAACAGAAAGTAAGAAGATGTTGTCGCTGCTGCAGTTTATTCAATATTTTTAGGAATGAAATTTACTTGGCTAATTCTTTTTGCTGGTATCGAGTCATCAAGCAACAGCCACATGTTAGTGGCCGACCATACCGTGGAGATTATTCGTTCTGCAACGAAAACTTCGCGTACATGAAAAGCAAGTAATGCTTTTCATACTGAACATTCTTATTGTTTTGGTATAGAGTAATCTAGAACTCTAACTAAATAAGTTACCTGCATCGATGCTATTTGCACCCAACGAAGTATTTCCTATCAAAAATGTTATATGTATTAACATAAACTTTTCCAAGATGAAACTATCTCCTTTTTTAAGCAAACCTTCTAACTGCTCTCTCTCAAAAGTTTAATTCTCAAAATTAAAATGGTTTTATGCATTCACTGGACTTGCCTGGAGCACTCACAAGTAATCTACGAACACATACAATTCACTGAACCGAGAAACGTTTCTTTCAGCTGATAGATAAGTATGCTTGAGAAACATACTTCAAATATATTTATAAATTCCTGCATTATCTTAAGCACACCTTTCTCTGGTTCATGGTTATTTTTACCTATTTCTAGTTTTTCCATTAACATTTATTTGGAATCTACGCTCCGCTTACAAGTTCACACCTAACTTCCTTTTTACCAGTACAACCCATCGCTCTTAAACAAAAGAGGGTTTTAAAGGTGATATATTCGTCTTTTTTTTTTCCCTTTTATTCTGTAATGTACCCCGGTTAAAACCCTCAAAGCAATACTGTTAAATAGGAAAATAAATCCTCATGCACCTTTGCTTTTTATTGACCCGATGAAAAAACGTTTGTTTCTAAAGAGAGTGCTTTTTTTTTTTTCCTCTCGTACTCTTAATTCAGTTCCGAACTTGAGATTAAAAATAAAACGAAAAGCAATGGGGGAATGCTTAAAGTTGTTGTTTCATTTTCGATTTTATCTTAATGGAACTCGTTTTAAAAATACTTCAAAGCAGTATTCGCACCAGAAAAGAAAGAAGAAAAAAAATCTGGGGAAAGAATGATGATGTAGAAAAATAACACTGCTAGACATTATATCACCTGAATTACTTTACTGGTTTTATTTGGTCTTATCTTTCGTCGATTCAATTCTGACATTGATATGAAATTAGTAATGCGCGTGCTCTACTATGATTTACTTTTATCTGAAACTAAACAATTCGGTCCAAACGCAGGGTTCATAAAACATTTTCGAAGATAATTGCCATATGTAAAACTGAATAAAGCAAATAAAATAACGTTAGATAGGTCTTAGAACATGATATATTTGCAATTTCGAAATTCCCTGTAAAAAATCTGCAAATGCTGCGTCCATCCTTTCAATAAAGCGTTTAAATACATTTTTGTTTAATTCAATTAAAACTATTACTGCTCGTAAGCCATGTAATGTATTGAAATTATTTTGTATATACCCAATAAAAAAAATAACTCGGCAGTTCGAGCCTCTTCAGGGGGAAACCCCCTAATTTTTTAGTTTCATTATTGCCATATTAAAAAATTTCATGATTGCGATATTAATTGACTATGTCATTTTATCTCTCCTCTTTCGTGTATTTCGCCTGGTAACCCTATGTTGAAATTTTTATGATTGTAACCTATTTATAGAAAAATACATTTGATGCATATTCTACAGCTTACGAAATATTGTAACAATAGATTAAAGCTGTTGTGAACTAATAGTATTTAAATATATGTAAAAAATACATGAGATGCATATTCTATAGCTTTCGAAATATTGTAGCAATTGATTAAAGCTTTTGTGAACTAATAGTATTTAAATATATGTAAAATTATGTCGCATACTTTTATGTCACATTTTTGGGACACATTTTTCGGACAATTTTCAATAAAGGGGTGAGAGATAAAATGGCATAGTCATTAATACTATAAATGCTAATGTTCACCAATTTCAGCAGAGAGAAAACTGACATAAATTTCAATAATATATACGTTGTGTGTGAAACCAATGCTTCAAAAATGTTTTTTAAGTACAGCAGAACTTTCCTATAATAAAATCTCTCTACAACGAATTTCTCCCTATAACGAAATTTTTAATCGGAAAGTAACTCTACAAAAATAACATAAATCTAAGGCTTAAACAACATTAAAAATACTCTCCATATTACGAAGTACTGGCCTCTATAACGAATTTTTTCAGATTTATCTTTGAGATTTTTTGACATTTTGGAAGCAAGTTTCTAGTTTTTGAGCATTCAGTTCGAATAAACCACCTGCTGAAACCACCAGGCATCACTCCAGAAATAGCGATGAAAATAGCCTAGCATACATTTGTGGGGCCAAGGTTTTCTTCTGGTAGAGAATTTATTCAATGAAAAGTAAGAACACATAAGATCAACAGATTTATAATACATGCTAATTTAATTTTAATTGAAAGTGCCAATTAAATACTTTTAAACATCGAATTAACTAAAAAATATGTAATATTTACTGAAATAGCTGCAAAAAATCCCTAAACTCTGTACTACGAAATCTCTTCTATAACAAATTTTTTAACTGGAACCAAGCGAGTTTGTTGTAGGGAGATTCTACTGTAATTACTCGCGTTGTCCATGAAGTACTTTTTAATCTTCATTTTTGTTGCTTATATGTTGATTTGAGTGCATTTTATTTTATTTATTGTTATTTCACTGCATTTTAACCCATCTGCGTTTTTTGCTCCATAGCACGTGTAGTAGAATATGCATATTTGGTGGAATATTGCCTTTGTTCAGCAGTTGTGTAACAACCCATCCTTAGACTTAGCGGAGAGATGTAAATATTTCCAAAATGCATGTGACTGCGGATTCTTGGAAGATTCCAATTCTTTGGCAAGTTTCTGCATCTGAATACCTTATCTTGCGGTTGCACTTGTAAATACAATCCATAATGAATTCTGTACGTTAAGTACAACGTGTTGTAATAAAAATAAATAAATAACAGGGATCGATGCAGACGAAATTTGGGTCCGTTTTCGACACCCTTCACAAGAATACAGTCGATTAAATAAGCCTTCATTGGCATTTTATCCTGCATTTTATTTTGTTTTATAAATATTCTTATATATAATAAAATCCGAGAGTAAACATTGTATGTAGCTATGTAGGTAGGTTTGTGACCTCCGATCTTCTTGCGCGCGTCTCTCGATCGCATTGCGCCGAGACGGTTAGTCGCAGACCTACCGAATTTTGCATACGGCTTCACTAGGACAGATCCTAACACGCCTTGGAGCGATTTTTTCGAAATTCGAATTAGAAAATGTTTGTCCGATTTTTAGCGATTTTTCTCGCATAATACGTAATAACGCCGGTAATTGCACTTGCAGTAAAACGATGTTTGCATCATCGGACAGAGGAGAAAATTTTCTTTCGAAAACAGTTTTTTCGGACTGTGTAACATAATTTTCAGATTTTTGGGAAATTTTCAAATAAAATTAAATTTGACGCTGACTGTCGTAAATTTTTTTTTAAACTGCTGCATCTTGAATTCTATCCGTCATAATTTTTTTATATTTTGTCAAATGACGGAGCATACATTTCGCCCTCTTTTAAAAGAAAAACCAGAGGAAAATATAAATTAGGAGATTTTTTACGAATTTTTAAGTAAAGAAGGCTTTTCATTTCAATAACAGCTGTTTAAAAATTTCGGTATGATATCTTGCGGTTTGGTTGTCTTGGAGATAGTAACAATGATTAAAATTGCCAGTTGAAAAAAATAAATAAAATTACTTTAAAATAACTGAGTTTTCACATCTGAAATGTGCGCCAATTTGATTTCACGAGTTTAAAACCCCTTTCGAAACTCAATCAGAATAACGGATTCACACGCAAAACATACGCCACGCATGAAATAATTCCACATTTTATTTTACGTTGCCAGAAAAAGAATTGAATACTGTTTTTTCACCAGTGTATTATCCAGCATTGTTTTCAACTGAGATTTTAAACAGGACACGTTTTCGAATGGCAAGAAATATTTTGCGGTGCTGAACAGGGCCTGATTATGGCAAACAGGGACCCCGGGCATTAATGAATTTGGCCTCCATCTATGAAATTTGTTTTATTTTTCATAAAATATGTTTATGAAAAAGAATATTTCAGAACAACATTTGAAATTGGGGGCCATTTCGAGCCGGAGGCACTGGGCAAAGTCCCGATTTGCCCGTGAGATACTAGGGCCCTGGTGCTAAATACGCCAATATGACAATAATTAAGCATACAAATGTATGGAGAGCTGTTTTAGTGGCAACCATAAAGTGAAATGATTATCGTTTATGCTAATGCGTAAATTACAAAGAATCACCAAAGAGTAAAAGACTACATTCGTGGCAAATATCTAAACCGTTTTTTTTAAATTAAGCATTAACGGTTGCAAAACGAAAATATATAGTATTGGTATCAGTAAAAGATAGTATAAGTAGATATGCTAAGGCAATATTGATCAAAGCACAATATACCGCATTAATAAATATTCCGTGAAACTAAGCCTTCTATTCATTCTTCAACAACCGTCTTACATCACAGCTAACAAAATAGTAAGTAAGTCTACGTAGCGTTAATGTATATCCCGCGGTAGTTTCAACAAAAAAGACTGTAACAGAACTTTCTTTTTTCTTGGAGATTCTGTTTTCTCACAAGAGTTATGATCACATTTTAGGAAAATGTTCTCTTCTTGCCTTGCGAAGAGCGGGTACACAACTATTTAATTATAAAATAAAACGGTTCTCCACATCATGTAGTATCTAAGGTATTAATGGCATAATTTAAATCTAAAAAAGAGTATGATGCAGAAATGAGACATTTTGAAAATTAGGAATTTTCACTGAAAACCGTCACGCTTTTCTTTTCTGATCGTGAATGACACGGACATAGTTTTTTGCGTCATAATATTAAACTTGGTCACAGGTCAGTACTTATACTAACTTTACGAATAAGTAATGAGTAACTTATCGTCAAGAGTCAAATCATTTTGCTTATTTTTAGATTCCAATCTCTGGAATCAATTCGAACTATACATGTAAGAAAAAGTTTCGTCCCCTACCGTGCGGAGAACGGGCACGCAGTTAGTTATTTTAATAAAAAGTGACTTTTACCAAAATTTGTATAGAAATTCCCCAAAATAAACAGTTTTAACTAAAATAGGACTTTGAAAAAATTGCTGGGTCGACTCCTTAACAAATAAAATGTTCGCTTGAACAGTTTCATTTAGTAAAATGATATCAATAATTTATAAACTTTTTTAAACTTTCTATTTGACATTTTATCCTGCATTTTAATTTGTTTTGTAAATTATTTTAATAAAGAAGTGACTTTTACCAAAATGTGTATGAACATTCACCAAAATAAACAGTTTTCACAAAAATAGGACCTAGAAAAAATTGCTGGGTCGACTCCTTAACAAATACAATGTTCTCTTGAACATTTTCATTTAGTAAAATAATATCAATAATTTAGAAACTTTTAAATTTTCTATTTTGCAGAAATATTTTTATTTCAATATGCGACTCAAACAGGTGCTTTTTGTGTCGTCGTTTTAGTTAACTCCTATTCTGCCTCGCTTAGGTGCGTTTTGTTATTACCTGGCTAATCAAGTATAGTTTTGATATTGTGGAAGTTTATTATTTCGCTCGAGGCGCAAATTTTTAGTCTAAGCCGATTAACGTAAATGGGCTTCTCATGCATTTTTAAATTACATTATCATCATCATTGAATGACATCAAAATGACATCGGTCTCACTTGAATTATTGAAAGAAACAAAAATCTAGCCTTGTTAACTATGTTCACTTATATACTCAGATCCTACATTTGGGTAGCTTCTTACACGGGAAATTGCGAAAAATCCCTAAAACTCAGGGAACGGGTGTATTAGCAGAATTTTAAATCAGCCTACGGCCTCCCCTGTACCGTTTTACATGTCTGTGGAAAATTTCAAGCCAATCGGTCGAACGGTGTGGATTTATATACTTGACACAAAGAAACTTTCACATTTACTATATATTATAAGATTACAGTGTCATATTACAGCGTATGAAGAAACATCCTGAAAATCCCCAAGTCGCTGCATAATTAATTCATCCTAACGAATTTCTATGTAAAGTGGAACTCTGAAAAAATAACATTTTCTTTCTGTAACATTTTAAAACATGCAAAACCTAGCATTTTGTAAATTTTAATAACACTAGTCAACAAATTTAAACTTTTTTTCTGCCTCTGGTTTGTAATTGGGTGGATTTACTTCATTTCGGGGTGCTGAATTCACTGGTAAAATCAATTTATGTCTATCACGTCACATTTCCAAGAGGCACAGGGAAATCAAAAGATTGCAATACCGGCAAAATTTGATAGAATTGAAACTAACAAGAAATTAATATTGAGAACTTAATAATTCAATGTTATTTTATATGTATACATTGGTATTTATATGTATGCACATGCTAACATAGATATCATCTTTTTTCCTGTCCAAATTGCCCTTCCACTTGGTTTGAATGAGGTTTAAGCCGCTAACTCGATATTTGTCAGTCTGGTATCAAACGATGGATCGCTGAACAATTTTTCTATCTGTAGTCCAATAAATATACTAGGAGATCTCTCTTGTTTTAACTTTGCTTCACTCAGTTTGAGAAACTTTTCTTTCAAATGATTGAAGACCTGATCTCATTTATCGAGAGCTTTAACAAAGTTCTTCATAAAACCCAACTTGACATGAATCGGAGGCAAAATGATTTTATTGGGCTCAACCAGTGGAGTATTTTTCACATTTTCCTTTACAGTTACATGTGATTTCCTTTTAAGCCACTTTACTGTATAGTGGCCAAAGTTTCATAAGTTTCTTTCACGTCTACTGCATGAGCCAGAGGCACAGATGGAAAAGTATTGCCATTATGCAGTAGTACTGCTTTATATCTGGTTTTCCTAGAGTCAATAAAGAGTGACTATTCCTGATGGTTATGTTGTACACCTAGCTGCATCAGCAGACCATTGACATCTCTACATACACCCATTGAATTCTGCATGTCGAAATATTGAGCGAATGAAGTACCTTTTGATCTCAAACAGGAAATTTTTGTACCTGGAGCTAGAAGGTTTCGTTGTTGCAGTCTCTGACCCCAAAAGTTCAGCTTGCTGATTTGAAAGTTTTAGATCGCGAATCAAATTGTTCAACTCCTTTTGATTAAAGGGCTGAGGCGAAAAATCTTGAGAATGAGGGGAATATTTTCTACAGGTTCTTGATCAGCGTCTTCAGATTCACCTGACATTGTTTCTGATTCTATGTTTGGCAGATTAGAGGCAGGAGCAGGCAACCTTTCATTATGTCACCGGAAAATTCACCGAAGATACATTTTATACTTTATTTTATGTCTAGTTTCGATAGAGAATGCCCTGCAATATTTGTGAGAGAGAAGTTATAGGCTGGAAAATGATCCTTAGGCTAACTCTACACCATAGGAATTGACAATTGCATAGCTCGGCATTTTCCTTTCAGTCACTTGGTTAAAGTAGTAGTACATGTTATGCACGAATACGAGGCGCAAAAGTTTTATCTTGATCACCAAGAGGACTATCAAAATATAATTTATAAGCCTTCTTAATCAAATCAGTAATTGTTTTTTGGGGGCTTTTGGAGTGAATTTCTCACAGACATAAGAAAAGTTGTCGGGGTGGTTAAGACAACTATGTTTACTAGTTGTTATTTTTTGTAAATGTAAGTATAAAGCAAATATATGTATAAAGCAATTTTAAATAAAAATACCTCTCAATAGAAACACTCACTTATTAAAAAAAGCTCTCAATTCATTCTTAGGCTGAGATAAATACGATAGTAATTGCACGATGCATGTTTCAACATTCACTAGGTCATAATGTTTATTTCGCACTACTGGATTATCTGTCCATCTAATGAATAATACTTGCCTGTGTAACATCTGCCATCAAGTGACAATTTTTTGATCTTATAGCACTCTTGTATCAAACTGAAAAAAAATTAAAAATTAAGCATTAAAATAAAAGGACGGAAAGTAGTGAAATTAAGAAAAAAATAAATAAAAATCCTTAAAAACTCAAACATTTTACGTGCTAGAGCATTTTGAAAGGTAGATTCGGATTCTACACATACATACTAATTGATGTATCACATCCCAGAGGCAAAATGACTGTTGAGTAGTGTAATCAGACATTTTATTCATAAAATGAAATCAATAAATGCACAACGATAAAAAAATAATCCTCATATGACTTCTATCAAAGATTCGAATGCATCAGAAGTTAAAAAGTCCCACCTCAAAGCTATTGTTTTAACCAAGAAATCTCAACATTTCATTTTTTTCTGATTTAATTTCCTCTCTCCCACTTGAATCCCATTCAGACCTCTAAGTCGTTTTTTCAGTAATCCAGCATAAATAATGAAAAGGGGATGGAATAGAGTTTCTCGTGCTGAAAAAAAAACATTTTACTAGCACTGCAAATAATTACAACTGAATCAAACAATATACTGTATACTAATAAGCTACTGGATCTACCGCCTAAACTATGAAGCTTTACTCGGATATAATTTTATTTGCGTACATTCTTTTTGATCTGTTCCTGCAACTGTCATAGTGAAATTTGAAAACGGATATGTGGTTTGATTTTTTGAATCTCGTCCTAAATAACTGATTGCGATGCAACTAAATTTAAACTATTTTGAATAAATAAACTACCTAATGTAATTTTTAAAAAAATAATAATTAAAGATAAGCTTAATTTTATACCCCTGTAATAATTAATCCATTTTACACTTTATTTCAAGCAATTTATGAAAGTCGAAAAATGGCAGATTTTTCATATTATAAATAATCAAATCAGGATTCCGAAAACAGTTTTTGGGAATTTATTCAAATTTTGTTATAATTAGAATAGGTATATTTCAAAACCTCGAAAAGAAATTTTAAGTCAGTTTCGGACAAGCAGTTTTGAATTATAGTATAATTAAAATAACTAATTCAGTTGAAATCGAATATTAAAAAAATCGAACGGTTATTGCCATCGCCTTGCTGTAAAATACATAGCTAAATGTTATGTATAACGGTCTTTTTTTCTGGGATGAAGGAGGTGTGTCTCCAAAAATTCTGAAAAATTTATGTTTACTTATCCAAAATTCAAATCGTAGATTCTGTCAAATAAAAGATGTCCCTTCCTCTCAGCAGTTGTGCGACTGATTGGAGGATTGAGGATGAATAATTTGGTATTTGCGTATTATTTTGCGGTGTGTTATGTTTACATTTTGCTTCGGTTTTAACCCTTTGAGGCCCAACCCTTTCCCAATGCTGAAAAAAGGGCAGCCGTTCCCATCGCTCGACTTAACTACCAGCAAGATGGCGGACGATCGAAACGTTCATCGCGTGCCACAGATCGCGTGTAGAGACCCTTTTTTGACGACAGCTTGCTGTGCCGGGCACAGCCAGCTGTCGCCGGGTATGTCGTCAAAAAAGGGTCTCTAGATCTGTGGCACGCGATGAACGTTTCGATCGTCCGCCATCTTGCTGGTAGTTAAGTCGAGCGATGGCAACGGCTGCCCTTTTTTCAGCATTGGGCAATCTATCGAGCTATTCTCGCAGTCTCCCATTTTTCAGCAGATGTCAGTGCTGTTAAAAAGAATCGTGACCATTTTTTTACGGGAAATGACGTGCTAAAACGTAAAGGATCGCACGTCAAAGTAAAGGATCTCACGTAAAGGACAATAAAAGGAAACGTACGTCTCGTGGAGCTATGTCACCCGCAACTATTTTTATAGAAATCAAATCTATTCGTCGTGACTGGCAACAGTCAAAACGTCAGAGTTTGGCGTTCCCGGAGAGGACACACTGCACGTTAAAGGGTTAAGCGAGATTTAGTGTTAAAAATGGGCATTGACCGATGTCCTCAATTTTATACATAAAATTGTTTTTTCTCTCTAAAACTCTGCCAATAAACCAAAAGGGATACATTTTCCCTTTCGCAATGAAGTATTAAAAAAAAAAAAAAAAAACATTTTAGAGCCACGTTTAAAACATTCTAAACTTGTTTTACGCGGCAGAGAAGCATCAGCTTGTGCAAACAACGAAATTTTCTTGTTTGTGATAATAAACCTTTAAAAGAAAATTATTCGCATAACTCGAAAAACAATTGGAACTATTTACAGTTAAGTGCATTAGAGATCTTAATGAAGAAATTAGTATTATAATTTCACTAACAAGCAAAACCTTTAGTTCGTGTGACATAAACAGCGAATGGAAACGTGAGCAGAAATTAAGTCAAGTGTTAGTATAAAATTCGCTGAGACTAAAATAAATGTCAATTTTGGAATGTAAATAAAACGACGATGCTAGATTAGACGGCATTTTAGAAAATTCGTAATCTTTAAGAGTAGAGGGGCAAAACGTTCTTTTAACACATCCCTCGTGATTTCAAAGAAAAAAGGGAGATATCCATTGAATTCTTGCTGTAAAATACAACACTCACGAATACCTAAAAATCAGATTCATGACATTTTAAGTTGAATACTATTCTCAAAAACGGGCAGACGTGAAAAAGGGGGTGGAGTGGCCATCTTTGATGGAAGAAAAAAAAACTGTAAAATTCTTATTTAAAAATATAACAAATATGAATCCTATGTTTAAGCACAGCTTGTATGTAATTAAAATCAGTCGAAAATTTGTTTGTTTGAATTGTATGTAAAAAACGCATTTATTTTTTGCTGTGATGCAGTTAAATAAGTATTAATAATATTTATTTTACAGCATCGTAACATTTTATGCGGAAAAAGTATTTCTACAGAAAAAGTTCAGGAAGCATCTTCGATAAAAGTGCAATAATTGCTAGCCCAGATGTTGATTAAAATAAGTGTAATTAATTAAGGCTAAAAGTTAGTGTCTACAACGACCAGAACTGATTTTTAAAAAAAATACAAAAGAAAATTCAATGATTAGAATTTTTGTTCGACTTAAAAATATCAGTTGAAATCATTCAGAAGAGAATAAAGGCTGCTGTGTACATTTCACTGCCTTCTAACTCTTCACGCGGAAAAAAGAGTTTTACAGGCAAGGAAAGTTCAATGAGCATCTTCAACAGAACATGAGTGCGGTGATAAAAATATCAACAGTGTCATTTGCGAGGAACTCTACGCACATTCCGACGTCGGGGGAGGATCTCAAGGCCAGTGAGTCCGCCGCAAATTCAACTTAGAGCACCCCTAACCATTTTCTTTTACCAAAAAAAAGTGTTGAACTTATAAAAGTAAGTACAAAATCGACATGACCCAAAGGTAATGAAAATCAATACACACATGCCATTGATCAATGTTGTTGCTGTCATGTCCACGAAGGAACTAAAGTCAACCAAAGGTGGCCCACAGAGCCTTGGAGATATCGAGGCAGTTATACCCGTAAAGGTCAGCATGAGGACTCTCGGCAATATAATTTCGCCAGAATGGCAGGACAAGCAAAGGTTTGTTCTCAGTATCTGGGCAGATCCTGCAGTTAAGTTCTGGTGCCATCTCTCTGGATTTTCGTCCCTCTATAGCGTTTCGTTCTGAGTTTGCTCAATACGATAGTTCTGTTTGTGTATAATTCGCTTATTTGAGACTTAATCTTTATGGTTCCTTCAGTGAACTTCTGCTTTGCAATAGTTTATTTCACTGGAAGTGACTTGTAGAGAAATTCTATATTGAAATTCCGAGCCCCCTTTGCCAAAAAGTCAGCGACCTCGTTTTCCTCAATACCAACATATCCTGGGATCCACTGCATGATACATTTCTTGTTCAGGTCCTTACTTATCAGGTGCAAGATTCATCCAGCGAACTGTGTTTTTTCTCAGTGATCAATAAACCCTGAATATGAAGAAGAATGTGAATACTATTTATAGAGTGTTGTGTCTGCAACACACTGTTAAACACAATGAGGTTTAAAGCGCTTTTAAAGAATTTAACAATCGTCTTCAGCTATAAATGAGAGGAAAATAAAAGCACTGAGGCTAAAATTGTGGATCTTAATAAATGAAATATAAATAACGAAACACATAATGGGATCAAGAAAAAGCATGCCATTGATCTGTACTGTAAGTTGAACTGCGTTTTAAGATACTGTAAAACGAAATTAACAAAAATTTTTGATATAAAGTCCTGTATTACCAAAAGTATCCTTCAATACCAGATAGTATTTTTTAATACCAAATAAAATTACAAAATATTTTAAAACATAAAACCCTAATAAAATCCCGTATCACTAAAATATATCTTGTATTACCAAATAAAATTGTATCATACATTTAAACTTTTAAAGACTGAGTTTAATATAATCCATAAAAATAAATCTGGAGTATGCATACATACATTATTTATAATATGATTATAAATAATGTATGTATGCCTCTTGATAGGGCAAAACATCTAACATATGCGAGTGTAGAAAAAATAAGCGCAAGGGTTAAAGTTTTCAATAAATATTCTTACCATTCTTCCCTATTTTGTTTCTCTTAGATCTCCGTGAATATTTATTTTAAAAGAAATCTCGTGTAAAATATAATTCACTAAAATATATTTCTCTAACACTGGTTTTTACTTGCACTTTTCCCCATCTTTATTTTTATTTCACTTCACTACCTGTTTGCTCCTTTTTTTAACGTATACAAAGATAAGAAAAAAAAAGAGGAAGAAGAAATTTTTTTTAATGAATTTACTTCGCATGCAAGAGCACTTCTAACATGATGAAATTGGAAAAAGTATCAAAAAGTGTAGTGATGTTAAATAGTTCTCTGGAAATCGCTTGTTCAAAGTATCTGAATGAACACTCATCTGTGCTACGTACACTGCTCAAAAGATTAATGTTGTAACTTTTCTGTAATATAATACTATAATCATATTTTTTTTATTAGAAAAATAAAGAAAGTAGTGATCAAAAAGATAAGTACCGGAACATGTAAATACGCAAATTTTGTCTGTGACTTCAAAGTGATGTGTGAGCGAAGACAAATGAGAATTAGCAGCAAGCATACTTAACTAAAAGGATGCTTTCTATCAGTAAGGGGTAGATTTCTTTATGTCTGTAAAGGCAATATCCATTGACGGAACTAGGCAGAGGCTAGGGTGAGCTTAGCCCACTCCAGAAAAATTGCATTTTCCGAAGCAAAAATAACAGATGAAGCCTCTAGGATAGTCTAAAGCCCACACTAGAAATATTCAAAAACCCCGCCCAATTGCGCTAACGGCGATTTCTTAATTAAATTATTGGCCAGAATCAAAAAACTGGAAAATCACTGCTAGATTAGAAGCGGGCCAAACACAAGTCCTTGTTGCAGAATTCAAGAGAGCATCACAAAGTAAGATTTCCAGGTTCAAAAACCGTTTTGTGTGCAAACTGCAAATGTCCGTCGAAGACCAGACCAAGATGGTTGAAGATTGACAACGCCAAATTAAAACAAATACTTGAAACTAAACAATGAATGTGACTTCTCTCCAACAGCACATTCGCTTCGCCGCAGTTTCGACCCAAACCATCTGAAAATGACTCCACGCTGTAGACCTTTATGCTAGTACACTTGGTATGTGTCTCGTTAAAGCACATCGTCGTGCTGGCTGTAAAGAACAAGTAAGAGAACATACAAATTGGAAAATATGTTCAATATCTTTTCTTTTCTTTTTTTAATCAGTGTATGCGTAACATAGAATAAAAGGCTAACATTAATATACGTTTCTCACAGAATTTTCTTCGTCCCCTTCACTGAAGTTCCTATTTTTTATTTTTCACAGATGAATTATTTTTAAAATGTGGTTATTTTCATCTCTTATTAAAAAAAATCGAAACACAAAATATAACGCGTGATCATTTTCCTTTTTGTTTTAGACTTTGTAGATTACAAACATTCAAAAACTTCTGTCCCTACTAGAGCCGTAATTAAGAATGCAATTTAGTGGTGTTTTCAAAACTTGCTTTAGATTTTTATAAATATTTAAATATTTCTGTCACATCCTCAAAATCAGCCACAACGAATGTTCAGGGGGGAGGGGGGGGATGTAAACAACGTTCCAAGTTATTTCTCCAATATTTTCTAACATCACACTGGATATATTCCAAATCAATTTCCAAAATCGGGAAAATACTGAAATTGCGCTTAAAGTATCCTCAACATGTATACATTGGAGACGAATGCTTCATTGTATAAATTTCAAAACGGAATAAACATTGCGCATATTTTGTCTCTTCAAAACTATAAACGTTTCAAAACAGCCAATACAGACTTAATACTGAAAGTTAGCATTTCTCGACTATCTAGTTAGAGTAAAACCATTATTTGGTTTAATGGTAGAAGAGGAAAAAAAAAAAACTACTTTTTATTTTTTATTATTTTTTTTGCTTCTAAATGCATAATCTGTCAAAATACCATAAGCTAAGAGTTGATGAACTAAAAAGTATACATATAAATCTGTAATAAATGCCCTATAACTTTTACTGCGGGGGGGGGGGATCTGTACATGTATGAGAAAAAAAAAATGAAATTCCCCTTATTTATTTTCGGGTTATCAGAAATGAAGTCATCCCAGATGGACATTAAAACAAATTGCCTCCGAAATCATTACGGCTGAAAAAGCTTCTCGTATCAGGGATAGAGAACGGCTTCCTGGTAAGTCATCCATCAAAGCTTCCGATACCGCTCTCTGCTCCTGTACTAATTAAGACCGTTGCTTGGAAACAATTACTGCGAAACGATTTAAGGAAGAGGGGTATCTCCGGATAAAAAAAGGGGAAAAAACTATAAATATATATAATATGTATGTATAAAAAATACTGTGTGGTATCTCTGAAACGAAATGGGGTTGAAGACAAAATTATTAAATGCTTTCCTTGGATTTAAATAATGAAGATGAAATAAACTCAGAGTTAAACTCGAAAAAAAAAGGTTTTTTGGGGGGCAGATACAAGTAAAATTTTTTTTCAGTACCTCTTTGGGCTTTGTTAGGCCAAAATTAAAAAAATAAAAATAATAAAAATTTGAAACACTTTCAGATTTTAAATACGCAACTAAAGTGCAATATATTGGAAGCGCATCATAATTTATGCGTCGTCCCGTTTTTCTTCCTTATTCCATTAAGTTGGAAAGTGTATCATTATTCATGAGTGTGCCGTATTTTAGTTCCTTTTTCCATAAAACACATCTTTGGAATCGAAATCTATCTTAAAATTGCCTACTAAAACTATTTTACAATCTTCGCCAAGTATATTCCAACTACACTTCACCATTTTAAATTTTTTTTCGAATGTTTATCAGAATCCATGAGTGTACCGTGTTTGTTTTTCTTCGGTCGATTCCTACTTTAACGCCCCGACTTTTGCCAAGGTGGCGATAATTAAACATATGCAGTTACCATGACGATTTTTTGTTTTTATGTGGCAACCGTAATTTAGAATTAAAATGGCGATTTGGAACAACATGTACGCACAGCATTCCATTACTTATTTATTTATTTTGGGTGGCAATTAATGTAGTTTTAATAATTAAGTGTCTTCAAATTCATTAACTGGTCCGTTCATCGCTCATTTGTTCATTTTAGTTTTTCTTTTGGGAGCGTCGAAACTTGTGCATAACTCCTAGAGACCCATGAATACAGAGCTCGCCAAAGTGGGGCGATTTTTTAGATTGCCGAGAGTGGGGGCTTTAAAATAGGAATCAACTCTTTCTTGTACCATAACACTTACCGTTGGAATCGAAATCTATATTAAAATCACCTACTAAAACTATTCTACAATCTTCGCCAAGCATATTCCAACTCTACTTCACCATATTGAATACTGTTTGGAATAGGCATAATAATCCATGAGAGTGCCATTTTCACCTTTCTTGTTAAATAAAACGCATCTTTAGAACCTAAGTCTGTCTTAAAATCACCTACTAAAACTGTTTTATAACCTTCGCCAACCACAATCCAACTATCATCTACCATTTTAAATACTGTTTGAAAAGTGTATCTGTGAGTGCACCGTGTATCTGTGTATCTGTGAGTCCACCATGTTTTCGGAATTGAAATTTATATTAAAATTGCTAACCAAAACTATTTTACAATCTTCGCCAGACATTTTCTAACTATACTCGTAATATATTTATAATAAATTGTCGCGTTTGGGGACCAAACATGGGGATCCATTATCAAAAATTGCAAACCTTGTGCGACTTTCAACATTTTATTAATGTCCCTACCCCCTTCCACGATATCTGGAAAACACATTTGAAAAGATCTTCACCCTGACAGTTCATATCTACAAAACCTGTCTACAAGATCGGGTAGACAAAATTCCGGGATTGAGCAAAATAGCACCTAGTACTAACAAATAAAAAAGAAAAATGGTTAACTAACCGAACATAAAAAACCAAGGGAGAGTCCGGAAGCGATAACCACAAAAAACTGTTGTGTGCGCACACTGAAAATGTGCGAACGGATTATCAGCAGCGCCTAACTTCTCCGCTTCTGCTATCAGAAAGCGGTACAGGAGGGTATTTCTCCGCACGTGCAATCGAGATAATACTGCGTGCTGTAGTAACCTACAATACAGTACATTAGCTATAATAAGCGCATTTATTAATAGCGGGGGTTGGGAGGAAAGTATAGCTCACGTTTTAAATTCATAAGTGTATTTAATATTTAACTTTTTAATGTGTTGATTTTTAATTTTTTTCCTCTCGGGGGGGGGGCACGTGTGGGGAAATCATCAAATGGGGGAGCCCCTCCACTGCCCAGACCCCTGAGGAATACGGTTTTTATTCTACACTACGAATGTTTAACGCATAATGACTTCGGCTTCGAAACTTTTCGGTGTATAACAACCTTTACAACTCTTTCAAAATGGCACAGAATGCGAAAGATGAAGTATCAAATGATATCTACAGGTTGCGAATTGAACATTTTCTCCAGGGGGGGGGGACATTTGAAAGAAAATATTCTCCAGGGGGGGACATTTGAAAGAAAATATTCTCCAGGGGGGGGGACATTTGAAAAGAAGAAAAAAAAAGGGGGGTGTAAATGCTCCATTCATTCCAAATGGATGTTTGTAACTTGCTCCTTTGTCTAGTAAACAAAAGAAGAACTTCTATTCTGATTACTTAAATCGTCACAGGTACTGTTGAACTTGTACGGGCAGAGACTAATTTTAGCATTTCTCCAGCAGGGGATAAATAGTATCCCTGGCAGGGATCAATTAATATTTCTCTAGCCAGGGATATTACACTCTTCAGCCGGGGACAATCCCCGGCATCCCCCCCCCGTCAATTCGCACCCTGGATATCTAATAAGGGCAGAGCTGTACAAGGATGAGGAAACATCATGAAACAAAGCCGAAACGTAGTGTACTGTTGTCCTCACAATAAGCGATCTGCCATATCAAGGAGAACGAAAAGTTCCTTATATTGTGATTTTTGTCGTTTTTTATATCTGCCAGTTCGATTCTCTTCGATCACACAAATGGAACGAAATAAGGCACGCTGTATTTCGAAGGTGAATTAATGAATAAGTTCGTCCATATACATGTGCCGTTTCTACTTCGATACTTATAAATATAAAGAGATGGATTCTCCTAATTTATATACACATAGTGGCGTTATCACACATAGTGGCGTTAGAAGCATGCAATCTTTATTTATTCCTCGGAAAGCATAACTGGCGAAATGTTCAGTCCGTAAGATTAGTAAGTTTCTAAATCAATTAGTTGAGAAATAAATTTGCAAACGCGATACAAGCAAAAAAAAAAAAGAAATCTCGGCTGTTCGAGCCTGGTCAGGGGGAGACCCCCTGAACCCCCCTAATTATTTAGTTTCATTATTGCCATATTAAAACGATATAAATTGACAATGTCATTTTATTGCTCATCTTTCGCGTATTTCGCCTGGTAACCCTATGTTGAAATTTTTATGAGTGTAACCTATTTATAGAAAAATACATGTGATGCATATTCTGCAGCTTACGAAATATTGTAACAATAGATTAAAGCTGTTGTGAACTAATAGTATTTAAAAATATTTTTAAAAATGCATGTGATGCATATTCTGCAGCTTACGAAATATCGTAACAATAGATTAAAGTTGTTGTGAACTAATAGTATTTAAATATATTTAAAAAATACATGTGACGCATATTCTACAGCTTACGAAATATTGTAACAATAGATTAAAGATGTTGTGAACCAATAGTATTTAAATACATGTAAAGTTATGTCGCTTTTTGGGACACATTTTTCAAAAAGGGTGTTGAGAGATAAAATGACATAGTCATTAAAAACTAAATTCCAATTTTCTAGTTATGATTTTTAAAAAAGCAGGGGGAAATATTAATGCTAAGTTTGATACGCACTTAAAACAAGAGCTAAATTCGCACCGAAGGAACTAAATTAACTCCGAAGGATTAAAAGTCGGGACAAAATTGTCCCGATTTTAAATCTTTCGAAGCGAATTCAAGTCTTGTTTTAAGCGTGTAGTCAAAGCTCATTGTATGGACTTTCAGATGATGAAAGGAATAGTTTTTGTTTGTTTGTTTGTTTGTTTTTTAGGATAAAAATTGAGCTTAAGAAAAAACGAGAAATACGGAAATAAATGCTCGAAAAAAAGAACAAAGAATGAAATTATTTTTAAAAATCCTTCTGTAGCGATAACTTTTGTCTTATTTAATCGGTGTGCCGAATTTAGTGCAAATCCAGCGAACGGTGCAGGCGCCATCAGCGAACACAGAAGGAAGAGAGATTAGACAGATAATGTTATACTTCATTTCACTCATGACTAAAATATGAACGGGTAGCACATAATATACATTTTTAGTGTAAATCATGCCCTCCTCTGGTGAGTAAGGCTTAATTTAATTAGCATCAATCTATTCATCCAACCCTCGAGCAAAAACGCATTTACGAACTTCATTTCACACAACGAAATGACATTTTCAAAAAAAAAAGAAAAATAATAAAATACTTCTATTTGGGAAAAAAAATAATACTACCATAATTAAAAAATTATTACTTTAACACATCATCAACTCTACAAACAGAAATCGACTGGAAAATATTGGAGGATTTTTTTTTTCTCACTCCCCTCCCGCCTTACCCTCTACTTTCCAGCAGCGGTTTTCGCAAAAAGGTAAAACAGCTGAACAAAAATGAGAATCTGAGAGAATGAGTAACAGTAATTCGCGTATAAGCTTGGGACTAAGGTAATGAAGCTGGAGATCATTAACACAACCCGCCGCCGGAACGAAGGGTCCTGATGGAAAATCAATGGCATCTTCATAAGGGTTTTAAAAGTTTGGTCTGGTCGCTTAAGGCAGATTTATTCCGGGGGATGGGAGTGTGCCTTCTCCTGCGCTAGATGCGGGATGATCATCTGAAACGGTTAGGGAACGGAAAAGGGTTTTAATCTTTTGCAGGCAAATGTTCCCATTTCAGAACATCAAATTAAAAATTAAATTTTATCAATTTTGACTAGAAAAAAATAGCAGACGCAGTATAAAAGATGACTTGATTTTTTGAAATAGAATTTGCATTTCTATCATCAGTGGGAAACTGGATAAAAAGTCATAAAAATAGCCATTTTCATAAATTTTTACGGAGATATCTTGATACACCCCCCCCCCTTCAAACTTAATCCATATTTTTACTTAAAAATGAATCCTTCATTTATTCTTAATATTTCCCTTATTATTTAAACTACCCATAAAAGTGTATGTTCAATATATAACCCCTAAAAGTATAGTCAGAAATGACCCATGTTCCCGATTGGGAACACAATGAAAATTGGGGGGTACAATTTTTTCCCCATTTAAATGACTAACTACCTTTAACTAATGCATTAGAAAGAACAATATGCAAAAAAAAAACTAATTCAAAATATGCCTGTATCTGAATTTGGTGTGTAAAAGATAATGAAGAAAGATAAATAAGGCCGAACAGTGTCGACTATGACCCTATGAAATGTATGCATTTTCACAACAATATAGATATTGAAGACCAATTAGATAGACTGCCCAACGCTGAAAAAGTGCAACCGTTCCATCGATCCATTTATCTATCAACAGGATGGCAGTCGATCGAATAACCCATCTGGCACCACACAGCCAAAGAACTTTTCTCGCACAGCTAATTAAGGCTGAACAGCACTGAAATGAAGCGGTACCACAGAGCATCAAAGGGTCAAAATAGTCTCAACCACAAGTGCCCTAATTTTCACATGCTTTATTGTATGGCAGGCAGATGAAACACGTAGGGCTATACCCAGGGAAAAAAATTCGAAGTGGCTCCAAGCAGTAGAAAAGGCAGAATTATTCATCAGACTTCATCATGTTGTAAACAAAAATCTAAATTTTAGGAGGGGGAGGGGCTGGTCCCCTAGCCGAACCACCCCTCTGGGTACGACCTTGGAAAAAACTATTACACTGGACATTTCAGTCAACAACCATCCACAGAGGGTGCTTTGTTTTCCGAGCCCCGATAAAAAGCTTCATATCGTATGTTAATTGGAACTTCGCAACAATTTATATACCGGGTGATTCAATATAAATGTTAAGGTGATTATCTTATAAAAACCATAAGTGATCCAAACATACTTTCAATAAGAAAAGTTTGTCAAATAAAGTGTAGCTTTCAGATAGGGCGATTTCTTTACTAAGGGCTGTATACGAATTAAAATACAGAATTTAATTCTTATATAATCCCTCCTTTCCTGTCACTAATATTTGGGAAAACATTGCTCTGTGTCTTAGAAGGTAAATATAAAAAAAAAAAAAATGTTTCTGTGAGAAAAATGAAGTTACTGTTCAACTGACATTAATTTCTGCTATTTCAGCTAGAATTTTCCTATCATACATGTTTAGCAGTTTTTAGTGAAAGTTAACCTATACCATTACTCTGTCGTTCTCTATCAGTTTGAAATTCCTTTTCTATAAGCCTGACATAACCCCAGAGCCCATGGTTGAGAAGGTGTAGCTGGGCAGTACAGGACTCATGTAGGCAGTTGCGCCAGAGTTTAGCTTAGTTTAGTTCATTTACTTATTTATTTATAACTGTTTTTACAGCTCAAACATATCTTTTAAAAAATGAAAAAAGAATCATGTGTCTTGCATTAATGAAATCCTATACAATGCTAGGCAGATATTTATACTGGTATGATTTTAACAATAGAGAGGTAATGCTGATAAAACATAGGTTTAAAAAAAAAATGAAACAAAAACAAAAAGCACAGGAAAAATCCTAGACCCTATTAACATACTTGATAGTTAAGATAAAATATATTTATTAATTTACTGAATGTATATACATTGAACAGCTGCCTCTGTGGTTCAAGCAAAACATACAACAAGCAAGTCCTGCAAGTTGGTTTGTTTCAGAAGACAGGATCCAAACTAGTCACTCAAGATAATTTCACCAATTACTCAAGAAAACTGCAGTTTTTAACACTGCATTACTCTACAGCCAACCTTAGTGCATGGGCAAAGGGGGAAACATAGAAATATGCCAAATTTCATTCAAAGCAATCTGCTTTGAACTGCTGTTTGTTTGTTTTTCCCAATCTAAACAAAGAGTAATACATTGGCATTAAAATTATAATAGCCAGATACTAATTCTCAATTACTTTTCGTATAGTCCTGAATCATAGAAGTACTTCTTTCACTTTGTACTTACCTTATCTTTTTGTAATTTAAACTTAATTTATCTTTTTGTAATTTAAGAATTGCTCTTTTAGTAATTAATGATAACTGCTAAAAACTTGAGTCATATACTCAGTGAATATTACATTTACACATGTGCCATTTTTTGTGAATGGCTGTCTTCATTTTTCTCTTTTTTTTTTTTTCAAATATAAATATCCCTTAAAAAATTTATTGCGTAAACCTAGCTGCATCTTATCAGACAAGTTTTTCTACGTGTAAGTATTTTTAAGCAAGTATTTCTAAGGTCAATAGTTTGAAAAGCACAACACTAATCAAATAGTTTAAAACACCTGGTGCAGCAACGATCATTTTCTATTTCTCAGACATAATTAAAAAAAATTAACAATAATAAAATAGTTTTACGAGAGTTCCTTTCATAAGCACAGTATGGGCATTGCATTCATTTATACTTTCTGCCATTAGCAACAATGGCTTTTTCTTTTTTCCAAAATTTCAGATTTCACTCTCTTTAACAAGATCTGATGACTATCAGCTATGATAATTTGGTTTGGAGTTCTTGTGTGCCCTGAGGAACAGAATGGAATTGGAATTACATGAAAAGGATTGTAGATTGCCAAAATTTGAATACAGAGAAGGCTTTTTTATTTATTTGTTTCAGGTAAAACTATTTCACTATTAGTAGAAAAGAGTATAGAGGCATGCTTGAATAAATAAATACATTTAAAAAGCGAGGGTTTCTTTAAAAGGAGACAAATATTTATTTAGATTTTTAATCATTCAGTATATGTAGTGCAATAGTATTATATAATGATAACATTTAAGACATTTTAAACTTATGAATTTAAAATTATGTTGTCTCATTCATGAATTTAAGTTTGCCGTTTTTCCCTGAATGCTGTACAATCAGGCTACATCATACCTGGTTATACCTCTGTTACCACACGCTACATTTTTCTTACACTAAAACTAATAATTCCTCGGTAGAAAATAATGTTTAATTAGAGAATGCAAGAATTATCCAACTCTGAAATGTTTCATAACCTAAGAACATGTTTTTCCCCCTTTAAAAAGTAAAATTACTTTGTTGTTTGTTGGGCAGGGAAATATCACTAGTAATATGGTATTTTCCTACCCTTCATTGCAATACTTGAAAGTTTAGTAAAATGTGTGCCTAATACAGTGACAAAGAAAAAATTTCCTCTTTAAAGTAGATAAATCAGTATCAGACTAAAAGAGTTACCAGACAATTATTAAAATCAATTGCTCATGATTGTATTGGAGTTATGTATTATCTATATGCATAATGATCAAAATGTTAAACATAAGCATATATAAAACAGATAGAGAGAAATAACTTAAGAGTTCTTAAATAAAAAATATAATTTATTACAAAAACTATTTACAAAACAGAGATGTAGATTTTGATTATATTAAAAGAATCTTAATCAGAATGTCCTGCAATCATATGAAATCCAATTGGTGGTGGGAGTCTTTCATCATCAGCATCAATCTGAAAATCAGAAAATATTTCAAGTTATTTAAGTGGTATATGTTACTCAAAAATTTTCATTATAAACTCTTTCAAAATTCTTCTGGTTTATTATCAAACTTAATACATACTTTTAACATGTTAGAATTTTTAAAAAATTATTAATTTTTAAATTATCATCTATTAGGTATAATACTTAATAATCTATAAGCAAAAGTATATAAACAAATTTAAGGATCTCAAAGCGCCCCAGATAAAAGTTTAGACCACATATGGACAACCGCCAGCCTGCAGGCTGGATGTGACGCGCCACGGCTTTTGATTCGGCCTGCGGTACATATCAATACCCTGTATAAAACCATATAAATCATTCAAAAGCCCATATAAATCCCAATTATACAGCACGTGACTTCACTAACATCCTAAAGTTTGGCCCGCAACTTTTTAAAGGTTGTCCATACCTGATTAAACCATAACATTTAAATGGCAACCAAAAAAAATACATCAAAAAAACTTGTCTATCAAGCTTTTGTTTTTTGGTACTGCAAATGTGATCACTTATTTTCCATATTCTGTTGGTTTAGAAAAAAGTTCAAAAATTTCATTAACATTTGAAAAAAAGTGCAGTATTTTGAAAGAAAGAAAAAAAACATCTGAAAATGTTTGAGACTCTGCTTCGAGATGTACTTTTAAAATAAAAATATCATCAATATTTTTGGCAAATTTTAAAATGAGAGCTGAGTTTCCATAACTGCACATTAGTTATTTTTCAAGTTTGAATGCTATTTAAAAAACATCCCCCTCTCTATAATATTTTTCAAAATTAATAGTAAAATTTTGAGAAAAACAAAGCAAAATACCACAGTTTCATGGAGGGAAACAATTTTTTGATAATTATTTCAGAAGCCCTTTTAATAATTATTTCAGAAGCAAAATATTTAGTTTTATCTGACAGTGTATAAAATGGTATTTATTTAAATATAGTCTCATATATTCCAACAATAGTATATGAAGGGTGCAATGTAAATCGTAAAGTCTACATAGATGTAATAACAGAGTCACCATTTGTTTTCTTTTTCTTATGATTGCCAAAAATCATATAATATGCATAAAAACTTCACTTACACTTCATTAGTTGTTAATTTTAGGGTTTTAAATAATCAGCATTGTGATTTATTACTAAAGGTCTAGATTAAATATTGAATAAATAAAATTAACAATATTTAATCTGTTTTTAACAATAAGTAAACCATTATACCTTTTTCTTCATCTAAGAAATTTTTAGGGAATTCTTCCCTCCACGAGAGAAGTTCAGCATGGAATTCTATGCTTCCTTGTAGAATTTTGCAAAGTTGTTTGCTGATAGCTAATCCATTCACTCATTTCCAACAGTACCTCATGATGGTTCACTTAAAAAATAATCTCACCAATTCTCAAACAGTTCTAACTTCAAACATAAGTAGTTTAAAATAAATAAGCCTTTTTTTTAAAAAAGGGTAGTTATTTAAGATTATAATCTACTAAAACCCAACTACTAATACATCTAATTAACGTATTAGTCATTGGGTTTCTGAGTAATAAACTTCAATAAATTTTCTAAAAAAATTAATTCAGACTAAACAGAATTGTTTCCTTAAGTTTAGTATAAAAACAATACAAAATTTGAATATAATTATGACAAAAAAAATTGCATACATACATCTACATGATACATTAATTATGTCCTGATAAGTACTAGCATGCTAAACAATAACCATGAATAATTTGGGAGAGTTAAAATTAATAAAATCTTTATCTTTCTTGCAAAAATGTGTTTTTGGTTTAATTATTAAATTAATTTGTGAATTTTAAATACAAACTTTTGAAATAGAAATGACAGATGTACATAAATTCTTTGCATATAAATCTTAAAGAAATATTTTTAATATAACCTATAAACAGCTGTGTCCCCATTATTTCTTTTATTGTATCCAAAATCACTATCATCTTTCTTTTTTCCCTCCTCAACATATTTTAGGTATTGAAAAACTTTCAATTAGTTTGCCACTTCAGACAGGTGGATGGTGTAACAGACTCTTAAGGTTTCTCTCATCTCTACTCCTTCAAAAATAAACTCTATTAGACTCTTGACTTCTAAGGACACATTGTTAATTTCAGAAGATCCAGCCTAAACTAAACATAAAGCTTCAGGCTTAAGTATGTGTGCAATTTTAGTTTCAATTAATTTACCAAAACAAGTGCCATATTTAATTCAAGATAAAATCCAAATTAGCAAGAAAAAGAAGAAAATGCAATTCTGAGTGGGCCCACACAAAAAAGTACTTTAACATAAAATCTTCATTTGTCTCTGGGGGCTGAAAACTATAAATACCCCTCCGATAATTGACTGTATATGGTTTTAAACTTGTTTGAACTTGTTCGATACTCTCTTCATGAAAACTGCATTAATATATTTCATACACCGACATTTACTGATTATTTCAGGGAAAATTTGCTGATGAACACCATTCGATAAAAATATCAACAAATACATACCACAACATGATAATTGAAAGAAGATGAATTTTACTAAGAATTTTATTGACTTCTTCAAATTAAAGAACTTTTATTGTTTGAAAATTATATCTTGTGTACAAGCAAAAAGCAGTGGCATATTTTAAAAATATATTATTATTATTATTATGTTATTCGTTTTTGGGATGAACACATTAATCACAAAATATATTTAGGTTGTATCATTTTGTTAAGATTTCTCGATTCGGTTTTGTTAAGATTTTGTTAAGAAGGAAATAAGCTTTGAACTTTTATGTGCATCCTAATTTTTTTTTTTTTTTTTTATATATAGTTATGGGTCATTATATTTAATTAGTTTCTAATGTAAAATTCTTACTGCCATAGTGATATTTAATGAGAATATAAATACCAAAGATGTTTAAATAAATAGCTGCTGCCACTGAAGTGCAGTGAGACTTAACTTACACTTCATTCATTGTTAATTTTTGGGTTTTAAATATTTAGCATTGTGATTTATTACTAAAGGTCTGGATTAAATATTGAATAAATAAAATTAACAATATTTCAGTATATTTTTAACAATAAGTAAACCATTATACCTTTTCCTTCACTAAGAAATTTTAGGGAATCCTTCTCTCCACCAGAGAAGTTCAGCAAGGAATTCTATGCTTCTCTTGAAGAATATTGCAATGTTCTTGCTGATAGCCAATCCTTTCACTCATTTCCAACAGCACCTCATGATGGTTCACTTAAAAAATAATCTCACCAATTCTCAGACAGTTCTAACTTCAAACATAAGTAATTTAAAATAGATTAGCCTTTTTATTAAAAAAAAGGTAGTTATTTAAGATTATAATCTACTAAAACCCAATTACTAATACATCTAATTAACGTATTAATAATTGGGTTTTTGAGTAATAAACTTGTATAAATTTTCAAAAAAAAAATTAATTCAGAATAAGTAGAATTGTTTCCTTAAGTTTAGTGTAAAAACAATACAAAATTTGAATATAATTATGGCAAAAATATTGCCTATTATTCCAGCGGTCATTCCCGCCAAACTATATTTTAGTCAAATGTGCTGGCAAACTGTTGCCAATCGTATTCTAAACCATCAATAATTTCATGAGTAGGACAGTTATTTTGGCGAAAAATCGATCGTTTTGGCAGATCGCCGGGGTAATACGTTAGTACCATCGTTTAAAATAGCCTTAATAACTGCATTATTTCTGCATGGAAAATTAAAAATTTAACGCCATATATTCTAATAAAACATATACTTGTTTTTAATAGCACTATTTTGCTATGCTCTCAGTAAATAGCGCCAAACCTAAAACTGTGTAAACTGCTAGAAACTTTCTCAAAATAGCCATATCAGCCATTTTATTTTTTGCCAAACAAAAAAAATTACACATATCAGTCTCGGAAATCTCTAAATCTTTATTCTGTTACACATACAAAAGCTTAAATTCATTAAATTCCTGCTCTGATTTCATACATGTGCGATACTTTAATTAAAAAATAACTCTGCAAATAATCTAAACAGAAAAAAATCCTTATTCTTTTATTTTTACTCCAGGAATCTAAATAATTTAATAAAATTGCCAAACATGGCAATCACAATGCTTATTTCGAACTTTTTCACTACAGGGGTTACAATTGCAGAATTGCGGAGAGCAAAAATTAGCCTTTTATAGCATGTTTTTGTATCTATGTTTTAAATATATGTTTTATACATGTTTTAAGGAATTAATAATATCTCCTAAAATAATTTGAATTTCGAAATTCAAGTAAGCAGAGGTCCTTCCTTGGAATTTTCTAAATCTGTGGACACCTCGGTCGAAACTCAACTCCCCACCATTTCGGAGGAGACAACACTACAGACACACAGACAGACAGATGAGCACGGATTTTAATAGTATAAATACATTAAAAATGTGAACAAAATTTTTCATGTTTTGCAATATTACAATCAAATAACATTATTTTCATCAACACACACAAAAACATAAAATTATTTTTATAAATACTACATATCATAGCTAATCAAGTATAATAGAACAAAGCAAAAAAATTACTTGAAATTCTCAAATAAGCATACCATTAATAACAAATTTCCAAAAAGGAAAATATTTACAAAATTCAATTGACAAAAAGCCAGAGCGATGATTTTTGTCTTCATTAAAAGGAAAACACATTGCTCACATCAAGTGCATATCTACACAGGATGCTGTTAAAAGAAAATTAAAGTATTATGAACAAATATGTAAACATAACTTTAAAAAATTCCTTGACTAATACTTTAAAAATATGAATAGCAAATAAGAAATGTTTGATTTTTTATTTGCACGTCAAAATAATTCTGATCAAATATTTTTATGATATATGAAATCATAGCTTACAAACAACATAGCAGCATCATATTTTAAGTCCATGCATAAATAAAGCTTAGTTTTAAGAGAGATCATAGTCTACAATAATAATTTTTATAAGTGAGTTTTAATCAATAGTTAGTAACATACACTTAAAGTACTAGCAAAGTTTATTTTTGATGCAATTAATTTTTGAAAGGTATTAATATTATCTAATGCAAGAGATCCATCACTATATACAAATAAAAAATACCTTAAAGCAACATTTAGAATTGAAGCTGTAACATTTATGTCACAGTTGTTCTAAATTTGTTAAAATTCCAAAGCTCTTGAAAAACTTAAAATGGCATAATATTAAACAGATCACAGAAAACTTGGACAGTGGTCAAAATGCCATGTCATTTAAAAGCAATGGTGTAAAAGATAAGAAATTTTCTAAATGTGGAATAAATAAGCATTTTGTACTTCACTCTTTTAATCTGTTATCATTTCAGACAAAAATTTTCTGATATTATGAAATTGTCTAAGAGAACCATTCATAGTTTGTGAATCTCATTTTATCAATAACACTATATTAACTTTATAACAACTCTTCAATTTAAAACTACCAAGCATACTGTTTTTCCCCAGAATGTAGTTTAGGATTACACTGGGCTGCTTTATGATGTCCTTGTTCACTTTTAGCTGACCATGCTGGAAACATATCAGGAGACACTGGTTTGGGTTTTCCATTGAAAAAAACATGCCTTTTAACTTCCTCAGCAGTGATTCTTTTAGCTGGGTCATAAGTTAAAAACCTAAAAAGAGAATATATAATTTATATTTAAGGCTACTTACACAATACTCTGATGAATATTAATATTTACACAATTAAAAGTAGTCATTGCTTTAATAGTCACTTTAAAAAGAAAAAAAAAAAGTTATTTACACGTTTTACATTTGGTGGAAGGATATCTAATCTCTATTAAAAAATTCTACAAATGTACAATTATAATCAATTTTATTTTCCCCCTGAAACAATAAAAATTTAGCTTACAAGAAAATATGGTCTCACAAACATAAAAAAAGTTTCTCAGATTATACATGCTTCCAATCAGAAAGACATTAGTTTTAAAATATTTGAAGAAAAGTGAAATTTAGCAGAAAAAAATAATAATTTAACATCCCTATTATTTTAAATATAAATAAATAATTTGTCAACTTCCTACATAAAATGATACAAGTTGTTTTACATACCGCTCTAATCTAAAATATTACTTAACTGTAATATTTTCCATTACTACTAACTAATGGAAAATATTACATTGTTGTAACATTAGTACAGATATATAATAAATACCTGTTTAAGAGATCAAATCCAAGATCTGTTAAATTACTGGAAAATCTGCTTCTTAAGCTGTTATAATGACATTTAGTAAATTTCACTTTCTTTGCGATGGGTAGTCTGCTGAATCCATCCCAAATTTGGTCACTTGGAGTACCAAGATCCTGAAAAACAAGCATTGAAGTAATTAATAAATGCTTTAAATTTCTTACTAAATATTTGTGCAAATTCTCTCTCTTTTTAAAATCAGAAATGATGATGCCCACAAACTTTATGCAAATATTTATAATGCTAAATTAAACCCTAAGGTCACTAATCAGAATCTTAGTTGTTAAGTCAACTAACTTTTAAAGATACATACTTCTGGATTTTGTTTCTTCATTTTATTTACAAGCACAATTCCCCCCCCCCCTTTTTTTTGGGGGGGGGGGGATCTTACTAAAATACATCCTGACTAATGGAATTCCAAATATATATATTGTTAAGTCTATTAACTTAAAAGTTAGTAGACTTAACACGTTAGTAGACTAAAGACACAAACTTCTGGTTTTTACATTTGTTTCTTCATTGAGCATTCACTAAAATACATTCCGACTAATGGAATTATATAATCCCATACACTTAAGAAATTCTCTTTTAACCCTTTTTAACACACGGCTGTCCCAGCTATGAGATGCTCACAAAATGTTTTGACTGGTTTGATTTATTCACAAAGAATAAATTTGATTTCAATGAAATGCTTTAAGGTGACACACTTTAACAAGAATCCTTTATTTTTTAGCACATAATTTCCAGTAAAAATTATCAATTATTTGCAAAATTGATGTCAGAGTTCCTTTTATGAGTACTGGCATCTGCTGAAAACAGGCGAATGTGATAAAAATGCATCAATATAAAAGAACGACTACATAGACTGCCCAAATGTCTGCAACACTGAAAAAGTGCAGTTCTTGATATCACTTGATTGAACTATCAGCAACATGGTAGCTTTTCTCAGATATATAATTCTTTAGTTTTACAAATACAAAACTCAATTTATCAAAAGTAAAATAATAAAAATTTAGAACCCTAAAAATGCCTTTAAAAGAATGATAACTAAAATTTTTGTAATCGCCAAGCAGTGATCTGGAGTTGAGCTTTTCCACATGTACAGCAAAAAATTTCAAAACTTAGGTATGAATACCATCAGAAAAACCTTTTTATTAAAAGTACTTCACACAATAAAAAATTTTGTCTTAGATTCAAAATCAAGGAGGAAAATTGAAGGAACTGCAAGAAAATATGTAATGGCAAATAAATCTGAGCATTTTAGTGAAAAAATAATATAAAGAACTTCGTATTAAATTATGTGTTTTGAAAAAAAAAATCATGTTTCTAACCAAAAATTCCCCTAACTGTTCATTTGGTTAATAATTTATTATCTTTTCTGGTCGTTTTTAAATTCTCGTGATTTTTTCAGATTCAGTGTGTATTCTAAACCACAGAAAAACAATACTTACTTTAAAAATTCTGTTTAACTGATCAATCTCTGATTCTCCAGGAAAAAGTGGCTTTAATGTCAGCAACTCTCCAAATATGCATCCAACAGACCAAATATCAACAGGAGTAGAATATTCCTGAAAAAATTCATAATCTACATTAACTTTAGGATTTTTATGGTCAATACAAAATTGGCAAAATTTATTCATCCTAAGATATCCTCGGAGTGCATCTTTTACAACTATTTAAAAGAAATCCCTCTGTTTCAATCTTTAACTGCCAGTAATGCATGTTATTGTGTTGTATTTTGACTTTACATCAAGGTTTGGACAACAGATGGATATTGGTTGATTGCTAAATTCCATACAAATGTATATTTTTTGAAAATCAGTTTTTCTTTAATTTATTTAACTTTTAAAAACGACAATTTTGCAGGAAATTTTGTTTAAAAAAAGGTCAGGGGGTTATACATTTTTTTTTAAAAGCATAATTACATTAATACAGATATACTAACTAAATGAAAAACATGTTTTAGTGTCCAAAAATATTTGAGAAAACTTTTTAGATAAATGTGCTGCTGCACAACCGTAAGTTGCATGAGATAAAAACAATACCAAAGTTACACCAATGTATTATCTATCTACCATCATAATAAAATTTCACGCTACATAAAACTGGACATAGCAGAAAAAAACACAAAGCAATAATGAGGAGCAATTCAACAGCACTTATAGTTTCACAGTAAATGTAATTTACCATCTTTAATGCAAGAATGAAAGGGTACAGAAATAAAATACAACAGTTAATAGGAAAGAAGTAGAAACAGGTCAAAGAGGTGAAGGGGGCAGGGGAATTTGAACAATCTGCTAAGTGTAGAACCGTGAAATCTACAAGACTATTTATGTTTATTATGTTTTTTGAAATCCAACAAGACTATTTATGTTTTTTGTAGAGTATTGCATAGAGTACCACTGTATTGACAATTTAAGCCAATAATTTCTTCTCCAAACCAGTAAAATTCAGGACTAAAAACAGAAAACCATAATGCAACCTTTAAGCTACCTTTATTTCTGTATATGCTCTTTTGTGCTGACCACTCTCATCAGTAATTTTTTACCCAAATGGTGTGATTTAGCATTAGCAATGAAAAATATATTGCATAGTTCAAAGTTTCTAGTTTTACTAACCCTATTAGTGCTGCTAGTAATACCTAAGAAATAAGCTTTATTTGACAGAAACATAAGCAAGCATATCATATGACAAATTTATTCTTACTTTAGCACCAAGCAGCAATTCTGGAGCCCTGTACCAAAGCGTAACTACCATTGGAGAGTATGGCTTTAATGGAGAACCATATTCTCGTGCAAGACCAAAATCAGCAACCTATAAAGAAATAAAGCATTAACATGTTTATTATAATGCGAAGAAATTATTTTTGTATCAGTAATTTTAATATATATCTACTTAAAACTATCACGTGTATTTTGTGCCCGATGTTTTACATTTATAATAAAGAATCTGACTGATAAGTTTTTGAAAGTTTCCCCAAAACACAAAAAAACAACTTTATAAAATCTGATTAAATTAACTTTACAGTTCTTAACCTTATTTTCAACATTTAAATTTTTTATTGTCTTACGAAATAAATTTGTCAATAATTTTAATGGTTTTTTTTTTTTTTTTTTTTTTTTTTTTTTTTTTACAGATTACAAAGACATTATTCTATTTGGATAAAATAGCATACTGCAAAAGAAATTACAATTACTTCAAAACTATAAATCATCTGGAAAAATGGACAATGCTCATATTTTTAATTTAAGAAAAACACTTATATATTAATATATTAGTTATTTGAAGATACTGCAAAGAAGCAAGCTCTTTGAAGAATTTAATAAGCATATTTACAAAAAAATTATCAATTTCGTTTTTACAATTAGTATATTAAAAAATTAATAAATTTATTTTGATTTCCCTTTAACTGTATTTTAAAGATAAAGTTTTTCTTCAAAACTGCAAAACACTGGAGGAAACAAATGATGATGAAATATCATTAGATGCACAAGCAAGTGTTGCTGAAATACATCATTCTCTCGGTAGATTGGTTGAAGTGATTTCTTAGTTAAAATGTTTTTTCTCTAACAAACTCACTTCTACAGTCTCCCAAAAAAGTATCCGAGTACCGTACCTTGTTCAGATTTTTACCGAATCTGTATATTTGAACATTATCTTAATGAAAAAAAAAAAAAAGTATTGTAGTGTACACATTATATAGGTACATACCTTTTCTTTTAAATAATCGTTGTACAGAGGATGTAAATTTTGTTAGGTATATTGAAAAATTACATTACACTGCTATAGTTGATTCATTGTCTTTATTAAGAAAAAAAATGTATTATACACACACATAATAATGGTACTACCAAAGAAAAAATATGTATATATTAACAGGATCAGAGAAATAGGTTATCGTTGCTTATAAAATTTGCCATATATGCAAACGTACCAATCATTCGTACCGTTCCATATAAAATTCTCTTCACCCAACATGGATGATTTAATATTATTATCAACTGTTCTTGTTGTCGGATTAATGATAACGATGTTATACTTTCCCAACCGTCATGATCATCAATCCACGATTCCAATTTCTCTTCGACCAGTCTTGAAAAACACTGGTAAATCACACCCACAATAGATTCTGGTAAATTTCTTGAAAGACAATTGAGAGTCAATTCACCAACGAACACAAAAAATGCTATAATACGGCTACAAGTAATCCCTTCGGAAAAAAAGTTCATTATAAACATCTAATAAAACGGATTCAACAGTGTCTTCGGTAATTTCCTCTATTTGCGAACAAAGGCTTTTTACAGTACTGGCATAATTCTCTAGGAAACATTCAATTGTCAATTTCATACCCTCCAAAATATCTTTTTCTCGTTGGTTGATGGCATTAATAGCATTAAAATGATATAGGGTTCTCAGTAGATATGAATATATATTTTGAAGAATGCATTTTGTCCTTACGAACTCTAAAGAAGAATACAAGTCCCTTCTCTTGCAGTCTTCTAAATCTCCTCTTAGAAAAGCGGCTTTGCGTAATATATTGGGTGGCATTTTTTTCACCTCTTCTTTTTTTTTTTTTCCTCACTCCAACGAACTTGTATTTATACTACCAGTCCTATTTTTTATATATATATATAATATATATATATATATATATATATTTCTAAAATCGATCTCTGTACAAATTAAGTTACCACTACAAGCGATCAACTACCATTTTTTTCAAGTTGGATAGCTATTTATAGTATAAAAAATTAAAAGAATAAATATCCATTTTAAATGTTGAAATTGTTGTTGAGGCGCTCACCTGATTAAAAAAAAAAAAAAAAAAAAAAAAAAAAACTTTACCCAAATCATGCTAACTTTTTTTCTTCGCTCCCATTGTGTAAATTTTATAGACAATCTGTTCCAACGGTATCTATCAACTTAGTAGTAAGTCTATTTTGTGTTCTCTACTTAACCTAATTCGCTAAATTTCCTCCCTTTTTTCTCACACACTGGTCTGAAAATTTCGTTCGGTTCGACACCCATCTTTTGTATGTTCCAATATTAGGCTCGTTATCAAAGGTAAGGTCGAGTTTCTCCAGAAATTGAGTTTGTGAGAGAAAAAAAAAAAAAAATTACTCATTTTTAAAAAGGCAAAAAAAAAAAGGTTCTTTTTATTATTATTATTACACACATACAAGAAAAAAAAATTGAACAAGTCTACTGTTCATCGACTTTCAAAACTTCCAGTTTACATTCCATTTCATTTTTTATTGCACGCCGTTCGTTAATTATTGTTCCGCGAAGTAGATCCCGAACCATTCCTAGAAATCTCACGAACTCTTTTAATACGTCCTCTTCAATGTAGAGCTCATTTATTGTACGCAAGATATGTTGTTTTAATCCGTCACCATCCTTGTTCGCAAACTCTTCTGCTCCGTTGAACATTCTTTCTACTATTCCAAAAAATAACTGCTTCAGTTCACCAATTCTCTTCTCGCCTTCATTCTGTTGCAGTATTCTTTCGCTTTCTAGTTCGAAAAATTGTTCCTCCTCGGTTCCTGTGTCTTCGACCGACACATGTAATATGGTATCCACATCCAATTCGAACGTGACTTCGATCTGGGGAACCCCTTTTGGAGCAAGAGAAATTCCGGATATTTGAAATTTTCCTAAGAGATGATTGTCTTTCGTCATTACCTGTTCACCCTCGAACACCAAAATGTCCATGGTGATTTGATTGTCTGAATATGTCGTTAACACTTGTGAAGTCGTACAGGGAATACGAGAATTCCTTTAGACGATTTTAGTCATAACACCTCCGTCGGTCTCGATTCCAATAGACAAAGAAGCAACATCCACTAACGAAACACTCAACTCACCCGTCAAAATTGCAGATTGTATCGTCGGACAGCCTTGTCCGAATGAATGCATAGTGGGTCTTTGGAGAAATAATTTTTCAGTAATTTGTGAATCTTCGGAATACGCCCACGAGCACCACTTCGTCGATTTTTAATTTGTTCAAATCGTTCAGGACTCTCTCGACAGGTTCCAAAGTCCACCAGAACAGATCCGCGCACAGTTCTTCGAATTTAGCTCTGCTAATTTTTGAACTAAAGTCGATACCTTCTAAGAGGAGATTGCCGATCTCTATGCTCGCTTCATCGACGCTAGATAATGTGCGTTTGGCTGTTTCGCAAGCAGTTCTCAATTTCATCAAAGACCTTTTGCAGGAACGCAAGTCTTTTTGATGTTTCTTATTGAACTCTTCCACAAAATAATCTATCATTCTGTTATCGAAATCGATTCCGCCAAGGTGAGGGTTCCCGGCCGTTGCTTTCACTTCGAAACGGTTGTTGTTGTTGTTGTCGATCGTCACAATGCTCACGTCTAAAGAACCCCCTACCAAATCGAATATTAGATCAGTTTTTCTATCTTTCGTATCCAATCCGTAAGCTAAAGCAGCAGCTGTCGGTTCATTAATGATTCTCAGGACGTTCAATCCGGCAAGTTTTCCAGCATCTTTAGTCGCTTGTCGTTGAAAATTATTGAAATGCGCTGGAACTGCGATGACTGCGTCCGTGACGGATTCACCCAAATACAATTCTGCATTTTCCTTCAATTTCTTCAAAATTATGGCACTGATTTCTTCGGGACTGAAGAGCTTCTCCCCTTCGATGCTAATTTTTAGTTCTCCACAGCTATCTACCACCACCACTTTAAAAGGCCAGTCATGTTGGATTCTAGCCTCGTCTTATTTTCTACCGATGAGTCTTTTTACATAAAATATGTTGTTCTCGGGATTGAGAGTGGCTACAGATTTAGCAGCATCTCCTACGAACTGATGTTCGATTCCCGTGAATGTAACATAACTCGGAGTCCTTTGATTCCCGAAACCGTTCGCGATAGTTTCCACTTCTCCGTGCCGGAAAACACCGACGCTTGCATACGTAGTGCCCAAATCGATACCGATAGCAGGAGCCATTTCTCAATCGTTCAAAAGAAAAAGGGTGAATGTATATATAGTATATGAAAAAAAAAAAAAAAAATATATATATATATATATATATATAAAATATCTATCTATATATAGTATATATATAATTAGTCCAACTGCTCATGTCACGAACGAACAATGTCTTCAAAAGATTGTTTACTCAAAGATAGGGAAATGCTAATAAATCAACTGACGTCTGATGTACAAGAACTTCGGCAAAAATTATCACAGATAACTGATGAACGAATTCAAGAATACAAGGAAAAAATAACTAAACTCGAGCTTGAAAATGCAGAATATCAAGCGCAATTATTCGACACGTATCGAACAGTAGACGAATTTTACAATAGTACAGTTGAAAAAGATAAGCGAACGACCTCTCTGATACACGAACAAAATCAAAATTTAGAAGAATGTCGAAATATTATATCAATTTTGTACAACTTGCTGTATCAGAAATCCAACGTTGGCATAAATAGGAATATAAAAAAATAGACAACCTCATTAGAGGTTGTCTTATTTTTTTTTTATCCCCCTTGCGGAGAAATTATTTAGATCGAATAACATATTTTCTATGTCGAACAATTCGAGCAGTTGTAATATGGATTTCAGAACGGTCCATATTAAAAAAAAAATAATAATAATAATAATAATAAAATGACGTAGCAGACGTATGAACAATATCGCAGCAGAGGAGTAACTAAATAGTCATAGCAAGTTACCCGTATTTATACTCAATCTGTTTTTTTTTAATCTTAGTCTGAAGAGAGAATTTTTTTTTTTTTTTTGAACGATCGTGTGTATATATAAATCAACTCGATCATCACCTCAGAACTCCGATTAACATGTCTCACCCGAGAACCTTGTCGCAGTTGAAAGAAAAATTGTCCATAGCTCGTTATCGAACGTCTCTTTTACGGTTCGAAGTAACATCTAAGAAATGGAATAGTCGACTTCGATTCATATTGAATTTGGTCTATAAAACTAAAGAATTCCATTTAAATAATTGCGTCTGGAGTTATCGTCAAGTTACTTCAGGTCCAGATACATGTCATTGTCACTGTGCTCTTCGTGATCCGCAAGCTTATCTCGAAAGTCAACTACAAAATATTTCGTATTACCCCATCAATCCTATCACAGATCAAGTTGAACAGAAACCTTTTGAACTGTATGAAGACGATGAGACATTCTACAAGTCCCGACTTTTGGATAGAGATAATATATTAAAATGGTATGAATTGGCCCAAGAAAGAACGAACATAATGGAATTCTTAGTTATTATTAAATCAATGAATGTGGTCGGTGAATTAAATATTCACTTCTATACAAAAACAGAGGAATATCATTTAACGGACTGCATAAGGAGCGTTTCTGTGGATAAAGGGCCACACGTTTGCCATTGTTGGAACGCATTGAAGGATCCCCGCAAGTATCTTAGCGAAAGATATAACTATTTTCTCAAGGATCAAGTGCTTGAACTGCTAAATAAGAATAATTTAAAACCCATGAATTATACTAACATGTTCCAAAAATAACTTTTGTTCTTATAGGTTTGTTTGTAAAAAAAAAAAATCTTTACTATATATATACACACACACATATATGCGAAAGCTACACTCAGTCAAAATGGCTAATCCGTTCGAACTCCCAATTGCAGAAATGGATTTTTCGATTTTAGAAGATGTTGGACCGAGTGAACTACTACTCAACAATAACACGATCGAACCCATCGAAAAGAAAAGATTAATCAAGATAAAAAAAAAAGAGGAAAATTCCAAAAGCTAATAGTAACAACAAAGAACATACGAAAAGTATTTGTTTCAAGAACTTGGTTGAATTGAACACTTCTTTTGAAAATTTAGTACAATTCATAGAGAACGATCGAGATATTTTAATTCTCCGTCCTGATGAAGATGAAATTGATGAAGTCTATAGTGTAAAGACTTTAAAGAAGAAAGAAGAAAAAAAAAAGTGAAGTAATGTCAGGAGTGGGATTCGAACCCACGCTCTCTTTTGCGAGAACCTGAACTTAAATCCGACGCCTTTGACCACTTGGCCATCCTGACTTCAGTCTATGTATGTTGTAATGTACAAATTTGTACTTAAGATAATAAAAAAATATTTGTTCAAAATTCTTGTCTTGTCTTTTTTTTTTTTTTTTTTTAAGAAAACTTATTAACCAATCTTGAAAGTTATATTAACAAAATTATTGGAAAGTCACGACTTAATCGAATGTATCGCTAGCGTTCTTTCAAGAATTTCCATAAAATGTAAAAAAAAAAAAAAAGAAATCTTTGTTCGTAACCTGAACTTATACATCCACTCAAATCAAATACCGATAGTGGTTCATAACATATATACCCAATTTGAGAAGAAAAAAAAGAACTTAGAAACTACATAACAGATGAAAAAATTTGCTGATGTCGACGTCTATTCCCCAACGCTCCAACTGTGTATGGAAGATTTCAGTTCATCCCTTTTTATATATATACTTTAAAAAAAAAACAAAAAAAACAACATAATTTCATAAAAAACCCCACATAATTTCATGAGGGTTTACCCGTATGAAATCATGTGGGTTTTTTCCTTGTCTCCATTTAACGTGACAGGTGGTAATACCCGTAATTTACACCTTTATTTATGCAAGAACAGCTTTAAAGTGACCTTCGGGGATTTGCCATTTTTGTTGCATACATATTTAAATTTTCATTTATGCAATAACGGAACGGGTGGTAATACCCGTAATTTACACCTTCATTTATGCAAGATCAGCTTTAAACTGACCTTCGGGGATTTACCGTTCTTGTTACACACATATTTAAATTTTCATTTATGCAATAACCAAGGTCAACTTTTATTTGACTTGCAGGGGTTTTTATTAAGATTTGTGGTTAAACCTTACCATTTTTTTAAACTGATATGTTTCCCTATAAATACCGAGCAACTTCGCAATACCAAGCACATTTTTACCTCAGCGATCCAACATCACACTACCAAGCAGATTGGTAAGTCTTTTTTTTTCTGTTTATTTTATAATATTATTTATTGAGTAGCTCTAAGCTAAATAAAGTGTATATGATTGTTTATAACGTTCTCTCAAAATGAAGTTCTTTTTTTTTTTTTTTTTTTTTTTTTTTTTTACGATCGTCATAACTTAAGAACCAATGCATTGAATGGTATGAAGATTATATGGATAAATTAATGAAAGAAAAGAACGAATTGGATACCAAAATAAAAGAATTAACCCAAAATTGTTCCCCAGTGATATCATTAGGAACGGATGACGTAATCAATTACGTCATAGGATAAATGTAATCACATCCATTCTGGGTCTGGGGCCTCGATCAAAAAACTCAACCGAACCTCTAAGCCCTCGAAGAGAAGTGTAAAATATATAATATTTTATTAATAAGTTCCATACTCCCCCCTGTAAATTTAAGCTGTCACCACAGCAGGGGGAGAAATTGGGAGCAAAAATCTAGGCGTCAATGGCACCTAACTTTTTTTTCCGGTTGCCAAACTGTCTCGTTCAGGTGCAGTTTCGAAAACCTTTGTTTTGTTTATATGCATAAACTATAAACAGGTAGGCTTAATGATTATGTACAGTAATAATTAAGAAGATCAGTACTATTAAAATTAAGATAGTAATAAATAGTAAGTAAATATAAAATCAATTTTTATAGCTTTCCACCTATGCATCCAGAATAAAGTATTATGATACATTTTACAAGAACATGGTCTTTAGTTTTAGTTTAGAAGTATTTTATAAATTGTTGCTATATAACTACAATGCCTATGGTAGATAAACTTATGCAGTATACGTGTACTAGCTTCAAAATGTCACCTGATCAACCACCACTGTAAGCAAACAGGTAGTATATGTTAAAATTGTGGAAATATGTATTTGTATTCTCAGTGGGTTGAACTGAAGTTGGGAGAAGGTCTATGAAAGCTTTAAATGTCACCAACAAGGATTTATTATTTTACATAGCTCTTTTATCTTACTAAAAATTATTTTTAATTAAATTACTTAAAACATATTTTAAATACAAACTGAACTTTTTATTTAAATATAAAATCTTAATAATTAAGATAGTTTTTTTTTATATTTTCAAATAACTAATCCAATTCAAGTTTCTTTTATTTACATTATCTCATAAAGGAGTTTTATTTTAAAAGATAAATTTTATTAAGTTTAAATCATCAAATAACATTTTTAATTCAAATAATATTTTTATTTGAATCATCCAAATTTAGGCCGGAAGTCCGAAATTTAGATTTTCCCAAAATCCAGACGTTTTGCTAATGTCATCCCCCCACACACACACACAAATAAATAAATAAATCTTTTTTCGTTTTTTCACGAAATTGCATTAATTATTTGCAGTCAATCCATGTATTGTTTTCAGTCACAAACTGCTGCACTTAACCAGCAGTTATTGCGGCGCTGCAAATAAAATCCAAGATGGCGTTCAGGCCGTAAATCTGTACTCTCCCGCGGTAAATAATTATATTTAATTAATGAATATTAACTAATCCAAATAACTTTTACACTGCCTTATTTAAAAGGATCTCGCGCGTTCATCAATATTGATATCAAGTATTATTGTCGCATTATTCCACACCGCCGTGCCATACGAGCCGAGCTACTGCTGAAATACATTTGCAGAAAGAATCCAATATGGCGAACGTGAACTCTTACTTTCTTTCGATCAACTTCATTAATATACATGAAGCTAAAAAATTATGGCTAAATTTCTTTAAGTTCCTCTATTGGTTTACATTTATAAAAGTGCGATTTAAATGATGACACATCCGCGGAAGACAAGAAAGTGGTCTTCCGCACGTTTTTCAACCACAGAAGACTGTCTGCAGGGGATCGTTCTCTTTCTGCCACGGAGCGGTGCTTACGAAAGCAAAAGGTTTTTTTTTTTTCACGGAAATTTACATTTATATTTTTTCAGCACATTTTCAAAAATAGTTGTCTACACAGTAAAAAAAAGTCCCAAGAATTCGCAAAATATTCATTTTTTGCGGTATTTTTGTTTAAAAAGTCGCCCGAGTCGTCTGATGCCAAAATAGTCGCTTTTTAGTCGCCTGTCTCGGGCAAAATGTTAGGCGTCAAAAATGACGACTGGTTCTTAAATCTCGGTCGTCAAAACAAAAATTATAGTTGCAAAATACGACTAACGACCGCTAATTTCGCGCCCTGCACCACAGGTGATCAGCTGCCATTTTTTTGAAGTTGATTAGCTATTTATATGATAAAAAATTAAAAGAATAATAAATAAATAAAATAATTAATATATTGACCAATAGGAACGGACTTAAAAAAATAAAATAAAGGTTAATTGAGCACTAAATATTTAAATGTAGATTGAAGGTAATTCTAGTTGAGCTACTCGTTTAAGATTATTGTTGTGTAACTACAATATAGTCCTCCTTGAAAGTAACAAATTTTACAACATCTTGATAACTCACATTATTTAGTCAATTCTACACTATATGGTATGATCATTGGTGTACTCATCATTAAGAACGTTTAAATGCATCTTCGTTTTTCAATAGTTTACAACCATATATTTTAATTAAAAAATATAACTTGTAATATAAAATTTGTTTTAGTAGAGAATGTTGTTCGAGTATTAAATCTGATAACTTTATCATAGTGACAGACAAAATATTGGAACATTTAGATACTTATTTTTACGAAAAACTTGCAAAACTCATGGAATGTTCTTCGTTAAATACTATTATAAGTAGGAACGCTAGTAATCCTCTATCATTTTCAAAAATATTTATAGAATGGGTGAATGAAGAATTTGAGATAATGTCAGATCTTAATTTATAGGCGTTGAATTTTTAAAATTATTTGATTACATTTTGAGATTTTGTGAAAATTGTTCTAAAAATTCTGAACTTTCGTTCCAGTATCACAAAATAAAGACTACATGGAATGGAACGAAATTGGGTGACATGATAGGTTGTCATTACTCTTTTAAGATTATTGTTGTGTAACTACAATATAGTCCTCCTTGAAAGTAACAAATTTTACAACATCTTGATAACTCACATTATTTAGTCAATTCTACACTATATGGTACGATCATTGGTGTACTCATCATTAAGAACTACCATTTTTTAACATCACACTGTTCTTTCTCAAAATCTTGCCTTTGAACAACAACAACAAAAAAAAGGTCTTAATTAAAAGGTACGTGAATATCTTGAATAATAAAGATTGATTTTTTCTTCGAAGAGTAACTTTATGTCAGTTATCTAATATATTAAAAAAATAAATCTAATATATTCTGAAAAAAAATAAATAAATAAACTTTTGTGTATATATACAGTGAACGAAAAATAAATTTTTTTGAACCATTCTTAAGAAGTGCACAATGATGATTCTTTTAAGTCATTTATCCGATGATATACACTTTTTAAAAAATGTAATTAAACGACAACCACGGGAAGTTCTAATAAAATATTTTCGACAACTCCTCAAACGATTCATAATTATTAATACGCATTTCATTTTAAAATATTTATCTAATGCAACCACCGAAAATATCCCACTATATCGTAGCAACGATGGACAATGGCATTTTAAAGATTGTAGCGATTCCAAGTGTAAATGTTCTAAAAGAATAGTGAATCCGTTGAGTTTAGATAACTGTTATTATGATTTCGATCACCAACATAAAATTTTTAGTTACGTTAGGCTCAACTCTTACAAATCTTGGATGGCAACTGGTTTACAAGACACTTTGGAGCAGATGACGAAAGGGAATTCTCGAAAGAGATTGAGGAAGGCCGTTTAAGAGATCAAACAGCCATTAGGTTGAGACATTTACTCTACACATTGTCTTTAAATAATCCCAAATTTTGGTTGAATGGAGCCATCGAAACTTGGCACATGTCCGATTGTATCGATGGAACATGTTCATGTTCAAAAAAGTTCGATTGTCCCAGAGGAATTGGACTTGCATTAATAAATATAAATAAAAATGCAATCTAAAAAAAAAAGGATAATATTTTTATTTTTTAATACGTTTTATTAAAATAATATAATACATAAATATCTCATCCTTTTCGAATTTATAAAAAATATTCAAATGATAATGTCTCATCAAATCACCGCTAATATAATTACTAGATACGAAGCTTCCAGGTTAGTGGCTTTAAGAGCATTAGAAATTTCATTAACGTCACCGCAAGACAAAAATCCAATCGCAACTGCTATTGATGAATATAGAACAGGAAAAATAGATTCTCTAATGTTGAGGCGATATTACTCTAAAGATGAATTTGAAGATGTTGATATTAAGAACATGATAAGGGAATTTTGAAATAAATGGAACAGTTACTATGTATTTTACATAACGGATAAAAAAAATTTCTTTTTTTTTCTAATGGATCTTGTATTTGAGAGTCCCTGCTTAAGAAATCTATTGATTATTCTAATTTTTTACTGTAGTAACCTAACCTCGCAATATGTGTTAGGGAACAAATGCTAAAGTATAGTTCACCCCCCCCCCCCGGTATTGGTATATTAAGCTTTTTTTTTGTTGTACTTTTTTGAAATCTTCTTAGAAGTCTATTTTTAGTGGTCACCCGGACGCAATCGTGTTTACACCCACGTCAGATAATGAGGGGGGGAGGAAATTATTGTTATGTCCATTTCTAAAAATACACATTTCCTTCCGGTGACGTAAGCCGCCGGATGTCATGAAACATATATAAATGGCAGACCGGCTCCTCACAAATTATATTTCTTCTGATTCTTTTAGCAGATCAACATGCCCTGTGCTATCTGCTTGAATGAAATAACATCAGCTTCAACATTACCATGTGGGCATACTTATTGCTTTGGATGCATACAACCGTGGTTGTTAGTGACGCAGCAGAAGACGTGTCCCGAATGCAGACACCCAGTGCCATAAAGCTTCTGGAACCCTTTTGCGTCAAGTAGTGATGAAACTGAGGCCGTCCTCTCAGAAGCCGAGGACGTTCAGTTGTTATAGGACACGATCAGAAGAACGCATCAACCATCTATGTCCAGGGTAGTACCACTGGCGTAGCTAGGATTTTGTTTCGGGAGGGGCACAGAGAGTTTTGTCCAACTAATTAATATTTTAATTATTAATTGTAATTAGAAATATTTTAATTATTAATTAATCTTAAATTTAAAAATTTATAATTGTTAATTATAATTAGAAATAATATTAAGTACTAATTATTACTAAAAGTAAGATTCTAATTGTTGGTTCTAATTATAATATTACTTAATTAGTAATTTCACAAAAATATCCTTAAATATATGTTTAAAGATTCTATTCAGTATTAATTTCCCGAGTTAATTAATAATTCTTCAGTATAATTATCTCTGTAGATAGATGCTTATGTACCGGTTTGTCTGGCGATTATCTCAACCAGATAAGATTTATTTTTTAATCCAGGCCCGTATCTACTACTACAATAAGTCTTATTCTACAATAAATATATCATAAGGAAGATACTGAAAAGAAAACTAAATAAATGATTTTTAAATCTCAATAAACGTCCATAGTAAAAAATATTTCTATGTAAAATTTTCTTGTTATAAACAGGAAATATATCAGTCTGTCCCGGATTTTCAATCAGCTCATTTGCAGCTGCATATAACTAATACATACAGATTGATTCAAAATTAGTGTGACCAATTTTAAAAGCGTATAATTATTTATGGTAAATTTTAATTTACCACCTGTTTTATTTTTAAAATTAAACGTTTAAATTACCAATCGAACAACTTTTATTAGTGGGAGTAAATTTGGCTCCGAAATTAGATCCTCAACCCGAAACGAAATTTTTAAGCTTTTGTAGGATGGTTGCTCAAATTCTGTTATAAATAAAGCATTTAAAATTCAGAAAAGGCATTTTTCTAATGTATAACTAATAGTATAACTATTAGTATACATTAGAAAAATGCTTTTAGTAACAATAGTATAATATAACTATCTAAACTTTGAAAAGAAATAAAATATGGCTGGCAATCAAAAGCTCCAGGGGAAAATGTGGACGAAAGGAAGTCCTTGGTGAAAAAAAGAAGCTGAAAATACTTATCGTTGTAGAAAATCCTCTTCCTCAAAGAACTTTAGAAAAGAAACTACAGGTATCCCAATCGACAATTTGTCGTCAAACAAAGAAAATTGCCTATAAAAATTGAAGAAACTAGTTTGTCATCAAATATCTGCGAACACTGTAGAAAAACGAAGAAAACGTTCTTGGCCTCTGTATTTAATGTTACG